>JASGYR010000062.1:0-112500 GCA_030068185.1 Colletes collaris | reverse complement strand
TGCACCCAAATTCCCGTGCACGAAAGTGGCAGGATATTACGATATCTGAACTCAAAGGATTCATCGCCTGCGTAATAAATATGGGTCTACAAAAACGACCAACCATTTCGACGTATTGGTTTACTAATAACTCGCAGTATAATCCGTGGTTCCACCAAATGTTTTCTAGAAACCGCTTCCAGTTGATTCTGAAGTTTTTTCACTTGGCCGATACAAAGGATCTTCCTCGACCCGGACAACCTGGATATGATCCATGTGGTAAAATCCAGCCCCTCATTGACCATGCCAACACAGTATTCAGACAAATCTACACTCCCCACGAGCAGATGAGCATTGACGAAAGCTTAGTGGGAACCAAAACCACACACAACTGTTGCAGTACCTTCCTAATAAACACCATCACCGGTGGGGAATAAAACTGTGGATGTTATGCGACTCTGTTTCAAACTATTGTTTGGCTTTTTACATATACCGAGGAGCAGGAAGTGCTGCAGACAGATTCGAAATCCAAGAGAATGGCTTGGCGCATACAGTAGTCATGAAATTATTAACAATGGGAAATTATTTCTCAAAAGGTTACCACATTTTTGTCGACAACTTCTTCACATCAATACCTCTGGCGAAGGCTTTGTACGATTTGGGCACATACATTACTGGAACGATTCGCAGAAACCGAAAATTTATACCGAAACCGCTTACTGAAAAATTTGCTGTAGGCGTAACGAAATATTTTCGACAGGGCCCTATTCTCACTATTGGTTACAGGGAAAAGAAATCCCAACGTTTTCCAGTTATTCTATTATCTTCTAAATCCAAAGCGAAAAGTACCACACATTTCCGCACACGTAGAGGCCAAACCAAGGAAACAGTCAAACCATTCGCTATAGAAAGTTATAATAATTACATGGGCGGAATCGACACATCCGATATGATGTTATATACTTATCTGGATGAAAGGCGGACAGTAAAATACTGGAAAAAGTATGCTTCAATGTGTTTTCGAGAATGATGATCAACAGTTACATCATTTACAAAGAAAGTCTCCCTTCTGAGGAAAAGCCTATTACTCGTTTCCGTTTTATGATCAGTATTGTAGAAACTCTTGCAAAAGAATGGGAAAGTGCGAAGAAAAACAGCGGTGCGGAATCCAACAAACTGGAAAAATTACCAGGAAAAAAGGAGAAAGACTGTTGCGTATGCAGTACGAGGAGTAAAGATGACGGCGGAAAGCGAAGAAGAACTCGAACGATATGTTCAATTTGCAAGAAGGGTCTGCATGGTGCATGCTTTCCACAACATAAACATAATTCCTAAGATATTATGTTGCTTGGTAAGTTCAAAGTTTATATAATCTATATACACACAAGTACATAACAATTTTATAATAAAACATATTTTATAACTAAAAATTTGTTGCACAACATTATATTCCATATTCTTTAAGTTTCAGAAGAATAAATAGTAAAATTTTCCTCCAGGAAATCGAAATTTAGTCCCTTATAAAGCTATTCATATAAGCGCGCATATCAAATCGGCCCGTGGCATTCTTCGCATGTACTCCGTAAAATGCCTGGCACTAAAAGGGTTAAATAACGCGTTAATTCGTTAATAAGAAACGGCGGTTAAATTGTCGCGTGATCTATAGATAAAAGGGGACATTTCTTATACGGTGTTGTCCTCAGTGTTCGCGACATTCCAGAGCCTTCTCTGCGTCGTAACCTGCTTCGGGAGCAATACCGTGTAGAGAAAATCCAAATTTACCTTCGATAATAGTCACGCGATCGGCCCAGTAACGGTTCCATGAGAACCGTTGTTACTACGCCGAAATAACAGAGAGGATTCAAAATTAATACGAGACAGACAATTTCCCCTCTCACGATCGCGGATAAGAGGGTCTGTCTCGACACTCACTTGCTATCTGGTTCTCGACGAGTTCGCATCGGCCAATCCGACCTCGTCCAACACTGCGATCACGATATACGCGCGATTAAATCCGTTTAATTGTATCGCTGCACCACAGAACCGAAACGGAACGAAATTAAGACTGTGGTAAATTCGAAAGAATTAACCTAGTCGGATTTCGTACCTCACGGTTTCGTGAGTTTAGTGATCGTTGTGTGAACAGAACCGTTCTGGAATCGAGCGAAGCATTGAAACAATTTACAGTTAACAACCGGTGGCTGATCATAATCGTTTGTGCATTTCAATAGTGTTCGATTATCGCCACCGTTGCGTCAATTGTTTCAAAGCATAAGCGATTTCCCACATTAACAACCGGTGGCTGATAATAATCATCGTAACACTTAAATAGTGTTTGATTGTCGCCACCGCTGTGTGGAAGGCACGTACCGCTGTAATCAGTGGGATCGTCGTTTCCGTATTGAGTGGGATCGTCGTTTCCGAGGATCGAAATTCAGTTTGAGTACCACCCCCATAGGGGCCTTATTTGGCGTATTCCCTGGGTGCTCTCGGCTGAATTCGATTGGCTCGAACGTCGGTTACTGATCACCAGTGTGTACGGACACTCGGTGTAGAGCGACGTTCAAAGGGCACCGTGGTGTAAGCACCTTAACCTTCATACGCTTCTAGCGCATTTATGGGCTTGCATCACACCGGTCCCTTACGGACCAGTAAACGACGGTGAATCACGGAGTGGACAATTTTGGAGCCTTACAACCTCCAACTGTTGTCACCTCCAGCAAAAATTCAAGCCAGCAGCAGTGGGAAGATCGAGATTCAAATCTTGTCTTCCCCATCTGCTATTAAAAGTTTCCAGAACTGCAGTCGAACGTTTCTCGATCACACGAGAAACGTTTAAGAATACAGATCCACTAACACAGTTGCTTATCGCTGTGAAGTAATCCCGCTCCTGTTTATCATAAACAGAGAAAGGAGCGCGTGGATTGACGCGAGTCAGACAACGCGACGAGCGTTGTCACATATTTTCAACCAAATTTCGGTCTCTTTTGTTGCAGACGACCAAGACGAGAGCCGTAGTGGCCAGAGACCACGGCCAGGTTTTTACGAGCCCGCCAACGGGCTCGGTTTTCCTGGCGATTTTTAAAAATTTAAATTTCTTTATTTTTGTTTTTCTTTTAATTTTCAAATTTTAAATAAACGGCCTAGTCGCTTGACTAGGCGAAAGAAAGGACAATGTTAAGTCATAGAGGGGTTTACTGACCCAAGAGCGTACAGCATATGCTATACACCGTTGGAAAGGTCTCGCCAAGGCAAATCGACTGATATCATTTTTAACTTCGATATCAGATAGGATAATGTCGAAAAATGGCCTCAAAGTTCGAGATTTTGCGGTTTTGAACAAAAGAAACCGGTAGTAGAAGCCCATCCGGCCCGAGGGACCTAAGGTAGGCACCTGAGGAAAAACCGAGGGGTGTAAGCGATACTCTAGCAGATTGGGACGGCAAATGTGCCCCACCACCTTCATTTCAGTGCCGTGTTGGGCCTGCGTTTGCCGCATGGGCCTCGTTCCAAATGCCCAGGGCGAAATCGCCAATGGATCAGTTGTTTTTCATGAACATAATATATTCATGGTAGACAATTCGCAGGTATAAGTTGGGAATGTGCAGGTTAGTATTCAGACTAATGCGTCACTTACAATAGTGAATGGAGTGACATTTTATTGATTGAACGAAACATAATGATGTGAATATTCTACTAGCTGTTCGGACGTGCCCCTTTTTCTTAATGCAGCTAGAGTCTCTGTGCATTCCACAGTGACCTGCTGCATGCTGGCTAGATCGTTGAATTCAATCTGCTTCAGGGAAAATAGTTTGTCGAGCAACCTTCCCGTGACCATGCGTGGAAGCCCGTATTTCTCCTTGAGCATTCTCCACGCTTCGGGAAGTTGCGCCCGACAATCTCGAGCGACGAAATCGTCGCGAGAGCTGGTCCTTCCAAGCACGCGTTCAGATGGTACAATTTCTGTACGTCTGATAACTGCGCATTATTCATTACCCCGGTGGTAAATAGATCCTCGAAGTGTTCCCATTCCCGAGGATCCCCTCCGAATTTAGGCAATCTTTCCTTGGGGAGCTCAATGGGCATGCTGAATTGCTGGACCTCCGTTGCCGGTGGTCTCGATTCAGCAGCGATTCGTGTCAGCTCGGCGGTTACGAAATCCTGGAATTCCTGGAATTCGTTTTCCACGCCGAGGAGGTAGCCTGGCTTAAAAAGCGTATAGGCTTGTCTTTTGCGGCGGGAATCATCTTCCGCACGTTCGCATACATGGTGCGGACATCCCGCCATGTTCGCCCGGCGTAGTCGAGCTTTTCTTGGAGGAGTTTCTCCGTGAATTTAGCTCTGCCCATTTTTTTGAGATTTATGCTCACGGATCTAAGACGGTCGAACTCGTCTGTTAACTCCATGAGCTGATCCTCAATGTCGGCACGCGACATGGACTCGTTTAACGCCATAGCGAGTTTGTCGAGGATTAATCAACTCGATTCAACTCTTACGTGGTAATTTCGTCACGTGCAAAGGCAGTCACCTTTTCCCGTTCCAATCAACCTCGTTTGATCCGGCTCGAAGGACCTTATGTTAGGGGGAGTAGGTTTGAAAAAACCTCGCCTAACGGTGGTCCGGATCGTGAGGGAAGGAACGTAGTGAAAAGAATACAGATTTTAATTTAATTTTCGCTTAGTCGAGTGACTCAACTAAGCCTTTTATTATGTTATGGTTATAAACCAAAGATTATATTATGTTGTCTGCCCGGCCAAACGCCGCTGCAGCTAATCCTGTTTGGTAAACCTGTAACAGAAAGAGACACGAATAGGCGTTAAATACCTGTGAACGTGAATCACGCTGTGTGTCTTACTTTCTTCCGCGCTCGTCTGGTCTGTGCTTGTCGCACCCAGGAGCAGGGATCTCAGCCGCCGCGATGCGCAGCTAAGCTAGTGGACTGTATGTGTGAGCGTTCCCGTTAAATCGGGAATCGCTTGCCTATTATTGTCGTGTACGAGATTTCTGCTCGTCTAATTTCACGACTGCAATTTCTGACTGCAATTTAAGACTCTGATGTATGACTGTCGCAGGAAAAGGTGATCGGAGGGAGGTTGTAAGGCTCCAACCTTTCAGCCGGTCCCCGGCCCTTCACCGCCTTCGTAAGTGCGTACGGCACTGTGTGGTGCAGGCTCGTCAACGGCGCCCTTAGGTCGACTTACGGTTGTGCCTGAGACCACGTTGCTTTGTCGGATGCTCCGTCCTACGCACAGGGACCGTACTCCCTGGAGATGTTTGAACGTGTCCTAGCTTTCGCCGATAGCTGGGGTTTAAAAAGGTTCGACTGGAAGACGGCAAATCCACCCAGGGTATTATTCACTCCTGTATGGTGGGTTCGAAGCCGTTTCTGACAGCCAATTGGAGGAAGGAGTTTGTATCTCGTTCCTCTAGTGCACGATGATTCCACTCAGGGTTTCTTCCCACACCTGGATTATGGAGTCGTGCACTAAGAAAGGTGCGGAAAACATCGCACCTATATATTGGGATGAGCTTAGCCCTCTATCCCTGGGGAAACGATTGAGTCCACTCAGGGTTTCTTCCCACACCTGTTTATGGATCGATTCCCCGGAAGCACTCGAATTACTTCAAGCCTATTCCGAATTTATAAGTCTTTTTACAGAGCTCGGTCGGGTACCGACTGGCTCGATACGCTAACTTGTGAATAATTCTTTTACAACTCCGAGGGTAGTCGAAGAACTCGACTCGGATCGGGTTGCTCGAATTATTCGTTTATTCGACTGCTGAGCGTGTTCCGGATACCGAAGTGCTCGTGGCAGTGGTTTGATAGCGAGTGACGGACGAGCACGAGCTGCCAAAGTGAGCGCGTGAGTGGGAGAGAGTCTTCCGTTACGCGGCGCTGTCGCCGTGTCTCTCGTCCGTCTCTGTCTATTATAGAATTTTCGTACCTTCTCTAAACTCGGGCGTTTGAACCGCTTGTTTCAAAATTGAACGTTAATTAATCGTTCGCGTGACTTTGCAGAAAACCTCGAGAACCGTGTTTTTCTGTCCTCTAACATTTTGAATAGCGGACGCGCCGACCTAGAATCTTCCTGGTCGGTCGCGTAACCGAAAACAAACCGGGTAACGAATTGTTTCGGATTTAAATTAAACTTCGCATTTTAATTGATATTTAAACATAAATACTACATAAATATCTGAGTTATGGATAATCAAATCTAAATGGCAATAAGGTGAATGAAAATAAAATGAAAAATAAAAATAAGGGTGTATACCGTGCAATAATTATAAAAATAAGAAGTAGAAAATGAAATAATGATAATTGTTAGAATCTAAGGGTTCTAACCGGGGTCCGGATGAGGGAAAGTTCAGGGAAAGTTAAGTTGACACAAGTTATTTGTATTTTTCGCTTGTCGCGCAGCGACAAGCCTTTTATTTTATAAAGTTAAAATAAAAAAAGACAAATACAAAAATAAAAATTGAAAATAAATATATTTTTTATTGGTCGGGCCGGGTTGCCCTATGGGCGTTGCCCTGGCTGCGGTACTGGCCCTTGATTCCTGTAACAAAGGATCGACCAGAATTAAATACGTGATTGCACGTATCGTAAACACGCTCGTCAGCTGTTCGCCTCGCTCTCCTCGCGACTATCGTCGCGCTTGGAGGGGGGAGATCAGCTGTCGTTTAGCGTAATCTAGTGGACTGTATTTCGTTATTCGCGGATAGTTTTTTATTTAAACTGTCGACGAGACTTTTGCCCTGAACAGATGAGACTGGACTCGATTCCGTCGGGGTCTGTGTGATGCCGCGGACGGGTCACCAATTGGAGGTTGTAAGGCTCCAAGTGAGTGGGTCCAGTGAGCACGTTCAACGTGTGGGTGACGTATAAACTTCGCGCGAGGCGTGTATTTACTGCTACCCTTTATATCTAATGTGCAGCGACCGTTAATATCGGGGACTGAACAGTAAGAGAATTTACACAGAAAACCTCGTGCTGGTCCAACCGCAATATAAAGACTACACGGCGACCGCATTCACGGGGACTGTATGTGGTAGGCGGCGTGACGGAAGGGAGTCGCTTTGAACCCGAACTCCGCCGTTGAGTGTACGGTCGACTCGTACACTGACGGGTTTTCGGAGAGGGTTCGCAGTGGCCTTTACACGGTAAACACTCCACGAGGCGGTACCGAACTATCGGTAGGACCTTTGGGAGGCTCCGAAGCCGTATAGCTTTAAAGGGATTCTGGGTGCTTGCACCCTGAGGCCCTACGTCGCGGTCGCGGCAACGACTGCAACGTACAATCACTTCCTCGCGCTCGCGGTCGCGTCACGCGCGGCGTGCACTACGACCACTTATGCGTTCGGTTGATTGTTTATTCGAAATCTCTAATCGCAGCAACGATGAGAATTCTTTTACAGAAAGTCCAAATTTATTATTTCTTGCCGAGAAGCTTTTTGCTTGCTCGGCGGAGCGCGTACTTGAGGAGCGCGTACTTGAGGAGCGAGATCGTCTGGGATCCGCTCCCGTTGGCAGTCGGCTCGTGAATAATCGAGAAATTCGTCGAGCATCGACAGACGAAGACTCGATCGCGCCTTGTCGTCGCGACGTGGCGCTGTCGAATCTGATTGTCGATCTCTTTTCAATTAACGATACGGTTCTCTCTCTCGATGCTGACGTCACTATGCCGTTTAAATGGCGTTTGAAGCGAATCTTCGCGTCAGGTCAGCGTACAAAACACGTAAACGGCCGCGGTTTTAAACTGTCTGTACGCCGAACGAACTCGGCGACAGCTTAACCTTCCGGAATGTCACGTACACAAACGGATACGGGACTCGCGGCCGAGAAATAATATTTCACGGATGAACGCGAATTTAAATAGTTTTCAACATATTTAAACAATAATAATAAAGTCAGTATGTAAACTAAAATAGTAAATAAATTTTTATGTAGATAGTGATAGTAATAGTGATAGTGACCAGCATGCAAGACTCTGCCTGCATGCTATAGACACCCAATAAATAAATAAGTGAAATAAAATAAACAAAAAATAAATATAGCAAAGTGCCCATATCATAGTTCATGTGAGGCATGTGAATAATAACAAACAGACAGCCGACATCTTTACATCCATCTTGGCTGGCTGCCGCGTACGCGCAGGCGCGATGACGTAGCGATGACGTAGCAGCCCATCATTGGCTCAGCGCACGCATCTCCCACCTCACGTCACTTCCGCCAGCCATGATCACCGTTTCGACCATGTGGTCCGGGCAAAGATCTTTCGGCCGATCTCCCCGGCCCCGCCACGGCACCACACGCGACCCAGGAGGTGCAGGAAGTTTCACGCCACCCCACTCCCAGGCCCGAAGTGCAGCGCTAAGTGTCAGGGCCGCGAAAACCGACCTCGCCCAGACCGGAAGAGGAGAACCGTGTCCCCCTCCAGTGATCGTGAGGAGAGACATACGTGCGCGAGTTCAGTACCCGTGAGGTGAAAAGCCCAGGGAAAAGCTTTCCCCGGCCTACCAGCCTCCAGGCTCTCCACCCGGTCAACCCGGTATGTCGTTTTACCCCTACTATGTCTGGAGGTTTGGGGTATCCCGTGATTTCCCTCAAAACATAACTTAGATGACGGTGGGACAGACGCATGCGCGGTGACGTCACGTCGTCGTCCGCGCATCGTCCGTCCCTTGCCATCCGCCATCTTTCCTGCTCTATTGTTATGGGCCATAAAACTGTCAGAATTTACTTACTTCTGCAGCATCCTCTCTGTCTCTAATCCCTTATGGCCCGCCCATCTCCCGTCCTCGTTCCTCTAGCTCTCCTCGTGTGAATAGGGTCCTCTCGCAAACAAACACTGGCGTCCCAACTGTCATCTGTCACTTCACAACTGTCATTTTTTCGATTTTCGGACGCCATTACGCACCCCGGAGATGAAAACCTTGATTTCAGGCGAACAATCGCAGGGTTTATCCCGGCTATTATCTCCGCACTTTCCTTTACATTCAAGCTGTCGCTTCCACACCTCTTGGGAGGTCACTCCATTTTGCCCCCCCAAAAACCCCCCACGTGGCCGGCGCGCCCCGGACACGCCACCGCACCCACCAACGTCACCCGCCAGAGAGACCTTTTTTTTTTTTTTTTTTACGTGGGGAAATCCTCATGGACACCCCGGCCTCCTAGGGGAGATACCGGGGTAGTGCCGGACTCCTACCGGCTAAAACCCCACGGTGACCGCCTGCGCCCTTTATCTGGGGTAGTCACGGGAACCAAACTAGCGATACCACCGCGACTACCCCCGTTGGCGCAACTGCCTATTACAGGCCCTTCACGGGAAGGAGATATAATCCTCCTCCCCCAATGGGAGGCAATTAAATGATTGCACCCCCGGCGACGCCACGCGGTCACCCGCGACGTCGCCCCCACTCGTGCCGTTGCTACTAACCGCGACCGGGCCCCCACCCGATCGCGGCCACGGCTGCGAGGGCGGCTAACTATGCCGCCCCCGCAAGACGGAGCCCCTGCCACGGGCCCCCGGTACGGTGATGTGGTGGGGGGGGGGGGAATGAGGAGACGAAGCTCCTCTCCCCACACTGCAGACCACATCACCGCCCCCTTCACGCTCCCCCTGCCACGGGGAGCGGCGGGGGGGCTTAATGGCGTTGACGCCGCCTGCCCCCACGTAATCACGCGCCCTTTCGGCGTCCTCCTTGGCGGCCATGACCTCTTCACAAAACAAGGCCATGGCCGCCCACGCCTCCTCGCTGCCGACCATCGCATGAATGACAGCCGGCAGCGAGAGGTCCGCTCCTATCACACCAGTGAGGCCACCGCGCTGCGCAGCCCACGTTGGAAAAAACTCCAACGTGTGCTGCGCGGTGTCCTCCCTTTTCTCGCAATGACGGCATGCAGCCGTCCCCTCCCGCCCTATTCAATGCAGGTACTGACCGAAGCATCCGTGTCCGGTCAGCACCTGTGTCAGGCGGTAGGTGGGCGTACTCCAGCTGCGGTCCACCCAGGCATAGAACACTGGGCGGACCGCCGCGGCGACGCGATCGTCCCGCTGCTCTTGTTTCGATAACCAGACCAGCCACCAACTATAGACGCGTCGCCGCGCCTGGTTTCGGGCCGTGGCGGCTTCCACGTCCCGCTGGCGAAGGGCGCAGAGGCTTTGATACACCTCTGCGTCCATTTTCGCCAACAGGTGAAACGGCGCGGAACCCGCCAGCAGGTGGCGGCGGTATAGGAGATCGTGCGGTATCCTCGCACGACCCTGATGGCGACCAACCTCTGCAACTGGCGGAGCACGAATGCGCCCCGCCGATTCGCCATCAAGCCGCCGGCCCATATTGGCGCGCCATAAAGCGCCATGGACCGGACGACTCCCAAATACAGTCGCCGTGCCGCCATGTTGGGCCCCCCGAGATTAGGCATTATGCGGCCTAACGCGGCCGCTGCCCTCTCGATACGGGGTCCCAACCCTTCCAAATGATGCCCGAAACGCCAGTAGCTGTCCAGGTTGAGGCCGAGATACTTCATCCGACGCCCCACCCCGACTTGGGCTCCGCCCACCCGTAGAGACGCCTGGCGCGGCACCCCGCGACCACTGACTTTGCACAGCCAGATGACCTCGGACTTTTGGGGTGCCACGCGTAACCCCAGGCGCTCTACTTCGGCGACGACACGTGCCGTCCCATCCTACCTAACCCAGACCTAACCCAGACCTAACCCAGACCTAACCCAGTCCTTTTTTTTTTTTTTTTTTTTTTTTTATATACCGAAGGGGAACCTTACATAGCCACCCATGCCTCAGAAGGAGACATGGGTAGTGTGAGATTCCTACTCACTAAACCCCTCCGGTTTCACATCCGTCCACACTCCTTCACATACCATTCATGCCAGCAGGTACCCCGGGATACAGGCGCAACAAAAGTCTCCTGACGCTCATGTTCACAAACTGACCGCACATTCGTACTCTCTCATACTTGCGTACACACACACACATGCACACACATGTACATGTATACACCCCAACCCTGCGTGGTAAATCCACCCATCCACACCGACAGCCACAGTAAATCTACCCCACACCCAGTGCACACATTACCGCAGAACGTCAACTCCCCATTACCTAATCATTAAGTCTAGGCGCCGGCGCCGCAACTCCCATCCTCCTGGCTCGATCGATCTCTCTTTCGTACTCCTCCTTACTCCTCAGGATCTCAACGATGTACGACCTTACGATGTTCCACTTATCCAGGTCCTCCCTCATCAACGCTCCCAGGCCACTGATCGTAAACTGCTCCTCTTGTATTCCCAGCTGTTCCCTGAGCTCGGCTCTTGTAGTCCTCCAGTTCACACATTGGATCAGGGTGTGCTCCACTGTATCCACAACTCCACAGCCATACCAACAGTCAGGTGATACCGCTTTTCCAATTTTGTGCCGAAATTTATTAAAGCATCCTTCCCCAGTGTAGGCCTGCGTTAAGTGATAGGTAAGCTGCCCATGCGGCCTAACCATCCACTCCTGAATGTTTGAGATCCATTGATGAGCCACGCTGCCACTGCGCCTGCTGTCCCACATATCTTGCCACTTCCGCATTACTCCTCTTCGAATCCTATCCTTCTCCTCTGCAAGATCCGGAAGCCTCATCTCTCGTCCAGTATTCACAAGCCTTCGTATCTGTTCCTCAATTTCAAACACCTCGGCTCTTTCCTGCACCTTCAGCAAAATCGGAATCGTTCCCGCCAACACCGGAAGAATATCTCTGGCCACTGTGCGGTAAGCCTTCACCACCCTTTTTTTTTTTTTTTTTTTTTTCGTGGGGAAAATCTTCGAAAGACTCCCTCCCACCTCTTTGGGGAGAGGCGTGAGGGGTGTGTGGGATTCCCTGCGCCCATTATAACGGGCGCGGGACCTACCCACTAAAAACCCCACGGTGACCCTTCCGCACGATTTGGGAGGATACCGGGAATCGCTCGAAGTATACTTCCGGTATCCTCCCCGTGCCCGCGCATTGCGCCCACCCGTGGGGGGACAAACGGTCCCCCCGGTAATCGCCCTCTCTCATAGCGGCAGGACGAGGCCACATCGTCCTGCCGCCATCCGCCCCGGGGCCGCGTCTAGTGGCGGCTGCGAGACCCAACTCGCAACCGCCGCGACCCCTTTTCTACCCCTCGGAGGCCGGCAGCTCATGGCCGCACGAGGCCACCGAGGGTGCCGCTCCGTGCGCCGGACCCGGACAGGAGGCACTGCCACCCCATCAGCTCCGACCCTACGCCGCCTGTCGGGAGCGGGCTCCATTCAGGACCCCACTCCCAGCCTGGGTCATGCGCCACGCCGAGGGCCGCCCGCGTCGCCTGACGCCCAGGCGACGCGCTCTCGCCACCAAACGAGCGCGAGCCTCAGCACGCCGCTGACGCTCGCGCTCCCTTCCCGCGGTCTCCTTCTGCAACATTACGATTTCGCAGAAGGAGGCCACGGCCCTCCACTTCTCCTCGCTGCCGAGCATGGCGCGCACCATGCCCGGCAGCGAGACATCCGCCCGATGACGCCGATCAGGACACGGCGTTCACCCTCCCATGCAGCGCTTACCTCGAGGGTATGTTCCGCCGTGTCCTGCTCAGCGTCACAATGGCAGCAACGCGCCATCGGCTCCTTCCCTATCCGGCACAGGTATCTCCCGAAGCTGCCATGCCCCGAGAACACCAGTGCCATCCTATAAGTGAGGCTTCCATGGCCACTGTCCAGCCACTCACATAGGAGTGGCCGAACAGCCCCGACTGTCCGGTGCCCCGCGGTAGGCAGAGCCAACGGCTCTTGCCACGCGTGCACCACGGACTGCCGGGCCTGGCGCTTCAACTCGCCCCAAGCAGGTTCCTGCACACCCGGGACCGCCCCCACCCCGCGCGACGGTCGACGCGGTGACGATACATCATCGCGTGCGACCGCGCGAGGAGATCCATGGGCGGCATCCCCGCAAGAATCGTCGCCGCCTCATGTGACACGGTCCGGTACCCGCGGACGACCCTTAGAGCCATCCGCCTCTGCACCCGACGCAGCATAGTCATGCCGCGCCGGGAGGCCGCCAGGTCGTCCGCCCAGACGGGGGCCCCGTATAGGACCACCGACTGAACCATTGCCACATAGAGGCGGCGAACTCGGCCCGCCGGGCCCCCAGGTTGGGCAGAATCCGGCCCAAAGCCCCGACCATCCTCTCCAGCCGGGGACCAGGCAGCGGAAATGCTCCTCGAAGCGCCAGTGGCTATCGAGGATCAGCCCCAGATACCTCATCTGGGGCTTCATCTCGATATTAGCGTCACCCACGCGGATCAGAGTGGGTGGCGGATCCTGCCGAGGTGAATGGATGGCTATCACCTCGGTCTTATGGACCGCCACCGTCATCCCCATCCCTCTGATCCGGCGAGAAGCCTTCACCACCCTGCTTAATCCCACACTCTGCGCATTCACCAACTTTGTCCTGTTTGCCTCCAAATCCAGAGCTGGTGCCCAGATCGGAGCCGCATACAATAGGACTGACTCCATCACTCTATAATAAGTGAGACCGGTCTTGTACCCTGGTCCACCGATATTCGGAGTGATACGTGCCAACGCTGACATGACCCTGATTGCCTTCTTGCATGCATACTCAATGTGTACCCTGAACTTCTGAGTCGTATCAAAATACAGTCCTAGGTATTTTAGCTCTGTGGAGAGTTTCAATCTAGTGTTTAGTACCTGCATTCTGAGCCGTCCAATCCTCTTCTTGTTCAACGCGATCGCTTCCGTTTTCTCCGGCGCCAAGGTAAGTTGATTCACCTCTAGCCATTCCAATATATCCTCAATTGACCCTGCTATTTTCTGTTTTAGGCGTGCCTTATCTCCACCCCGGACCAACAACGCTATGTCATCAGCAAACGCCACCAAATTACACCCATCCCTCATCGGAATTCTAAGCAGCCCATCGTACGCTATATTCCAGAGCGTGGGGCCCAACACCGACCCCTGTGGAACACCCATCTCCATCACCGCCTGATGCCACTCACCCTCAGCCCGGTAGCTGATCATCCGATCACGCAAATAATCCTCAATCAGGACCAGCAGGTAAGTAGACAGCCCCATATTCCTAGCCGCGTTCTTTATATTTCGCCATCGCAGTGAATTGAAGGCATTCCTGACGTCGAATGCAATCAGCAAACAAAACTCCTGCTTTATCCGCGCCACTGTCTGAAACTCCTCCACCAGTTTCAGCGCCTGCAGTGTGCTCCGACCGACCCGAAAGCCGTATTGCTGGTCCGAGAGCCCCTCAGGCCCAATTTCTGTCTGGATTCTGCCGTTTACTACCGACTCGAAAACCTTCACCCAGTTGCTGGTCAAGCACAGCGGCCGATACGCCGAGGGGATGCGGGATCCTTTCCCGGGTTGGCAACGAGGACCAGCCTGCTATTTTTCCAAACGTGCGGGAATTTGCCCCTAATCAACATTCCATTAAACATACTTACTAATAATTTGCTTTCTTTTTCCAGGACCAGCTTGACGGTGCATCCAGGGATCATGTCAATACCAGGTGCCTTGTCCAGACTAACCTTCGACGTCGCCCTACGCAGCTCCACCAGGCCCATAAGAGAGAATCCAACAAGGATATCTCTCAGGTCGTACTGCAGGTAAGTATCCCTCGCTACCAGATTTTCCTCCCTTGGAAATAACGCCGCGATAACCTGACATGTTGTTTCGATGGTAAGATTTGGAGGATCAGGCCTGGGCTTTATCGCCCTCATGACAGTCTTATATGCCATCCCCATATGTCGGTATCTACTGTGCTACACAGCTCAGCCCACGCTTTTATTTTCTGCTTTATAATAGCACCTTTCAGCTTTTTCTCGCTGCCTTAAACTCGCTTCCAGCTTCCAGGGCGCCTGGCCGCCCTCTATTTAGGGCTCTCTGGTAGGCACGTCGCTTCGAATTTACCGCCTTACGAAGATCGCTAAGCTCCACCGACCACCACTTCTTGGACGTTCTCCTTCCCGGGGTTGCCTGCGGGGGGCCATACTCGCTTCACACGCACCTTGAAATGCCTCGAACACATCACCCGCCTCACTCTCAGACAACGGAATATCCGCGTTGATATGCCTCGTCGCGTTTCGAAAGAAGTCCAGGTAAGTATCGCAATCCAGAGTCTCAACCCTCCAACCCTGGACAAAACCAGGTTGCCACCGAGGAAAGTCCCCCAAGTGAGTGGAGTATGTACTGGTGGTCCGATGCCGAATATTCGCGCAAGATCACGCTCTTATTAACCCTCACGAGTGTCCTTGAATCACAGGCCATTACGTCGATAAGTGATGTTCTCCCCCACGCTGAAAGGAGAATTTGCCCCTAGGTTTTACAGGGATAATGCCCATCCTATCGAAGGATCCAACCAGCACCAGGCCCTTTCTATCCAGATGATTTGATCCCCAAGATGGCGACTTAGCGTTAAAATCTCCCGCAACTACTACCGTCGCTCCCCACGTTCCTCTAGCATACTCAAGATCTAAGAGTTCAGCCTACAGCTCAGCATCACTCAACCTAGGTGAGTAGTAGCAGCTAAAGTGGTAAGCGCCACCTACCGCAACAGCCACAAAGCCCCGGCCCACTACATTCTTGTCCGCGTGTGCCTTTCTTCCGTTTAAGCCCGTAACCCATATCGCCACCTTACGAGACATGTCGGCAACCCAGTTATCTCTAATCGCGTAGGGCTCGGAAATAAACACAATGTCCACCCTCAAATCTTCAGCTGTTTTAATTAACAGATCCTGCGCTACTCTGCAGTGATTTAAATTGATCTGCAAAAGTCTAAGGGCCATGACTGATTACTTGTGGATTTCCCTTCCTCCACAGGTATTCCTTATACTGAGGGCACGATACCGCCCCCGCAACATGACCAGTCTTGCTGTGTGGCAAGCCCTTTTTTACACACAGCCTGCAGGCCGGCACCAGGGTGCATTCCTGCATACTGTGCCCCTCGCCTCCGTACTTCCGACAGATCACGCTGTCTGTAACTTTAATCGTAAAGTCCGTACTTATATGCCCAAAATAGTGGCATCTAAAACACCTGGTAACCTTTGGCACAATTTTCAACCTACAAACCGCAAACCCTATACAGATTCGGTCTCCATCCGTTAGGCCAACAACCCATTTAGTGGGCACCTCGACTACTGCCAATTGCGTCCCCCTGTAGGTTGGTCTTAGCGTTTTTAGTCTTACCTCATCCCTATGCGTGCCCCCAGCCTCTCCATCATCTTGCTGACGATCTCTTTCTCCTCGACAATAGGGTCCAGGTCTCTAATCTCAATCTCAGTCTTGGGCTTCAACGCCCTGACACTGAAAGACTCTCCAAGAGCAGCTTTATAGCGTCTTTTGTTTCTGGAGCATTTCCAGCCTTCGTGAGCTCAATTAGTAGCTCCCCCTTTCGCGATTTCCTGACTGTTCGGACGTTCTTCAGGTCATCTTTCATACTTCCTGCAATCTGCCTGAAGACATCCGCGTAAGTCTTGCCCCTACCCGGTGAGACTGCGATCGCCTCAGTCCTGGGACCCAGCACCCTTACCTTAGGCACCGTACTTGCCGGCCCCACAACCTTACTGCCACTCTTAGATTGCGCCATTGCAACCGTAACACCACCTGCACTAGGCTTTGGTTTCCTCCGCTTATTTGTGACCGTCGCCCAACTTTCCACCTCCCTAACACCTCCTTTAGCCTCTTCTAAGGGTTCAGTGCCTGATTGTACAGCTTGCACACCCGCATCAGCCCTGGAAACACATTCCACATTCTTCGACTTTCTGCCTTCCTCACTCCCCCCAGGCCTAGCCAACACCCCGGACGCCTCTTTTCTTATATCGTCCTTAACTCCTAACCCGCGACTATCCCGGCTCCTAACCACGCGCCTGTCTTCCATCCGAAACGCCGATCCCAAGACATCCCGGTTCTCCCACAATGCCCTCACAGCACGCACATCCTTCAACCCTTCCTGGTAGACTCTCCTGCACTCCTTGTTCACATTCTTATTACCTTCCAGGTAGGTAAAGAGCCACTCCAAACATTTCCCCACAGCCTTGATTCCCTCAGACATGCCTCCCTCAAAGGTGCGCTCAAACTCAAACTCACCCGTCGAAGCATCCTCCTCAACTTTCTCCCCACTCCCAACACACCCACCCCCAGCCAGCTCACTCCCTCGCTGCCTTCCCTCTCCCCAATTTAGGTTCCTATCTTCCTCCCGCAGAGTAACCCTCTTTGTTTTCAAACTTCTAGCCTTCAAGCTTTCACTAAACTT
Organism: Colletes collaris; assembly: GCA_030068185.1. Classification (NCBI taxonomy): domain Eukaryota; kingdom Metazoa; phylum Arthropoda; class Insecta; order Hymenoptera; family Colletidae; genus Colletes; species Colletes collaris. The sequence continues at coordinate 95,220 of JASGYR010000062.1, read as the reverse complement.
TTTGTTTTTCCTTTCTAGGTCACTGCTGCCAATCAACGGATCATCACTGCCGGACTGATCTTCTTCCCCATTTCGCAGGTCAACCAGATCAACCACCGAGCCACCAGAGTCACCCGCATAACTGCCACCCAGGAACGCACCAGCCCGCACCACTGAACCCTCGCTCCTATTCGGCGTTCTAGAGGTAAGCGCCGATCTCTGCGCAAAATCCGGGGTTTCAACCCCTTTCTTCTTTTCAAGAAGAATTTCTCCACCCTGGGTCAACCGCTTTATTGCTGCATCCAGCAAAGACGGAGACGTACTACCCGCCTCATGCACCGATAGCCCCTCTTCAACAGGACATTCAACCCCACTCTTCCTGCCCAGTCGCGCCGCAGACTATACCGCAGCATCGTCTAACCCCTCCTTCATCTTCAAATATTTCTTGGTGCTTTTTTCAGATTCCATTTGGCAGTGTGTTTTTTCATACGGTTCGGCCACTATGGCACCCCTACCGCGGTAGGGGTACTTCCCCGCGTAGATAATAAACTAATTATGATATACAGAAGCCGAGAAGCGGTTTGTCGGGTGGTCAACCCTATGTGTATCTAATGCTCTACTAAAAATGATACGGGATAGGCCCGCGCCATATTTGATGTTAAAGGTTTTACGTCACCCCTATCGAAAGAGAGACGCCGGATCCGAACCGACGCCTGACCCAAACCTCAGGCTAGACGGTGCGCCGATTTACCATACGGTGCTCCGGATATGAGGAAATATCGACCACATAATCCTCCAATTCCTGCGCCCGGTAATCCCACTTCAACCCCGACATAGGCTCCAGTCGGCCGATGAGTGAGCGGTTCTTCCACGTTCAACATGCGGTTTCACGGGAATTTCTGCCATAATTTCAGGACTTACACTTACCCCATATTACTTCCGCAGAGGTCAGGTACTAACATCACTCACCGACCCCGGTCGGGGAGCTACTACTCTCCCCCTTGGTAAGTCTATCGGGAATATCCACGAGACACCGACCGCAGCCCATTCACACACACACATTCATACTGGTGTTTGGTCCGCGGGAGCTTTCGCTCCGACCTCAAGGATGCCATGCGAGGATGCAGCCATCAACCTTTTCAGGTTGATGACCTCACCAACGCATCCCATCCCAGCGGCTGCCCCTATCCGCCACCTGGGGACGCGCCACGTAGGGGTTCACCTCCCCTGCCGCCTGGACAACCTAACGGGTCCGTGAAAACCTTTTTTTTTTTTTTTTTTTTGTACGTGGGGAAATCCTCATGGACACCCCGAGGCCCTATGTAGGGGGGGCCTCGGGGTAGTGCCGGACTCTTACCGGCTAAAACCCCACGGTGACCGTCCTCCGGCGCTGCGGCGAGGGACCGGGAACTCTAGTGAGACATCATAGAGTCCCCCGCCGCGCCGTGCCTGTCGAGGCTCAACCCGGGCGGACGGACGACATGGCCTTCCCCTGATTTTCTCCGCCACGGACGCCAGGTCACCCGACGCCCGCAGCCCCGGGGCTGCCTTCGGTGCTCGGGCCCTTGCACCGAGCACCTGCAACCCCAGGGGCGGCCTGCCAATCTCCTGACCACCGACGTGGTGGTCGGAGGAGAGTGCTGGCGGGCCGCCCCACTTCTGGAGGTCCCACTAGACCTCAAGGGCGTCGGAGGGGGCCAGGAGGCGAAGGATGCCTCGCTCTGACCCCTCTCCGAGCCCTCCCTCTCCGAGCGGGATGCGCGGTCCGCTCGCGCTCCCGCTCGGCGGCCTCCTTCTGTGACATAACATCTTCACAGAAGGAGGCCACCACTTGCCAGGTTTTCTCGCTGGCCACCATCTTTCCCACTATGGTAGCCAGCGAGAGATTTCTTCCCACATCTTGAACCAGAACACGGCGCTCATCTACCCACGCTGGGCAGACTTCCAGCGTGTGCTGCGCCGTGTCCTGGGGCCCTCCACAATGGTGGCACACCGCCGTCGCCTCCTTCCCGATTCGACACAGGTACTCACCAAAGCAACCATGCCCGGTGAGTACCTGTGTCATCCTGTAGGACAGCCTACCCGGTTTGTCCTGCCACTCTTGCCAATGTGGCAGGACTGCACCAACGGACCGTTGCGTGGCTCCAGCCTGAATCATTTGCTGGAACAACATAAATACAACGGTCCGTTGGGCATGGCGCCTCGTCTCCTCGACCGCTTGCCTCCTTTCCTCTGGCGCTCTCCCAGCAACCTGAAGCTCCCTGGAGTGACGGTACACTTGCCGGTTTCTCCAAGCGAGGAGCTCCAGGGGCGGAAGACACGCCAGGGTAGTCGCCGCCTCGTGGGAGATGGTGCGATACCCTCTAATCACCCGGATGGCCAGCCGACGGTTGACGCGGCGCAGCATCTCCGTACTGCGCCGGCTGGCATCCAGGTCTAGGGCCCATACTGGGGCCCCGTAGAGGGCAATTGACCGCACCACCTCCACGTAGAGGCGGCGGACTCCAACATCGGGCCCATCGATATTCGGGAGAAGACGGCCTAGAGCGGCAGCTGCCCTCTTCACCCGGGGGCCAAGCGGTCGAAATGCTCGACGAAGCGCCACCGGCTGTCGAGGATCAGGCCCAGATATTTCATATGGGCCTTCACGTCGACGTAGGCTGTCCCAACTCGGATCCGCAGTTGAGTCTCTGAAAAAACATGGCCTCCGTTTTCTGGGGTGCCACCTCCAGGCCTAGTCTGCGGATTTCGGCGACGACAGTGGCCACCGCCACCTCTGCGGCGCGTGCTGTCCCTCTCCAGTCTAACCCGCTGACGAGCACCAGCGTGTCATCGGCATAACACGCCAGCGCAACGTCAGCGGGCAGAGGGGCCCGCAGTACCGAGTTGTACCCGATGTTCCATAGCAGGGGTCCTAGAACCGACCCCTGCGGAACACCGCGTACGACCCCTCTCCGCATGATTACTCCATCCCGGCCGGTGCAACTAATCCACCTGTCGCTAAGGTAGGACCCGACTATCCTCTTCAGGTATGGGGGCACACGATGATACTCTAGTGCCCCCATAATCATCTCCCAGGACAGGGTGTTAAAGGCATTGACGATATCTAAAGATATCGCCAGAACCACCCTACGCTGGGAGGTGGCCCCCTGAGAGAGGGAACGGACCAACTCGATGGCATCGAGCGTGGACCGTCCCTCTCTAAAGCCGAATTGGCAGGGGGCCAAGTCGGGTCCAACCGCAGACAGGTGGTTGGTGAGGCGGGCAGCCACAATGCGTTCAAAGAACTTGCCCGCCTCATCCAACAAACACACCGGCCGGTACGCGGAGGGTGTACCTGCGGGCCTTCCCGCCTTGTGGAGAAGGACCAGCCGCGCCGCCTTCCAGGGCGAGGGGAATACCCCTCGGCGGAGGCAACTGCTGAGCAGCCTCCCGAACCGCGGACTTAAGACGCCAAGGGCACGGGCCAAAACCTAGCCGGGCACGCCGTCAGGACCCGGAGCCACGCTCCGAGCACTCATCCGACGCACGGCACGGCCCATCTCCCCGGGTGTGACCTCCAGCTCCTGGGACCAGATGGTAGGGTCCCAGGGTTAGACCTAACCCAGACCTAACCCAGACCTAACCCAGTCCTAACCCAGACCTAACCCAGACCTAACCCAGACCTAACCCAGACCTAACCCAGTCCTAACCCAGACCTTTTTTTTTTTTTTTTTTTGTACGTGGGGAAATCCGCATGGACACCCGCGGGCCCACCCGATGGGAGGGCCGGCGGATAGTGCCGGACTCTTACCGGCTAAAACCCCACGGTGACTATCCTCAGGCGCTTGGCGAGGGACCGGGAACTCTAGTGAGACATCACAGAGTCCCCCGCCGCGCCGTGCCTTTTCAGGCCCTTCCCGGTGAGAGGCACTCCTCCCACCGCATTTCCACTCAACCGCAGGCGCCTGGTCACCAGCGACCGCGGCACCGTGACATGGGACTAAGCCGCCGGCCGCGGGGCCATGTTGGCCGCAGGACACACCCGCAGCCAACTGGCCAACCTGCGGCCTTAGGTTTAACCCGCAGCAAATACCCCATGCCCCAGTCCACACACACACACACTCACACGCGCAACACATTCATACCGGTGTTTGGTCCGCGGGAGCTTTCGCTCCGACCTCCGGGATGCTATGCGAGGATGCAGACACCAGCCTTCTTAGGTTGATGACCTCATCCTCGCATCCCATTCCAGCGGCTGCCCCTATCCGCCACCTGGGGACGCGCCACGTAGGGGTTCGCCTCCCCTGCCGCCTGGACAACCAAACGGGTGCGTGGAGACCTTTTATTTTTTTTTTTTTTTTTTTTAACGTGGGGAAATCCTCATGGACACCCCGGCCTCCTAGGGGAGAGACCGGGGTATTGCCGGACTCTTACCGGCTAAAACCCCACGGTGACGGCCTGCGCCCTTTATCTGGCGGTAGTCACGGGACCCAAACTAGCGATACCACCGCGACTACCCCCGTTGGCGCCATTGCCTATTACAGGCCCTTCCCGGGGGTGGAGATGTAATACTCCTCCCCAATGGGGGGCAAATAAACTGATTGCCCCCCCGGCGAAGTTACGCGGTCACCCGCGACGTCGGCCCCACCCGTGCCGTTCCTACTAGCCGCGACCGTGCCCCCACCCGATCGCGGCCACGGCTGCGAGGCCGGCTAACACTGCCGCCCCCGCAAGGTGGAGCCCCTGCCATGGGCCCCTGGTACGGTGATTGGCCGGGTGCGGGGAGGAATGAGGGAACAATGCCCCTCACACCACACCGCAAACCACATCACCGACCCCTTCGCGCTCCCCCTCCCACGGGGAACAGCGGGGGGCTTAATGGCGGCGACGCCGCCTGCCCCCCAAGTCCTCACGCGCTCTTTCGGCGTCCTCCTTCGCGGCCATGACCTGTTCACAAAACAAGGCAATGGCCGCCCACGCCTCCTCGCTGCCGAACATCGCACGAATGACGGCCGGCAGCGAGAGGTCCGCCCCAATCACATCGACGAGGACACCGCGCTGCGCAGCCCACGCTGGGCAAAACTCCAACGTGTGCTGTGCTGTGTCCTCCCTTCCCTCGCATGACGGCACGCAGCCGTCGCCTCCCGCCCAATTCGATGCAGGTACTGACCGAAGCATCCGTGCCCGGTCAGCACCTGTGTCAGGCGGTAGGTGGGCGTGCCCCAGCTACGGTCCACCCAGGCAGAAAACACTGGGCGGACCGCCGCGGCGACGTGATCGTCCCGCTGGTCTGGCTTGGATAACCAGACCAACCACCGACAATACACGCGTCGTCGCGCCTGGCTTCGATCCGTGGCGGCTTCCTCACCGTACGGGTCCACGCCCCGCTGGCGAAGGGCGCAGAGGCTTTGATACACCACTGCGTCCATTTTCGCCAGCAGGCGAAACGGCGCGGAACCCGCCAGCAAGGTGGCGGCTGTGTAGGAGATCGTGCGGTATCCTCGCACGACCCTGATGGCGACCAACCTCTGCAACCGGCGGAGCACGAATGTGCCCCGCCGATTCGCCATCAAGCCGCCGGCCCATATTGGCGCGCCATAAAGCGCCATGGACCGGACAACTCCCAAATACAGCCGCCGTGCCGCCATGTTGGGCCCCCCGAGATTAGGCATTGTGCGGCCTAACGCGGCCGCTGCCCTCTCGATACGGGGCCCCAACCCTTCCAAATGATGCCCGAAACGCCAGTAGCTGTCCTGGGTGAGACCGAGATACTTCATCCGACGCCCCACCCCGACTTGGGCTCCGCCCACCTGTAGAGACGCTTGGCGCGCCACCCCGCGACCATTGACGTTACACAGCCAGATGGCCTCGGTCTTTTGGGGTGCCACGCGTAACCCAAGGCGCTCTACTTCAGCGACGACTCGTGGCGTCCCATCCTCCGCGAGGGCCACGGTCCCCCTCCACGTATCCCCGCCGGCTATCACAAGGGTGTCGTCGGCATAGCAAACCAACGACACGCCGACGGGGAGGTCAGCCCGCAGCACCGCGTCGTAGGCCAAGTTCCACAGGAGCGGCCCAAGGACCGACCCCTGTGGAACGCCGCGGTGCACCACTCTCCTCTCCATCCCGTTCCGACCCGGGTATTGGACTATCCTGTCCCGCAGGTAGTTCCCGATCAGTCGGCATAGATAGGCGGGCATCCGATGATACTGGAGTGCCCGGCCTATCGCCCCCCAGGAGACCGTATTAAAGGCGTTGGCAATGTCCAACGAGGCTGCCAACACCACGCCCCCCCGGGAGATTACCGATTCCGCCAGGGTCCGCATGGTCGATATCGCGTCGACCGTGGAGCGGCCCCGGCGGAAGCCGACTGTCGGTCGGCTAGATCGGGGCCGACGCGGGACAGGTGCCCCTCGAGACGCGCCGCTATGACGCGCTCAAGGAGCTTTCCACCCTCGTCCAATAGGCATATGGGTCGGAACGCGGATGGAGAGTCCGCGGGATTCCCTGGTTTGTGGAGGAGGACCAACCTCGCCACCTTCCATACGGGGGGGAACTGGCCGGTCCGCAGGCAAGCGTCAAAGACACTCACCAGGCCGGCAGCCAGGACGCCCACCGCTATAGCCCAGGCCTTGCCAGGTATGCCGTCCGGTCCTGGCGCCGTTTTCTTGGCAGCCATTCTCCGGACGGCCCTGGCCAGCTCCTCTTCGGAGACCCCCAGGTCATCAGACCACCTATCCTGGTGGTCCGGCTGTGGCCCGGGGGGATGTTCAAACGCCTCTCCCCCGACTGGGAAGAGGACGCTGATCGTTTCCCCGAGCAGCAGGGGGTCGAGGCTCTCTGTAGTCGGGGGCGCCCATGATCGCAGCTTCCCTGCAACCATGTGATACGGGCGCCCCCATGGATTTGCATCCAGAGAGCCGAGGAGCTCCGTCAATGCCTGGGGTTTCGCGGTTGCGATGGCCCGGCGGAGGGTTCGTCGCGCCAGGAAAATTCCCAGCGCAAACCCACCACCTCTGCCTCCGTTGCACCGCGCCGTCTTCTGGCGCGGGTGTACCGGCGTCGAGCGAGGACGCACCGAGTGCGTATGTCCTGGATCTCGCCCGACCACCAGTACACGAACCCCCGGCGGCTCGGGGCGGTGGCCCGGGGCATGACCGCGTCGCACAACGACGTCATGGTCTCCCGGAACCAACGGGCCCCGGCAGAAGGATTGCCGAGGGTCCGGCGTGGCATCTCCTGCCACGCCACAACGGAGGCTGCCATCCTAAGGGCGTCCGGGTCCAGCCTCTTGCCGGACCAGCGTGGCGCCGGGTGTGCTGCCCTGCGGGGTCCATTTGCGCCGGAGGGAGCGGATACCTTAAACGTAATGTAGAGGTGGTCGCTTAATGTGGCCACCTCCTCCGCAACCCTCCAGTCGGACACACGGCGCGCAACGGCGGGGCCCGCCAACGATATGTCGACGATCGACTCGCCCCACGCGTGCACGCACGTGCTCACGGCCCCCTCGTTCAACACTAAGAGGCCGTGACCCGCTGCCCACACGAGCATCGCGTCGCCCTTCACGGTCGTCCTGGGGCAACCCCACGCTGCAGCGTGGGCGTTGAAGTCTCCCAGGACAAGTACCCCACGGGCGAGGTGTGAAATGCATCTCCCCACCCCGTCGAGGTACGCCTCAAATTCGCTGAGGCTCATAGCGGGCGACGCGTAACACCCGGCAACCACCAGTTCCCCCCACTTCACCGCGACGAAACCGCGGCCCCTCCCGACGACGGAGCACGGCTGTGTGCCGCGCCCGTACGCAAGTGATCGCCAAGACACCATCGATATCCCCGCCCAGCATGGGTGCTTGGGGACCCGATAGGGCTCGGCGATCACTGCCAGCCCAATGTTCCACTGCCGGAGGGTTTGAAGCATGAGATCCTGAGCCCACCGGCAGTGGTTCAAATTGACCTGGAGGAGGCGTTGAGACATTAACTAGTCTCAGCCGCAGCCACCTCCAGGCCTCCCCTTCCTGAATTCCGGGGTAATTCGCCACCCGGATCCTCGGCGCCGTACGAGGCCATAACCCCCCTCATGAGGGTCTCTGCCCCGCGGGGCGCTTGGTCTGGCTCTAATGGTGGGGGCTTTGCAGCACCCCCACCAGAGAGCACACCCTTTAATTTCGTGGAGGTGGAGGGCGCCGAGTCGCAAGGCGCCACATCCACCGCCATCATCTCCGCCACTACCTTCTCTGCTGCCGCGACAGAGGCTGGGGCGGGGGCAACTCCCGACACCGCGGCTGGGGACGACTGGGGACGACTGGGGACAAGCCGCCCCCTGAACCTCTGTCGTGACGGACGCCGGCGCCGACCTACCGCTGGCCGGAACGGCGGACGGGGGCACATCCTCCCCTTTCCCTTCTTACCATTCCGCTTGGGGGGACAGCAAGCCGCCCCACCCATGCGGTGATCAGCCGGCCGCCCGGAGCCCACACAAAGGGGGCATTTGGGGGCGGCCGTGCATTCCCTTGCTGTGTGGGAGGTTCCCCCACAGCGGTAGCAGAGGCCGCTTCGATCGACGGTGCTGGTGCACCGCTGCCGTACATGTCCTAGCTCCAGGCAGCGGTGGCACTGAAGCGGCCTCGTGGGAAGCACCAACACCCGGGCGTCGAGGAAGCCGACCACTATTCGGCCGGACTTCGCGAGTTTGGCTGCGGCGCGAAGGGGACAGCGGGCTCAGGCAGTGAACATGCCCGAGCTGTCCCGGCGGAGGTCACCAACGTTGACCTCCGTGGCGCCTCAGCCCCGGTGGTGGCAAGGGCCTCCCTAACCGCACCCTGGGTGGCTGCCTCCGACAGGCCGGACACCCGCAACTCGGCCTGCTTCTGGGGCAAGCCACCCGGACACCCTCAACCTGGTGGGCCCCTCAAGACGCGCCCTAAGGGCGGTTGCCTTCTCCCTCCCCTTTTCACCGGGGATTGCCAAAAGTAGTCCCCCGGTGACCGCTCTTGTGGGCCGCATCCCGGTGATCCCGAGGTCATTGCAAATCACGGGCATCACCCTATTGAGGAGGGGGAGCAACTCTCCTTCGCGCCCAGTGGCGGCGGTCACAGAGACTGCCGCATTTTTTGCCAGCCGCAGTATTGGCGGCTGGCCGACCTGCCGCGGAAGATTTTCCGCTCTTAGCTGGGCGAGCGATTTGTGCCGCACCCATGTCGCCGCCTTTCTTCTTCCCCCGCTTCACCACCTCTGCCCAGGTACCCTGCCCATCGTTGGCGGGGGCAGGGGCGGACCACAGTGCGGCGTCCTTGGTAGGCCGAGCAGACCGGCCGCTATCCGCCCTGGGTGGTGGTGGAGTGGTCGCAGGCGCAGCGTTCGTTGGCACCTTTGACTTCGGGGCGTTTGCTTTCGGCACTTCCGCCCCTCCAGCCGCTGGCGTGGCACCTTGGGCCTTGCCAGCACCTTTCATCCCAGGGGTTTTCTTCGGGGGTGCAGCGGTTGCTTTCCCGTCGACGATACCCGTCGGGGCTGCCCCACGGATGGATTTGGGGACATCCGGCCTTTCCCCAGTGGCGGACGGGAGACAGCCCGCCACACGGCCTCCAAACGGGCTTCGACTCGGTCTTCGACGGCCGTTATGTGCCCCGCCATCTCGGAAACCCTTCTCACGACTTCGGGCATCGTGACCACTAAAGGGCTTCCGGACTCGGGGCACTTCCTCTCGGTTGGGACAGGCCGAGCTGCGGACGACGGTCCAGGGACCGCCGTGTCTACCTCCATACCGGAGTCCCCCCCGGCAAACGTGGACGGAAGCAGATCCTTCCGACGTGGCCGAGGGGATAGGGCAGCTCGTGGTCCGGCGGCGTCTCACCGGCCACATCCTCCCCCGCTCTCCGCAGTCGCCGCTGCTCTTCCTTATACCTCAGGCGGCCTACTTCACGCCTGAGGTGCTCCAGCTCCCTGTCCTTCACCCTGACGGTCTCGGACAGGGTGGTGGCCGTCTTGTCGGCCACTTCCAGCCTCTTCTCCAGGGCATTTGCCCTCCTCTCCCATTCGCCCTGGCGAATGACAACTTCCCGGGCCGGTCTGTCCGGGTTTTCGGCACGGTCAGCTCTGCCGTGCAACTCTTCGGCGCTGACCATGGCCACCCGGGCAGCCAAACGAAGCACGCGGATGTCCGTCGTCTTCAGGTGGCTTGCGGTGTCTGCCACCCTGACGACGGACTCCAATTCCTCCTTGAGCCGACCCAGGAGCTCGTCCAACTTCATGACCTCCGCTATATTGCGGAGGTCTGCCTGCTTCGGCAGGTCCTTCATCCCAGGACCCAATTTTCTTGGGTCCACGAAGATGCCCTGGGTCTTCCAGCCCCTGGACCCCTCCTCTTCCTCTTACCGGGCCCATAATCCCCGTCGCTGGAGTCGGTACTCCCAGTGTCATCGGCGATGCGTGGATTAGGCGCTCATTCGTCTCCATCCTGCGACTTGTCGTCGACGAGGGCGTGGGTCATCGTCTTCCCGACGCATGTCATCGCCTCCTCTTCCCTCCGGCCTGCGTCGCCCACCGATTGCTGCGGGCCCTCGGCAACATGCCTCTTATGGGGTGGTGACTCCCTCCCCGCTTTTCGCCACTCAGTGGCTTTTCGCCTCTCCAGGCTGACTACAGGGCCGGAATTGACCCTAAGAATGTCCACCTCGCCTCGAAGGCGGATCCCCAGCTGGGGATTAACCACCTCCACACTCCTGACCGTGGGTTTAACCCCACCAGGAAGTGGTCCATCCGATCCATTGCCATTTGCCGATACGAGTGCCAGTCCGTTCTCAAAATTGCCAGTCCTGTTTGTTTCCATTTGATTGTTGTCCATAGTTAGTCCCACGAGCGTGGTCGGAATGGAGGTCACCAAAGGCAGAGCCGCCTTGCCTAGGGAAGCCTTATACTCCGGGGGTTCGGCAGGTGCTTGGGATTGGGCCTTCTCCCCCAACCATGCATCCCATCGCCGCGCACCATAGCTTAGGATTAGAGGGCGATTTTATAGAGTCACCATACTCGCGGCCCGGGCGGTTAAGCCAAGGCCCCCGTTCCTCCTGCCGTCACGTACCATTCACAAAACCGAAGAAGGGATTGTGAATGGGTCGTTGAAACGACCCACAGGAGTCTTACGGTGCAATAAGCATCAGGTACCTCGGGGTCGCTACGCCCCGTACTGCGGCCGACGATTGCCGGACACAGCCCCTGAGGGAACCTAACCCAGACCTTTTTTTTTTTTTTTTTTTTTTAACGTGGGGAAATCCTCATGGACACCCCGGCCTCCTAGGGGAGAGACCGGGGTAGTGCCGGACTCCTACCGGCTAAAACCCCACGGTGACCGCCTGCGCCCTTTATCTGGGGGTAGTCACGGGAACCAAACTAGCGATACCACCGCGACTACCCCCGTTGGCGCAACTGCCTATTACAGGCAGTTGTGGGGGGGAAAGAGGAGACGAAGCTCCTCTCCCCACACCGCAAACGACATCACCGACAACTTCACGCTCCCCCTGCCACGGGGAGCGGCGGGGGGTCTTAATGGCGGCGACGGCGCCTGCCCCCCACCTCCTCACGCGCCCTTTCGGCGTCCTCCTTGGCGGCCATGACCTCTTCACAAAACAAGGCCATGGCCGCCCACGCCTCCTCGCTGCCGACCATCGCACGAATGACGGCCGTCATTGTCAGGTCCGCCCCAATCACATCAACGAGGACACCGCGCTGCGCAGCCCACGCGGAACAAAACTCCAGCGTGTGCTGCGCGGTGTCCTCCCTTCCCAAACAATGACGGCACGCAGTCGTCGCCTCCCGCCCTATTCGATGCAGGTACCGACCGAAGCATCCGTGCCCGGTCAGCACCTGTGTCAGGCGGTAGGTGGGCGTACCCCAGCTATGGTCCACCCAGGCAGAAAACACTGGGCGGACCGCCGCGGCGACGCGATCGTCCCGCTGGTCTGGCTTGGATAACCAGACCAGCCACCGACTGTAGGTGCGTCGCCGCGCCTGGCTTCGGGCTGTGGCAGCTTCCTCGCCGTACGGGTCCACGCCCCGCCGGCGAAGGGCGCAGAGGCTTTGATACACCTCTGTGTCCATTTTCGCCAGCAGGTGAAACGGCGCGGAACCCGCCAGCAAGGTGGCGGCTGTGTAGGAGATCGTGCGGTATCCTCGAACGACTCTGATGGCGACCAACCTCTGCAACCGGCGGAGCACGAATGTGCCCCGCCGATTTGCCATCAAGCCGCCGGCCCATATTGGCGCGCCATAGAGCGCCATGGACCGGACGACTCCCAAATACAGCCGCCGTGCCGCCATGTTGGGCCCCCCCAGATTAGGCATTATGCGGCCTAACGCGGCCGCTGCCCTCTCGATACGGGGGCCCAACCCTGCCAAATGATGCCCGAAACGCCAGTAGCTGTCTAGGGTGAGGCCGTGATACTTCATCCGGCGCCCCACCCCGACTTGGGCTCCGCCCACCCGTAGAGACGCCTGGCGCGGCACCCCGCGACCACTGACGTTGCACAGCCAGATGGCCTTGGTCTTTTGGGGTGCCACGCGTAACCCCAGGCGCTCTACTTCGGCGACGACTCGTGCCGTCCCATCCTCCGCGAGGGCCACGGTCCTCCTCCACGTATCCCCGCCGGCTATCACGAGTGTGTCGTCGGCATAGCATACCAACGGCACGCCGGCGGGGAGGTCAGCCCGCAGCACAGCGTCGTAGGCCAAGTTCGGCAGGAGCGGCCCGAGGACCGACCCCTGTGGAACGCCGCGGTGCACCGCTCTCTGCTCCATCCCGTTCCGACCCGGGTATTGGACTACCCTGTCCCGCAGGTAGTCCCCGATCAGTCGGCATAGATAGGCAGGCGCTCTGTGATACTGGAGTGCCCGGCCTATCGCCCCCCAGGAGACCGTATTAAAGGCGTTGGCCGATTCCGCCAGGGTCCGCATGGTCGATATGGCGTCGACCGTGGAGCGGCCCCGGCGGAAGCCGAACTGTCGGTCGGCCAGATCGGGGCCGACGCGGGACAGGTGCCCCTCGAGACGCGCCACTATGATGCGCTCAAGGAGCTTTCCAGCCTCGTCCTATAGACATATGGATCGGAACGCGGATGTAGTGTCCGCGGGCTTCCCTGGTTTGTGGAGGAGGACCAACCTCGCCACCTTTCATACGGGGGGGAACTGGCCGGTCCGCAGGCATGCGTCAAAGACGCGCACCAGGGCGGCACCCAGCGCTTCGGCGCCTGGACAAGGACGCCCTGATGGCAGCTGCCATCGCTGCAACTTGGCCGCAGGTGGCGGCCGAGTTGCCTAGCATGGAGGAGGAGGCTGCCCGGCTCGGGGTACTAGTCGCAAACATTTGCGACGCGTCGATGCCCCGGGTCGGGCGAGCTTCTCCTCGCCGGGCGGTGTACTGGTGGTCGGCCGGGATCGCGGAATTGCGGGTCGCGAGTGTCCGCGCCCGACGCCAGTACGCCCGCGCGCGCCGTCGTCTACGACCGGACGATGGCGTGGCGCGAGCGAGGGCAGATGACCTGTATGAGGCATACCGGATGGCGCGGGTTGCTCAGCAGGTCGCCATCAAACGGGCCAAGACCCGGGCATGGAAGGATCTCCTCCAGACCCTCGATGACGATCCTTGGGGGCGCCCGTACAGGGTGGTGCTAAAGAAGCTCCGCCCGTGGGCGGCCCCCGTCACCGAGGGTCTTGACCCCCGGCTGCTGGAGGAGGTGGTCAATACTCTTTTCCCAATTCGGGTGAGGGGACCACGTCCTCCGGCGGAGGCGGCAGTCCCAAGGGAGTGGGCGGCCGAACTGGGGGTCACTCAGGCGGAGCTGGCCGCGGCCATCAGACGGCTCGGGGCGCGTAACACGGCCCCGGGTCCGGATGGTGTGCCCGGCCGGGTTTGGGTCTTGACCCAGGGCGTCCTTGGGGCCGACCTCAGGCGGTTGTTCGACCGATGCCTGAGGGACGGGCGATGCCCCCCAGTTGGAAGGTGGCGAGGATGGTCCTCCTCCGGAAGGAGGGTCGGCCCGCGGAGTCTCCATCCGCATACCGGCCCATCTGTCTCCTCGACGAGGTGGGCAAGCTCTTCGAGCGGGTGATTGCTGCCCGCCTCGTCGAGCACCTGGCGCGGGGTGCCCCCGGCCTGGCCGACTGCCAGTACGGTTTCCGGGAGGGTCGATCGACCATCGACGCGATAGGTCGTGTCAGGGCCCTCTCGGAGTCGGCCGCCTCCCGGGGAGGGGTGGCTTTGGCAACATCCTTGGATATTGCCAACGCCTTTAACACCCTGCCCTGGGAGGAGATAAGGAGGGGGCTCGAATATCATCGGGTCCCCCCTTGTCTCGGGGCGGTCATCGGGGATTATCTCCGCGGCAGGTGGATCGAGTATCCGAGCCGGGATGGGCATATGCGGAGGGAGGTGTACTGCGGTGTTCCGAAGGGGTCGGTCCTCGGGCCACTCCTGTGGAACATCGCGTACGACGCAGTGTTGCGGGCCGACCTCCCCGACGGCGTCAGCGCCGTGTGTTATGCAGATGACACACTGGTGCTGGCCGTCGGGGCGCACTGGGGAGGGCCAAGCGTCTCGCGGAGGAGGGGGCGCAACGCGTCGTCGACCGGATAAGAAGGATGGGGATGACGGTGGCGGTCCATACGACCGAGGTGATAGCGTTCCATTCACCTCGGCAGGATCCGCCACCCCCTCTGATCCGAGTGGGTGAGGCTAATATCGAGGTGAAGCCCCAGATGAGTTATCTGGGGCTGATCCTCGATAGCCACTGGTGCTTCGAGGAGCACTTCCGCTGCCTGGTCCCCCTTTTGGAGAGGATGGTCGGGGCTTTGGGCCGGATTCTGCCCAACCTGGGGGGCCCGGCGGGCCGAGTTCGCCGCCTCTATGTGGCAATGGTTCAGTCGGTGGCCATATACGGGCCCCCCGTCTGGGCGGACGACCTGGCGGCCTCCCGGCGCAGCATGACTATGCAGCGGCGGATGCAGAGGCGGATGGCTCTAAGGGTCGTCCGCGGGTACCGGACCGTGTCACATGAGGCGGAGACGGTTCTTGCGGGGATGCCGCCCATGGATCTCCTCGCGCGGTCGCACGCGATGATATATCGTCACCGCGTCGACCGTCGCGCGGGGGTGGGGCCGGTCCCGGGTGTGCAGGAACCTGCTTGGGGCGAGTTGAAGCGCCAGGCCCGGCAGTCCGTGGTGCACGCGTGGCAAGAGCGGTTGGCTCTGCCTACCGCGGGCCACCGGACAGTCGGGGCTGTTCGGCCACTCCTATGTGAGTGGCTGGACAGAGGCCATGGAAGCCTCACTTACAGGATGGCACAGGTGTTCTCGGGGCATGGCAGCTTCGGGAGATACCTGTGCAAGATAGGGAAGGAGCCGACGGCGCGTTGCTGCCATTGTGACGCTGAGCAGGACACGGCGGAACATACCCTCGATGTATGGGCTGCATTCGAGGGTGAACGCCGTGTCCTGATCGGCGTCATCGTTCGGGATGTCTCGCTGCCGGGCATGGTGCGCGCCATGCTCGGCAGCGAGGAGAAGTGGAGGGCCGTGGCCTCCTTCTGCGAAATCGTAATGTTGCAGAAGGAGACCGCGGGAAGGGAGCGCGAGCGTCAGCGGCGTGCTGAGGCTCGCGCTCGTTTGGTGGCCAGACAGCTTCGCCTGGGCGTCAGGCGACGCGGGCGGCCCCCTCGGCGTGGCGCATGACCCAGGCTGGGAAGGGGATCCTGATAGGAGCCCCCTCCCGCCAGGCGGCGTAGGGTCGGACCGGATGGGGTGGCAGTGCCTCCTGTCCGGGTCCGGCGCACGGAGCGGCACCCTCTGTGGCCTGGTGCGGCCATGAGCTGCCGGCCTCCGAGGGGTAGAAAAGGGGTCGCGGCGGTTGCGAGTTGGGGCTCGCAGCCGCCACTAGACGCGGCCCCGGGACGGATGGCGGCAGGACGATGTGACCTCGTCCTGCCGCTATGAGACAGGGCGATTACCAGGGGGACCGTTTGTCCCCCCGCGGGTGGGCGCAAAGCGCGGGCACGGGGAGGATACCGGAAGTATACTTCGAGCGATTCCCGGTATCCTCCCAAATCGTGCGGAAGGGTCACCGTGGGGTTTTTAGTGGGTAGGTCCCGCGCCCGTTATAATGGGCGCGGGGAATCACACACACCCCACCCGCCACTCCCCAAAGAGGTGGGAGGGAGTCTTTCGAAGATTTTCCCCACGAAAAAAAAAAAAAAGAAAAAAAAAGGCCGGCACCCAGGACGCCCACCGCTATAGCCCAGGCCTTGCCAGGTACGCCGTCCGGTCCCGGTGCAGTTTTTTTAGCAACCATTCTCCGGGCGGCCCTGGCTAGCTCCTCCTCGGATACCCCCAGGTCGTCGGACCACCAAAACTGGCGGCCCGGCTGTGGCTCGGGGGGATACTCGTACGCCTCTCCCCCGACCGGGAAGAGGACGCAGATCGTTTACCCGAGCACCAGGGGGTCGAGGCTCTAGGTAGTCGGGGGGGCCCATGATCTCAGCTTCCTGCGACCATGTGATACGGGCGCCCCATGGATTTGCATCCAGAGAGCCGAGGAGCTCCATCCATGCCTGGGCTTTCGCAGTTGCGATGGCCCGGCGGAGGTTTCTGCGCGCCAGGGAAAATTCCCAGCGCAAACCCACCACCTCTGCCTCCGTTGCACCGCGCCGTCTTCTGGCGCGGGTGTACCGGCGTCGAGCGAGGACGCACCGAGTGCGTAGGTCCTGTATCTCGCCGGACCACCAGTACACGGACCCCCGGCGGCTCGTGGCGGTGGCCCGGGGCATGACTGCGAGCCTAACCCAGCCCTAACCCAGACATAACCCAGACCTTTTTTTTTTTATACCGAAGGGGAACCTTGCATAGGCACCCATGCCTCAGAAGGAAACATCGGTAGTGTGAGATTCTTACTCACTAAACCCCTCCGGTTTCACATCACCCGCACATAATTCACGCACCATTCATGCTAACAGGTACCCCGGGATACAGGCGGAACTGCTCTCCGCATTACTTCGCCCAACCCTGAGGACCCTGACGCTCATGCTCTCACAACCGGGCACATCTTATCACCGCATGCGCACATCATTATTACACACTCCAACCGATGTAGAGTTTTCCCACGCAAAATATAAGCTGGGTATACTCTAAACTATTACTATGGAAATACAGATACAGATACAGATATATATATATACGCACACTAATATAGACAAAAGAAAAATAATATGTACAAATATCAAGCTAAATAAATAAATAAATAAGTAAGTAAAACCAGTAAAGAAATATATACATATACATCCATGTACCCATACTATACAAATAATCCAGCAAAATCCTGACATACCTGCCCCCACCCCTAATCATTTATCGGAGGTGCTGGTGGCGCAATGCCCATCCTTCTGGTCTTGTCTAACTCCCTTTCATAAGCCTCCTTGCTCCTACGGATTTCCACAATGTACGTCTTGATCCTGTTCCACTCGTTCAAGTCTTGCCTCATAAATTCACCCAACCTCCTAATGGTGAAATCCTCCTCAGCAAGCCCCAATTCCCGTCTCAGCTCCAGCCTAAGCAGCCTCCAATTTCTACACAGCAACAGCGTATGTTCCACCGTATCAGGCACCCCACATCCATACCAGCAGTCCGCAGATACTGCTTTAGCAATCCTGTGCCGAAATTTATTGAAGCACCCGTGCCCGGTGTATGCCTGCGTGAGGTGGTACGTAAGCTGACCATGCGGCCTCTCCAGCCATTCGTGAATACGAGGTATCCACTTATACGTAACGCTAGCATCCCACTGTTCCTGCCACTTCCGCATAACATCAGCTCTAATTCTGGCTTTCTCCACCTCTAAATCCGGTAATCTGACTCCCCGACCAGCATTATTCACCCTACGGATCCGACTCTCCACACGGAAAACTTCAGACCTCTCCTCTATCTTGAGCAGGATTGGCAGCGTACCAGCCAGCACAGGAAGACTATCTGTTTAAATAACGCGTTAATTCGTTATTAAGAAACGGCGGTTAAATTCTCGTGTGATCTATAGAAAAAAGGGGACATTTCTTATACGGTGTTGTCGTCAGTGTTCGCGACATTCCAGAGCCTTCTCTGCGTCGTAACCTGCTTCGGGAGCAATACCGTGTAGAAAAAATCCAAATTTACCTTCGATAATAGTCACGCGATCGGCCCAGTAACGGTTCCATGAGAACCGGTGTTACTACGCTGAAATAACAGAGAGGATTCAAAATTGAAACGAGACTGACAATTTCCCCTCTCGCGATCGCGGATAAGAGGATCTGCCTCGACAATCACTTGCTATCTGATTCTCGACGAGTTCGCATCGTTCAAACCGACCTCGTCCAACACCGCGATCACGATATACGCGCAATTAAATACGTTTAATTGTATAGTTGCACCGCAGAACCGAAACGGAACGAAATTAAGACTGTGGTAAATTCGAAAGAATTAACCTAGTCGGATTTCGTACCTCACGGTTTCGTGAGTTTAGTGATCGTTGTGTGAACAGAACCGTTCTGGAATCAAACGCAGCATTGAAACAATTTACAGTGAACAACCGGTGGCTGATCATAATCGTGTGTGCACTTCAATAGTGTTCGATTATCGCCACCGTTGCGTCAATTGTTTCAAATCATAAGTAGATTTCCCACATTAACAACCGGTGGCTGATAACAATCATCGTAACACTTAAATAGTGTTTGATTGTCGCCACCGTTGTGTGGAAGGCACGTACCGCTGTAATCAGCTTTCGTGCAACGAGAACCGAGAAAACACTCTGATAGGGGCCTTTTGGCGTATACCCTGAGTGGGATTGTCGTTTCCGAGGATCGAAATTTCAGTTTGAGTACCACCCCCATAGGGGCCTTATTTGGCGTATTCCCTGGGTGCTCTCGGCTGAACTCGATTAGCTCGAACGTAGGTCACTCATCACCAGTGTGTACGGACACTCGGTGTAGAGCGACGTTCAAAGGGCACCGTGGTGTAAGCACCTTAACCTTCAGACGCTTCTAGCGCAGTTAAGGGCTTGCATCACACCGGTCCCGTACGGACCAGGAAGCGACGCTGAATCACGGAGTGGACAATTTTTGGAGCCTTACAACCTCCAACTGTTGTCACCTCCAGCCAAAATTCAAGCCAACAGCAGTGGGAAGATCGAGGCTCAAATCTTGTCTTCCCCATCTGCTATTAAAAATTTCCAGAACTGCAGTCGAACGTTTCTCGATCACACGAGAAACGTTTAAGTATACAGTCCACTAACACAGTTGCGTATCGCTGTGAAGGAGTCCCGCTCCTGTTTATCATAAACAGAGACAGGAGCGTGTGGATTGACGCGATTCAGACAACGCGACGAGCGTTGTCACATATTTTCAACCAAATTTCGGTCTCTTTTGTTGCAGACGACCGAGACGAGAGCCGTAGTGGCCTACGGCGCGGTCATGTTTTTTTTCGAGCCGACCAGAGCTCCGTTTTTTCCTGGTGGTGGTTTCATTTTTTAAAAAAATCTAAATTTCTTATTTTTGTTTATTTAATTTTGTTTTTTATTAAATTTCAACTTTTGAATAAGCGGCCTAGTCCAACAGACTAGGCGAAAGAAATTTACAAGTGTACGATTCACTTTCCCACACATTCCCACTCCCTCGTAATTCGGACTCAAAGTTAAAGGGTGAGAGCAATACTCGCACCTATTTTAACACTATCCCTAGCGACCGTTCTGTAGGCCTTGACCACCCGACTCAATCCGACACACTGTGTATTAATCAGATTCATCCTATTAGCTTCCAATTCCAAAGCCGACTCCCAAATCGGTGCTGCATATAGGATTATTGACTCCATTACTCTATAGTACAGCATACTCGTCTTATGACCCGGACCCCCCACATTTGGCATAATGCGAGCGAGCGCCGACATCACTCTTATCGATTTGTCCGCTGTGCGATTTATATGCACCCTAAATCTGACTCCTGTCAAAGATCACTCCTAGGTACTTCAGCTCGGTGGAAAGTTGAATGTTCGCGTTAAGGATTCTCAGGTTCACTCTCCCCAGTCTCTTGTTATTCAACGCTATGGCCTCTGTCTTTTCAGGCGCAAGACTTAGCTCCACGGATTTCAACCAGGTAAGTATGTCTTCGATCGTATCTCTTATTTTCTGTTTCAGGGAAGCCGAATCCCCGTCTTGGGCAACAAGGGCTAAGTCATCAGCGAAGACATTTACAGCCCCTTCTAAGCTGAAGGCCAAGGATGCCGTCATAGGCCAGATTCCACAGAGTAGGACCAATTACCGACCCCTGCGGAACACCCATAGACATAGTTACTCTATGCCAGCTACCCTCGGCCTGGTAGCAAATAAACCTGTCGCTTAAATAACTTCCTATTGTACTAATCAAGTAATTTGGTATGTTTTTCTTTCTTAGGGCCTCAATGATGCAGGGCCACCTGAGGGAGTTGAACGCATTCCTGATGTCGAAGGTCACAAGGACACAGTAATTTTGTTTGGTAAGTGCATCCCTCTGAATCTCTTGCACCACCCCCAGCGCCTGTACAGTGCTCCTCCCTGGGCGAAACCCGAATTGCATTTCAGCTAATCCTGACGGCTCCAGTACTTCTCACAGCCTGCCGTTTATCACCGACTCGTAGACCTTAGCCCAAATACTCGACAAGCACAAAGGACGATAAGCCGAAGGCAACGCTGGATCCATACCCTCCTTGCCTATCAGAACTAGCTTCGTAGTTTTCCAGCAGGTAGGAAAATCACACCTTATTAACAACCCATTAAACAGATTTAAGACTTTTGCAGCTTCCTGCTTAGCTATCAATGCCACCGCGCATTATGGGATATTGTCCATACCCGGACTTCTTCAGATTTACTCTGTTCACAGCCTTCCGCAGCTCTTCAGGATCAATCAGCCGGAAGTCCCTGTTGATGCTCCTCAGGTCCGTGGGTACCGAACCAACCCAAGAGGCGCCATCGTCCTGCGGGAAAAGAGCCCTAACCACCTCCCTGGCCTTAGCACTTGACAAACACGGGGGATCCGGCCTCGGTTTCGCAAACTTCATGACCGTTTTGTAGGCAGTACCCCAGACATCGTTCTCAACCGAGTTATATACTGCAGCCCAAGCTTGGATCTTTTGCTTAATCACCGCTCGCTTTAGCTCTTTTCGGGCCGCTCGGTATTCTGCCCCCAAATGGTCAGCCTCCGGCCTCCTCCTCTTCGCGGCTCTCTGATACCTCCTTCTTCTTACGTTAGCCTCTTTCCTCAAATCGGTTAATTCCTGCGACCACCATTTCTTAGCAGTTCTCTTCACCGGCAGCAGCTTCCTCGGTTCCATACTCCCGGCGCAGGAACTCTCAAAAGCAGCAATTACCTCCACAGCTTCTCTCTCGTTCAGAGGTGCAGTCGCATTTACATGCGCCGTGCTGCTCCGAAACGCTTCCAGGTAAGTATCACTATTCAGTGTATCCGCCTTCCAGCCAACTACGACGTCCCGACCACCAGCAGCCCGCACTCCATCCTTGTACTCATGCAGGATGTAGAAATGGTCCGACTCCGTATGCACGTCCAAAACCTTGCTCATCGTCATGTTCCTGACTAGCGCTTGATTACCAGCTAGAACGTCAATAACCGAGGTGCGACCATTCCTTTGAAACGTGAAATGGCCCCTAGGTATAATCGGGATAACCCCATTTTGTCAAAAAGAAGCCGTGAGGGTAATAACCTTTGCGTCCAGCCTTTTGAACCCCAGGCCGGCGACTTCGCATTGAAATCATCCGCAATAATGGCATTTAGGCCCCACGCGTGCCTTGCCCTTTCCAGCTCCAGCAATTCTCCAGCAAGATCTTCAGCATTATACCTCGGGGTGTAATAGCAGCTACACAACTGCATTCCACCTAGCTTAATCGATGCAAAGCCCCTTCCTACCACGGTTTTGTCGCTTAGCAATTTCAGGCCATTGAACCCAGTCGACCAGATCGCCGCCTTCCGAGTTACGTCTCCGATCCAGTTGCTCCTGATGGCATAGGGCTCCGATATAACCACCGCATCCACTTTAAGGTCTTCAGCTGTTTTCACCATCAGATCCTGCGCCAGCCTGCAGCCATTTAAATTAATTTGCAGGATTTTTATATACATTATTTCGTTTCAGTACCGTTCCTGTTCCCCTCAGGTATTCTTTATACTGTGGGCACGAGACTGCCCCTGCAACATGACCGGTCTTGCTCTGAGGCAGCCTTCCTAATACACAATCTGCAGGCCGGCACTAGGGTGCATTCCTGCATAGTGTGACCCTCACCTCCACACTTTCGGCGGTATTCACGACGTTCCTTTCGGAAGCGGGACACTTTTTTAAACCCCAGCTATCGGCGAAAGCTAGGGCACGTCTAAACATCTCCAGGGAGTACGGTCCCTGTGCGTAGGACGGAGCATCCGACAAAGCAACGTGGTCTCAGGCCCAACCGTAAGTCGACCTAAGGGCGCCGTTGACAAGCCTGCATCACACAGTGCCCGTACGCACTTACGAAGGCGGTGAAGGGCCGGGGACCAGCTGAAAGGTTGGAGCCTTACAACCTCCCTCCGATCACCTTCTCCTACGACAGTCAGAAATTCCAGTTGTGAAATTAGACGAGCAGAAATCTCGTACACGACAATAATAATCAAGCGATTCCCGATTTAACGGGAACGCTCACACATACAGTCCACTAGCTTAGCTGCGCATCGCGGCGGCTGAGATCCCCGCTCCTGGATGCGACAAGCACAGACCAGACGAGCGCGGAAGAAAGTAAGACACACAGCGTGACTCACGTTCACAGGTATTTAACGCCTATTCGTGTCTCTTTCTGTTACAGGTTTACCAAACAGGATTAACTGCAGCGGCGTCTGGCCGGGCAGACAATTATTACATAATTTTTGTTTCCAAACGTTTCCAAATAAACGGCTTAGTCGAGTCATTCGACTAAGCGAAAATTAAATTGAAAATTTGTATTCTTTTCCCGACGTTCCTTCCCTCACGATCCGGACCACCGTTAGGCGAGGTTTTTTCAAACCTACTCCCCATAACATAAGGTCCTTCGAGCCGGATCAAACGAGGTTGATTGGTACGGGAAAAGGTGACTGCCTTTGCACGTGACGAAATTACCACGTAAGAGTTGAATCGAGTTGATTGATCCTCGACAAACTCGCTATGGCGTTATCCGAGTCCATGTCGCGTTCCGACATTGAGGATCAGCTCATGGAGTTAACAGACGAGTTCTATCGTCTTAGATCCGCGAGCATAAACCTTAAAAAAATGGGTAGAGCTAAGTTCACGGAGAAACTCCTCCAAGAAAAGCTCGACTACGCCGGGCGAACATGGCGGGATGTCCGCACCATGTATGCGAACGTGCGGAAGATGATTCCCGCCGCAAAAAGACAAGCCTATACGCTTTTTAAGCCAGGCTACCTCCTCGGCGTGGAAAACGAATTCCAGGATTTCGTAACCGCCGAGCTGACACGAATCGCTGCTGAATCGAGCCCACCGGCACCGGAGGTCCAGCAAATCAGCATGCCCATTGAGCTCCCCAAGCAAAGATTGCCTAAATTCGGAGGGGATCAAAGGACAATCAATATCAAGGACAAATACGGGCTTCCACGCATGGTCACGGGCAGGTTGCTGGACAAACTATTTTCGCTGAAGCAGATTGAATTCAACGATCTAGCCAGCATGCAGCAGGTCACTGTGGAATGCACAGAGACTCTAGCTGCATTGAGAAAAGGGGCACGTCCGAACAGCTAGTAGAATGGATGCTAGCGTACTGGACGATACAACATTTCACTCCGAAATTGGAGCTGGAATGGCAGAGATCGCTCGGCCTCTCGACTAACTACCCGATGTTCGAGGATGTCCGAATCTTCGTCGATCATCACGCGCAAGCTCTGCTTTCGATGAAAGAGGACCGTCGAGAGGCAGCTCTCGCCCCGGAAACAAAATCCCGCATGCCGAAGCCCATCGACGCTCGACCAAAAAGCGTCGCTTCGAAGCCGCTGGCAAGCCATAACGTCGTTATGGGAACCGACTCGGCCCCAAACCCGAGACGCTCAAGTTCCGTAAACGACGGGCGAACCAACCAAATGCGGATGCCAGTATGCGGATTCTGCACTGGGGCACACAGTCTGCCTCAATGCACCAATTTTCTAGTGCTGACGCCAAAAATGCGTCACCACTACTTACAGAACCGCATGGCCTGTGCGCTATGCCTCGCATTTTCTCATACGGCATCACAATGTCAGAGACCCCAGGTATGCCATCGGTGTAGGGGAAGCATCATACCCTCCTGCACTATGATGGACTGCGGGAACAAAATAATCCGAGGCCGCAATCGCAAAGTGCATACGGCTAACGTGACGAGAGCGATTACAACGCTCATCCACGAAGTACGGCCGTATCGAAGCCGAAAGGAAAACCTTCGACTTCGAAGGCCTACAAGAAATCGGCCTCGAAATCACACTGTACCGCGCTCGGTACGGGCGCACCGAGGACCGTGCTGCTAGCCACGGCTCGAGTACGCGTGTTCGGAGAGAACGGTGCATCGCGAATCGCGCGAGCACTGTTAGACCAAGGATCGGAGACATCATTCGTCTCCGCAGGTTGGCAAACGTCCTCCGATTAAAACGCGTGCGTACCCCAGCCACGGTATCCAGCTTTTTCGTAGGTATACCCTCCGCACGTGTCCGCGATCTCCAGGCCCATCCTGGTGAGCGCATCCATCAGAACTCCACCCTTCGTGTCCCATGTCCTTGAACCCCAGGCAGGGGATTTCGCATTGAAGTCTCCCGTCACAATGAGATCCCTCTTCCAGTTCCTCCTAGCCTCTTCCAGCTCCCCCAGCACCTCCGCGAACTCGTCGCTGCTGAGGCGGGGAGGGTAGTAGCAGCTAGCAATCGTCTCCCCTTCCACCTCAACCGCGACGAATCCGTTTCCTCTGCCCATCCTGTCCTCCTTACATTTCCTTCCGTTGAATCCCGTGTCCCATATCGCCGCCCTTCCGGATATGTCAGCAACCCAGTTGGCCCTTACCAGGTAGGGTTCTGCGATGGCGACCAGGTCAACGCGTAGCTCCTCCGCTGCCCTCAGAAGCAGAACCTGGAGCCAACCTGCAGTGGTTCAAATTTATTTGTAGGATCCGCAAGATGGTAAGAATCAACCACTGCAGGCCGCCCTATTCCTCCTTAGGGCTTCCCGAAATTGTGGGCAGCTGACTGCCCCTGCCACATGTCGGGTCCTATCCGTTGGCAACCCCTTCTCCCTGCACAAGACACAGCTAGGATCATTAGTGAAGTCTCGCATTTCATGTCCATCCCCTCCACATTTCCGGCATCTTCCTATATCCTTCCTTCCGCATGCATAACTCATATGTCCGAGAGCGTGGCACCCAAAGCATCTCAGGACCCTTGGAACTACGCTGATCCTTACCACCGTATATCCAATCTTGACCTTCCTATTGTCCACCTTGGAGGCCAGTGCCGTAGGCAACTCCAACACGGCAATCTGGGTCCCCAAGTAGGTAAACCTGAGAGCCTTGACTCTTATTCCGGTCCTCTCCTCAATCCCGAAAGCGCTGCAAAATCCCTCCATCACATCAGGGGCTTCGCATATTGGATCCAGGCCCCTAATTTCCACCTCTATCCTAGGGACCATCGCCCTGACTGAGTATTCCTTCCCTAGGTTTCCCAGAATCACGTCCCTACTTTTGGCCTCAGACCCAGCCTTCGCAAACTCTACTATTAGTTCTCCTTTCCTTGATTTTCTAATTCCCTTAATGCCTTCCAGGCACGTCTTGGCCTTCCCCGCTATTTCCTTGAAGACTTCGGCGTAAGTCTTCGTGCCCGCAGTCACACAAATTGCCTCCGTCCTCGGTCCCATGATCCTTGATGCCTCTGCTTTCCCACCGGGTCTCTTCCTTACCCCCCCTTCTGCAGTTGCCTTGGTCCCCACTTCTCCTTGGGCCTGCGTCTCATGCAGTGCCACCCCTACTCCAGTGCTTCCTGCCCTCGTTCTGCCCCTTCTCGTTACAGAAACCCACTCGCCCTCCTTGCCAGTGGTGGCCCCCTTCTTCCTCCCCGGCAACTCCTTGTCCTTGGAGGTTTCCTCCTGTTCCCTCCTAATTTCCCTGGTAACGGTGTCACCCCCTTCTCCTTCTATGAGCCCCTCCTTTTCCATTCCCTTACGTCTAACCCTTCTGTCCGCCTCCTGAGTGTCGTTGTCCACCAGAGGCGATCGTATCTTTCTTTTGCTGGGTGCAGGTGTACCCGCTTCCCCCTCGGTCCTTCTTCCAGCATTCCTCTCAGATTCTGAATCTCCTTGTCCCTGTCACGCTCTCTCTCCCTCATTTTCTCCATTTCCTCCCTATTTTCCCTTTCTCTCTTCTTGTCTCCTTCCATTCTGGCCTCTAGCTCCTTTTCCCTTTCCCCCTCACTCCTCTTTATTTGTTCCATTTCTTTTTCTCGATCCTTCTCTCTCTTCTTCATCTCTTCCAGCTCCTTTTCCCTATCCACCTCCCTTTTCTTCATCTCGCCCATTTCCCTTTCCCTTTCTATCTCCCTTCGTCTCATCCTTCCTAATTCCTCCTTCATTTCCGCTATCTCCTCTCTCATCCTGTTCTTTCGGCTGTTGTTCTCCTCTAGATACTTTTGCAAGTTTTTCAATTCCCAGTAGGTATCTAGAATTGCCTGTTGCATGTCGGGTCTGATGTCTTCCTTCTTCGACATATACTTGCCAACCCTCTTAAATCCTGCGTATACGCTGGCCATAGTCCTCTTAATTTTAATCCCACCTGAGTCCTCCTGAAGACTTCTTCCATCTCCGACTCCCCTCGGTCTCCGTCTCGTATGTAAGTCCCATGGCCAGCTTAGACATCGTCGTCATCTGCCCAGGACGGCCAGTTCCAATACTTTTACCTTTACCCACTGGTGACCTCGCCACCCTGCTGCGGGCCACGAAGGGGTCCATCGTTCCCACAATTCCACGCCTCTTGCTCTGCGGGGTAACGAAAATATCCCGCTCCTCCATAGAGTCGCTAGCGTCCCTAATGCCTACGGCCCCGATCCTATCCTTTTTCCTTTCCGTGTCCAAAGTACGTCGCCGGTCGTTCCCTTTTTCTGTCCATGTGTTCTCCGGTATCATCGTTCCGCGTCCTGACCCGGTATCCGTCAGAAACGATGGACAGTCGTCGGTTGACGACCCGGTGTGGCCTGCCCGCCCGCCACCACTCGAGCCGGGACCTGGGGCTCCGAGCACCCCTGGTCCAGCCCCTCAGGGGCTGTGTCCGGCAATCGTCGGCCGCAGTACGGGGCGTAGCGACCCCGAGGTACCTGAAGCTGATCACACCGTAAGCCTCCTGTTGGTCGTCACGACGACCCATTCACAATTCCTTTTTTGGTTTTGTGAATGATACGTGACGGTAGGAGAAGCGGGGGCCTTGGCTTAACCGCCTGGGCCAAGAGTATGGCGACTCTATAAAATCGCCCTCCAATCCTAAGCTATGATGCGCGGCGATGGGATGCATGGGGAGAAGGCCCAATCCCAAGCGACCACACCCGGGGCACCTGCCGAACCCCCGGAGTATTAGGCTTACCCGGGTAAGGCGGCTCTGCCCGGGTGGACCTTTATTTCCGACCTACACGTGGGAATTACATGGATTCAACAATTAAAACGGGGATGGGACGGGTTGTTACGAATGGGGAGGACGAAGACGGTGTTGGGGCTACGGTGACGGCGCTCGCGCCTCACTTAGCGCCTGGCCCGGCTTCGTGGAAGGTGGAGGAGGACGACGAGACTGCGTCAGTCTCGTCCTTCTCCTCCACGAGGAGCCACATAGGCTTCAAGAGGAAGCGGACGGGGCAGGCCGTCGACGAAGTGGGCAAGGCGATGAGCCCGGTTGTGATGTTGAGCTGTCTCAGGGACGAGGTAACCGAGGAGATATCCGGGAGGATCTCCTCGTCCCTGAGGCGGGTCGAGAAGGTTGCCGCAGCCTGCTCTCTAAAGGGGCAGAAAAGCAGCGTGGCTAAGGCCCTGCGAGAGGCTGCGCAAAATATGGGGGAGGCGGCGCAGGAGCTGCGCGGGCGAAATGCCGGGCTGCAGCTCCTGGTGGAGGTGGAGCGACGGGGGAGGATGAGGGCAGAGGCGCGCTGGAACAGCGCAGCCCTCCCTCCTATCCTCCCTCCTCCTCCGCCTCCACCACCACGACCCACGGTCGTGGAAAAAGCGGAGTTCGGCGGCGGTGGTGCGGGGACCTTCCACCCGCACTCCGCCGGTGCAGAGTTCCCCATCCTCCTCAGAGGACGAACTTCTGAGGAGGATCGGGAACATGATGGATAGTAAGCTGGCCGCCTTCCGGGAGGAGCTCCTCCACGGAGGTGCGGTCAGCAACAAGAAGGCGGTGCCTCCCCGATCAAAGTCGGTTCAGGCGGGGAAGGCAAAGGTGGGGGGAGGGAAGGCTCCACTCACCGTGGCAGTTCCGGTGCGCGCGTCCTCCGCGGCACCATCCCAAGGGGGGGTGTCGTGGAGCGAGGTAGTAGGGCGGAAGGCGAAGAGGGCGGCGAGGAAGACTTCGCAGCCGCGACCTGCTACCTCGCCGCCCGCGGCCAAGGGAAAGGGCGCGAAGGTGCGACCAGGGCGCCCCCCTAAAACGGCAGCAGTTACGCTGACCGTTCCTCAGGGGGGCGACCTGACACTCGCGGGGGCGATGCAGCTCGCCAGGGATAATATATCCCTGGAGGAGCTCGGCATCGCTTCCGTGAGGGCGAAGAGGGCCGTAACCGGGGGTCTCCTGCTGGAGATCCCTGGTCCAGAGGGCGGCGAGAAGGCGGACCGACTCGCCCAGAGGCTCCAGGAGCAGCTGGGCGAGCGGGGTGTCCGTGTCGTCCGGCCCACGAAGCGCACAGAGATGCGCATATGTGGGTTGGACGACTCGGTCACCGCGCAGGAGGTGTCCTGTGCCCTAGCGAGGGCAGGTGATTGCCCCGAGGGAGACGTGCGGGTCGGAGAAATCCGCAGGTCTCCTTCCGGCCTGGGGTCGGTGTGGGCCCGGTGTCCCCTCTCCGCCGCCCGAAAGGTGGCGGAATCCGGGAGGGTATTGGTGGGGTGGGTTTCGTCGCGAGTGGAGATACTCGCGCCGCGGCCACTCCAGTGTCACCGCTGCCTCGAGCTGGGGCACGTGAGGCAGTGGTGCACCTCGCCGGTGGACCGCAGCGGTCAGTGTTACCGCTGCGGGGCGAATGACCACCGCGCGAGTCAGTGCTCGGCGGGCCCCACTGCCCGCTATGTGCGGACATGGGGAGGCCAGCCGATCACAGGGTGGGGAGCACAAAGTGCTCTCCCCCCTCCCGGAAGGGGAAGAAGGGGCCCACCCCGGGTCAAGCACCGCGGTTGCTGGCAGCGTCCACCATGGAGCTGGACGGTGCCACAGGGACGGACAGCCGGGAGGAGGCTGGGACGGCCGTTAAATAACGGCGCCCCTCCTACTCCTCCAGGGCAATATCATCCACTGCCGCGCGGCACAGGACATGATGTCCCAAGTCCTCGCGGAGTGGCGGTTGGCCTGGCGGTCGCCGCCGAGCCGTACCGCGTGCCGGATCACCCACATTGGGTGGGCGACGCGGACGGTTTGGTGGCGACAGTATGGGGAGGTGGCGACGGGTCCCCGCCGTTCTCCATTCTGGAGCGCGGTCGGGGTTTCGTCGCCGTGGACTGGGGGGGAGTCGCCGTAGTGGGTGCTACATCTCGCCCCGCAGCGGTCACGCCGCGTTCGAGCTGTACTTGGCCGAGGTCGCGGCATGCGTGCAGCGCTGCGCGGCCCGGCCGGTGCTAGTCCTGGGGGACTTTAACGCCAAGTCGGTGGCTTGGGGATCCCCTAGGACCACCGTTCGCGGCGGGATCCTGGGCGACTGGGCGGCGGGGCTCGACCTTCGGTTACTGAACCGGGGGTCGGAGCACACGTGCGTGCGGCGATATGGGGGGTCTATCGTGGATGTTGGATACGCGACCCCCAACGCCGTGCGCATGGTGTCGGGTTGGCAGGTGGCCCCGAAGGCAGAGACACTCTCCGATCACCGGTATATCCGGATGGAGGTCTCTGCCGCCGGGGCTGCGTCCCGGCACCGCCGCCCGGATGGCATCCCACCGCGCCGCTGGGCGCTTCGGCGCCTGGACAAGGACGCCCTGATGGCAGCTGCCCTCGCTGCAACTTGGCCGCAGGTGGCGGCCGAGTTGCCAAGCATGGAGGAGGAGGCTGCACGGCTCGGGGTACTAGTCGCAACCATTTGCGACGCTTCGATGCCCCGGGTCGGGCGAGCTTCTCCTCGCCGGGCGGTGTACTGGTGGTCGGCCGCGATCGCGGAATTGCGGGTCGCGAGTGTCCGCGCCCGACGCCAGTACGCCCGCGCGCGCCGTCGTCTACGACCGGACGATGGCGTGGCGCGAGCGAGGGCAGATGACCTGTATGAGGCATACCGGATGGCGCGGGTTGCTCTGCAGGTCGCCATCAAACGGGCCAAGGCCCAGGCATGGAAGGATCTCCTCCAGACAATCGATGACGATCCTTGGGGGCGCCCGTACAGGGTGGTGCTGAAGAAGCTCCGCCCGTGGGCGCCCCCCGTCACCGAGGGTCTTGACCCCCGGCTGCTGGAGGACGTGGTCAATACTCTTTTTCCAATTCGGGTGAGAGGACCACGTCCTCCGGCGGAGGCGGCAGTCCCAAGGGAGTGGGCGGCCGAACTGGGGGTCACTCAGGGGGAGCTGGCCGCGGCCATCAGACGGCTCGGGGCGCGTAACACGGCCCCGGGTCCGGGAGGTGTGCCCGGCCGGGTTTGGGTCTTGACCCAGGGCGTCCTTGGGGCTGACCTCAGGCGGTTGTTCGACCGATGCCTGAGGGACGGGCGAGTCCCCCCCCAGTTGGAAGGTGGCGAGGATGGTCCTCCTCCGGAAGGAGGGTCGGCCCGCGGAGTCTCCCTCCGCATACCGGCCCATCTGTCTCCTCGACGAGGTGGGCAAGCTCTTCGAGCGGGTGATTGCTGCCCGCCTCGTCGAGCACCTGGCGCGGGGTGCCCCGGCCTGGCCGACTGCCAGTACGGTTTCCGGGAGGGTCGATCGACCATCGACGCGATAGGTCGTGTCAGGGCCCTCTCGAGGTCGGCCGTCTCCCGGGGAGGGGTGGCTTTGGCAATATCCCTGGATATTGCCAACGCCTTTAACACCCTGCCCTGGGAGGAGATAAGGAGGGGGCTCGAATATCATCGGGTCTCTCGGGGCGGTCATCGGGGATTATCTCCGCGGCAGGTGGATCGAGTATCCGAGCCGGGATGGTCATATGCGGAGGGAGGTGTACTGCGGTGTTCCGCAGGGGTCGGTCCTCGGGCCACTCCTGTGGAATATCGCGTACGACGCAGTGTTGCGGGCCGACCTCCCCGACGGCGTCAGCGCCGTGTGTTATGCAGATGACACACTGGTGCTGGCCGTCGGGGCGCACTGGGGGAGGGCCAAGTGTCTCGCGGAGGAGGGGACGCAACGCGTCGTCGACCGGATCAGAGGGATGGGGATGACGGTGGCGGTCCATAAGACCGAAGTGATAGCGTTCCATTCACCTCGGCAGGATCCGCCACCTCCTCTGATCCGCGTGGGTGAGGCTAATATCGAGGTGAAGCCCCAGATGAGGTATCTGGGGCTGATCCTCGATAGCCACTGGCGATTCGAGGAGCATTTCCGCTGCCTGGTCCCCCGGCTGGAGAGGATGGTCGGGGCTTTGGGCCGGATTCTGCCCAACCTGGGGGGCCCGGCGGGCCGAGTTCGCCGCCTCTATGTGGCAATGGTTCAGTCGGTGGTCCTATATGGGGCCCCCGTCTGGGCGGACGACCTGGCGGCCTCCCGGTTCGGCATGACTATGCTGCGTCGGGTGCAGAGGCGGATGGCTCTAAGGGTCGTCCGCGGGTACCGGACCGTGTCACATGAGGCGGCGACGGTTCTTGCGGGGATGCCGCCCATGGATCTCCTCGCGCGGTCGCACGCGATGATGTATCGTCACCGCGTCGACCGTCGCGCGGGGTGGGGCGGTCCCGGGTGTGCAGGAACCTGCTTGGGGCGAGTTGAAGCGCCAGGCCCGGCAGTCCGTGGTGCACGCGTGGCAAGAGCGGTTGGCTCTGCCTACCGCGGGGCACCGGACAGTCGGGGCTGTTCGGCCACTTTTGAGTGAGTGGCTGGACAGAGGCCATGGAAGCCTCACTTACAGGATGGCACAGGTGTTCTCGGTTCATGGCAGCTTCGGGAGATACCTGTGCCGGATAGGGAAGGAGCCGACGGCGCGTTGCTGCCATTGTGACGCTGAGCAGGATACGGCGGAACATACCCTCGAGGTATGCGGATCCTGATAGGAGCCCCCTCCCGCAAGGCGGCGTAGGGTCGGACCGGATGGGGTGGCATTGGCTCCTGTCCGGGTACGGCGCACGGAGCGGCACCCTCGGTGGCCTGGTGCGGCCGTTAGCTGTCGGCCGCCGAAGGGTAGAAACAGGGTCGCGGGCGGTTGCGAGTTGGGGCTCGCAGCCGCCACTAGACGCGGCCCCGGGACGAAGTGGCCTCGTCCTGCCGTTATGAGACAGGGCGATTGCCGGGGGAAACCTTTGTACCACCCTGGGTGGGCGCAAAGCTGCAGGCACGGGGAGGATACAAGAAGTATGCTTCGAGCGATTCCCGGTATCCTCCCAAATCGTGCGGAAGGGTCACCGTGGGGTTTTTAGTGGGTAGGTCCCGCGCCCGTTATAATGGACGCGGGGAATCCCACACACCATTCCCGCCACTCCCCAAAGAGGTGGGAGGAGTGTTTCAAAGATTTCCTCCACGAAAAAAAAAAAAAAAAAAAGTCGCTCCGGCGGTAAATACCGTCGTAGGGCAAAAAATCGACACGCTATCCTGTGGGAAAAATTCAGGGTTCACGATGCCGCCGTCATAATCGCAGGTCGTCGTGCTCGATTCCGAGAAAAAAAAAATATTTTTCATATTTCGAGATGAACATAAAAAAGAAAGTCTTGTTAAACAGTTAATAGTATATATAATTTCCAGAATGCATAAAAACAAGAATATGGAATTTCGTTTAGATGAATGGGGGGCTGCGCCCCCCAGACCCCCTCCCCCGCTGAACTAGCCCAAACCTAACTCATTTTTGTATTTAATATAATTCGATACTGTGGTTTTGTATAGATAAGTACGTTATATATTCTAATAAACATATTAAATGCTCATTATATGCTAGTAACGTTACTTTAGAACGAGTGTCGCCTAAAACCACTTGGATGTTGTTTCTGGAGGATGACCTTGATAACATACGTCAAGGTCAGGGTTAGGACTGGCTTAGGTCCAAGTCTGGGTTTGGTCCAGGTTAGGTCTGGGTTAGGTCTGGGTTAGGACTGGGTTACGTCTGGTTAGGTCTGGGTTATGTCTGGGTTAGGAATAGGTTAGGTCTTGGTTATGTCTGGGTTAGGGCTGGGTTAGGACTGGGTTAGGTCTGGGTTAGGACTGGGTTAGGACTGGTTTAGGTCTGGGTTAGGTCTGGGTTAGGTCTGGGTTAGGTCTGGGTTAGGTACTCCCCTGTGGCTGCTACCTTGTCGTGGTGGGGGAGCTTGAGTGCCCTGATGATCTCTGGAGCTATGCCGGCGGGGGTCTTTGACCCCTGGCAGGTTCTACCATGCCGGACAAGTTCAGGGTGAAGGGTCAGACTAAATGCAGCCAACACACGCACACACACACACACACACACACGTGCGCACACTTAAGAAACAACGAAGGTGCCATCATTCAACATTAACTTGTAGGATAAACTACTTATTGCGCGCATACTTACATACAACGTTGTATTTACTTGCATTTTGGCGCTCGCGCACATACACGTACACTCACACTCACACATACATACACCACTGGGCATGGCCGACCCAGGGGGTTTCGGCGGCCAACTATAAATATGGACATGGACAAGACAAAGGAAGATGTTACCGGACCAGGGGTGCTCGGAGCCCCAGGTCCCGGCTCGAGTTGTGGCGTGCGGACAGGCCACACCGGGTCGTCAACCGACGACTGTCCAACGCACCTGGTGGAACCCAGGCCGGTGCGGGGAACTTTGCGACTGGGAGAAAGAAGGAAGGACAACATGGGACAGAACAGGCCACGGACAATGGACATAGAGACGGACAAGGATAAGGGTGGTGGAATGGAGGAGTCGGCTGTTTTAACCGACGACAGCGAATTGTTCCTTACGCCCACTAATAGAGCGAGCAGAGTGGCACACCAAGCAGGAGCTACGGATGTGTTTGCTGCGATAAGCAGGATAGCCAGGTCACCCGTCAAAAGGACGGCGAGTATTGGCCAAAGTAGACAGGCGGTGAGTCTAAGGTACGAGACCGAAACGGAGACGGAATCGGAAGCGGAGGACTCAGTACAGGAGAGAGGAGAGGACAGGCAAATCAAGGATACGATCTCAAGTGTTTATCGCGGGGTGAAAAGGGTTGAGAAATACCTGTATGCGGAAAAGCACGTCAGCCTCGAGGCAAAGAACACCATATGTGATGTTTACAAGGAACTTAAGGTACTGAAGACATACCTTAAGGAAAATAGAGCAAGGGAAATTAGGGCACTGGAAGAGCTCAAAAGTATGAGGGAGGAAATGGAAAAGATGAGGGAAAGGGACAATGCTAGGGAAATGGAACTAGAAAGGATGAGGAACAACGATAAGGAGAGAGAGAGAGAAGTTAGAGAAGAACTTGGGCGAATGAGGGAAAGGGACAAGGCCAGGGATAAGGAACTGGTTGAACTTAGAGAGAGGATAAGCCCAGAAAATAGCAGGAGTGGGGATATCGGTAACGCAAACAGTAAGCGTAAATTTCGGTCGCCTGCAACGGAAATGGGCATTAACACTGAGTCCAGAAGGGTTAGAAGGAAAAGCGAGTGGGAAGAAGAGGGGGTACAGGAGAGAAGGCAGGGCCCCGAGGAGGGAAAGAAGGATATCAGGGATACTGAGGAACACGGGACCAGGGAAATGGACAGGGACATAGGAGGGCCAGAGAACACCATGGGTAATGAATGGAGCTTGGTGAGTAGGAGAAAGGGTAACAGGAAGGGTATAGAGAGTACTCCACAAGGGCAAAAGACACCTGCAAGAGGAAGCGAGAGGAGCGAGGGAAGGACAAGTGTTTAAATATCGCGTCAATTCGAAGCATATAAGAATGGTAGAATATTATTCGTCACCCGGTATTGTTTTTCTGCGTATGTAACCGACTCGAGACTGTTCGACTCTCGTGTCCGCTACGCGAAAACAAGACAGGTTATAAAACTGTCACATACGGATTTCTTCGAAATCACGCGATAGACGAAACTACGCGTGATTTCGAGCTAACGTTTCGGCGCATGTAAAAGGAGAAGGTACGACAATAATAAGTTGGACAGAGACGAATTCAAATTCGTCTACAGCGCCGCTAGTCGGAGAGATTCCCCTCCGAATTTGACTAACCGTGCTGGATCGTCACTCTTGATTTGGAAACGGCAGAGAGCAGATGGGCATACGATCCCGCTCCTCCGTACATCTCATATAGAACGAATTGTGAAAAGCTTATAGTTCTTTCGAGCCAGTTAAGAACGTGGTGAAGATGGTGCAGTGCGTTATCGGATTGGTGTCCGATCCGGTAACGCAAATACTTCCGCTACACGTTTTAACTGGAGTGAAAAAGAGTCGGAAACGCAAAGAAGTGCAGTACCTAAACGGATTGGGATACCATCCGGTACCAACGTCACTTCCGTTTCTAACGAGGAATCTCGTGGGTTATTTCCAAACGTTTCTAGAGCAGCAGTGGTATATACCACCTAAGACTGAGGAAACAGGATACGTATCGTTGAACCGATCGGTCGTATCCGAAGGTTATAGTTTGACCTACGAACCTCCCTTGACTGTCGAACGGTTAAAACCCCACCTAGACGGACCACGTGGTATTCCGTGGGTGGACTTGCCGCCCTCCAGTCGGTGCTAGGAATTTAAATCACGTGTCCAGCATCAGGCGACCTGCTGAAGCGGTATTTCGAAAATACGCCAACGTGTGCGTGGAATACCGCTCAAGAGCAACAGTGGGAAACGTACGCTAACCGTAAGTCGTTGTGAACGCAGACAAGGTACATTCCCACACCGTACAAGGACGGATTACGAGGACGGTAAGAAACCGAGGATTCGACAACATTTGGAGCCTTACAACCTCCATCTGTTGCCCTTTCCTACGACGGTCGAGATAACGCAGTATAGGAAGAATCGAGGTATAATCTCGTCTTCCTTAGAACTGCAATCAGCTGTTTCCCGGTTTAAAGGGAACGCACACATAAGAAATACAGTCCACCTGTTTCGCCGCGTAACGCAGCGGCAGAGAATCCCCGCTCCTGAGTGCGACAAGCACAGCTAGGAGCGCGAGAACTTCAGAACGAGACGGAAAACGTGACTAATGTTACCGTGTATTTACACCAAGTTCCGTCCTTTGTTACAGAGAAGAGTGAGGCCAGCCGAAGACTCGTCAAACGAGAGGCGGATTAACGCGCCAGAGGACGAGCCAATTTATTACAATTTTTATTTTAATTGTTAAAAGCGGCAAACGGCCAAACATTTTATTTTTCTTTCTGTTTATTTTTCGTTCTGATTTTATTTTATGTTCTTTGGATTATTATAACAAGATTTTTTTTACGTTTCGTTTGTTTTGTTCTATTCTTTAGTTTCCAAATAAACGGCGTCGTCGACAATCGACGACGCGAAAATACAATTAACAGAAACGATTTACTTTTCCTTCGTCCTACTCCTTCGTAATCCGGACACCCGTTAGACGAGGTTCTCAAATTAATATTTGAGCCCTCCATATTCTAACAACAAGGAAGGAACAAGGTAAGGAAAATGCTGGAGGAATGCGACCCGCAGGACAACGGAGAGGTACGAGGCGTACCGGCCACAGGACTGAGGCCATATGCGTCACATCCGGGGAAAAAACATACGCAGAGGTTTTTAAAGAGATTGCGAACAAGGCGAAACGGTGTCTGAAGGACATTAAAACCGTGCGAAGGTCGAGGAAGGGCGAGTTAATCGTGGAGTACACCATGTCTGGAAGCGCTGCGACGGCGGTTGAAACCATTCACAGCGAGCTGGGTGAGGGTTATAATGTCAGAGCAATGGTCCCAAAAGTGGAGGTGCAGATTTGGATCCTATCTGCGACAATCATGAGGTGATAGAAGGATTCTGTAACGTTTATGGAGTGGCGGATAAAAGCGGAGTCAGGGTTAAAGTGCTTCGGACGACATACTGGGGCACCCAGATGGCGGTGCTCGAAGTGCCTGCTGCGCTAGCATCTAAAATAGAGAACCAGGACAAGGTGAGGATTGGGTACACATCTGTAAGGGTTAAGGTCGCCCCAAAGGTCATTTAGTGTTTCAAGTGTCACGCTTTCGGTCACGTGGGTGCTGTTTGCCCTAGGGTTGGGACCGATGTAATAATCTGCAGAAGATGTGGAGAAGAAGGGCATATCATGAGCTCGTGTGTTAAAACACCTGCGTGCATACTATGCCTCAAGACCGGGATCCAGGAAGATAATAGACGTCATGTTGCGGGATCCTTCCGGTGCCCGCAATTCCAAGAAGCCCTGCGGAGGAACAGGACTAATAAAAAACTTATATAATATTAAGAATGCGATGTTTACAGATTAACCTCAACCACTGTCGTCTGGCGCAGGATCTGTTGATAAGAGCCGCAGAAGAGCTGCGGGTAGACGTGGTCGCGATCGCTGAACCCTATCGTATTAGGGGCTAACTGGGATGCTGACGTCACTGGTAGAGCTGCGATCTGGGTCACCATGTTCAACGGCAAAAACACAAGCAGGACAAATCTGAAAAAGGAAACGGTTATGTGAGCGTAGAAATCGACGAGATTACTTTAGCTAGTTGCTATTACTCACCCCGTTACAACAGCGATACGTTTACTCGTGCCATCGATGACCTTGAAGCTGCCCGCAGATCCTGGAAGCCTAGATGTTTAATCATGGGAGATTTCAATGCGAAATCTCCCGCGTGGGGGTCCAAGCTCATGGACACTAAAGGAAGAATACTATATGAAGGACTTACCAGAATGGACCTTTGGCAGTCGACAGCAACGGTGACTTCACCTACGAAAAAGGAAACAGATGCTCCAAAATAGACTTTCTGGCGTGCGATTCGGTGTCCATACGCATACTCACCAATAGCGATGTCCTTACGAAATTTACTGCCTCGGATCACCTGTACGTCCTTCACGAGTTCGCAGGCTGCACGAACTCGCGACCTCGACAGGCATGTGGCTGGAAAACTGACACCCTCGACATTGATAGGATGCCGAGGAAACTTGATGACGAGACGACTGGTGTCGATCTCACGCGCCCTTTAAGTTGTGCGAACGTGGAAAGGGTCCTCGATGCTCTCGAAGCGTCCTGTGCTGCATCCATGGAGCCTAGGAGATCTGCACCCTGCAACAAACCGTCAAAAATATGGTGGTCTAGAGAAATCGCAGAATTAAGATCACTTACCAATGCTAGCCGTAGGAGATACCAACGTGCGTTGAAGAGAGGCCGGCCAGAAGCGGTGCAGCATGCGGAGACCTACAAGAGTAACAGGAAAGCACTGAACATAAAAATAATACAAAATAAAATTAAAGCCTGGCGCGAGCTGTGTGGTATGGTCGAAAGCGACGTGTGGGGCAGGCCTTTTAAGGCTGTCATGAAAATTGTCTAGCCCAGGAAGGAGCCGCCAGAGATATCCAGCGGCCGAATGGAGAACATACTCGACGAGTTGTTCCCTCGTGGCTCACAAGGTAACATCACCCGACAGGCTGATGTCGCACGGAATGTCCGCGTAGGGGTGTGCTTGACCTCGACAGACGAGATAATGGAGGCCACCAGATCCATGAAATTCAACAAGGCGCAGGGATTGGATATGGTCCCTGGATTAGTAGTTAAGCTTACTATAGAACATAGAATTAATTTAGTTGTAAGTCTAATTAATGGCTGCATTTTGCAGGGTGTTGTGCCCACTAGGTGGAAGAGACAGAGGTTAGTGTTGCTATACAAGGAGGGTAGAGACCCTTTATTACCATCGGCATACAGGCCGTTATGTTTAATTAGCCACTGGGCTAAACTCTATGAGAGCATATTAAAATTCAGGATACTGACGGCACTGGGACCCACTGGACTCTCCCCTAGACAATACGGCTTTCGTAAGGGGTGCAGCACCCTGCAGGCGCTGCGTGGTGTTGCGGACATCGCGGACGAGGCGAAGGGTAAACAAAGGTATTGCCTATTGGTTACCTTTGATGTCAAAAATGCGTTCAACACCATCCTCTCCAGCTCGTGGTACAAGAATGTAGGCGGAAAAACCTCCCTCCGTACCTGGTGCAAATCATTATGGATTACTTGAGCGACAGGAAAATATATTATAAAACCGAAGGCAGATAGGCCTCAAGGATTACTTGCATGGGTGTTCCACAGGGATCCGTTATCGGGCCTATCCTGTGGAACATCGCTTATGACGGTGTACTTACCCTACAGCTTCGTCGTGGTTGCGAGACCTTTGGATTCGCCGATGATCTGGCTCTGGTTGTTACACACCACAACCTGGAAGACCTGAAACAGAAAATAAATATTAGTATCGCTAGTATTATTCGATGGTTCGACGGCAGCAAGCTGAAAATTGCGCCAGAAAAACGGAACTGATGTTCCTGAACAAAAAGAGGCACGGTCAGGAATTCTGGATTAACGTCCTGGAGAAGATCATTAAGCCCGGGACCGAGGTGAAGTATTTGGGGCTCACGTTTGATAAGAGCCCAATTTTTAAGCGGCATATCGAAATGGCTACGAACAAAGGCACTAAAGTTATGTCGGCCTTGGCGCGAATATTGCCAAAGACTGGTGGAGCAGGTCATAAGACGAGCCTGCTGTACTATCACGTTCTAGAATCTATTCTATTATATGCAGCTCCCATATGGGCACGTTGGGCCAATATCGAAGCCAACCGGAGAAAGCTGCAGTGCGCGCAGTGTTCTGGTCTGTGCCGGGTGATTAAGGCGTTCCGTACAGCTCCTCGCGTGGTCCTCCCGGTGATCGCAGGTGTCTTACCGATCATGCTAAAAATAGAAGAGCGAGTTTTGGTAATGCATGCAGAAAATGATGTCAGAGAGTTGCTCGGCGCCGAACATCCGGATCTCAAAACAACTATCGTGGCTGAAAGGAGGAGAATCCGCGACCTTATGTTAGAAGAGTGGCAAAACCAACTGGGACCAGGATGCTGGGCAGAAACTCGCTCATAGATGGATCCCTAGCATCCGGGATTGGATAGAGAGTCCATGCGGGCAGGTCACCTTCCATATGGCACAGGCGTTCACGGGTCACGGCTATTTTGCCACCTATAGGAAAAGAATCGGCAAGACACAATCGGACCTCTGCTGGTATGGGTGTCGCGTTGCAGACACAGCAGAACACACTTTGATATTTTGTGACAAATGGGCAGCGCAGCGTAGTAGGCTTAGCGATACCCTACAGATAGGTGGGACTCTCAGTATTGAGAGACTGGGGGTCAAAATGATCCAAGGTAGCAAAGAATGGAACGCGATAAAAACTTTTATAACGGAGATAATGACCGAGAAGGGCAAGTTGGAGAGGGAAATGGACAAAAATCTGAGAGCAGGGCGTGCAAGGACATAAGCTACCTTGATTCGGGTGGCGTTGTGTCATTTGGACTTTTGCTTATTTTATTTTACTTTTTGACTTTTGTTTATTTTATTTTATTTTATTTTACTTTTTATTCATTTGTTTATTTATTTATCGATTTATGTCCTTATTTACTTATTTACTTTGTTATCTATTTTATTTATTTATTTCCATGCTATTTATTTTATTTTATTTCATTTAGTTTATTTATGTTATGTTATTTAGTTACATAGTTATTGACTTTTGTCTACTCTTTTATTGATTGACCATTCTGTAACTTCACACCGGTGACAATGGTTTCTTTTACATTTTACACATTGACCTCATATTTTATTCCGTTTACATTTACCTAGAACTCACTTTCATCGTGCGCAGTAGTATAGCTATGGGGATTCTAACCCATGGGGCAATGAGGGGAGCGTGCGGCGAGGGGAAGGTAAGGCGCGCGGGGCAGTGCGGCACGGAGAACTTTAGGCGCGGGGCCTGTGGGGAGTGGAAGAGTGGTTGCGCGGACACGAGCCGCGGAGTGTGGGATGTCAGTGGATTAGTCCAGGCCGAGCCGACGCGGAGACCTCTCCAGACCTGGCCCGCCGTCGGAAATTTTTTAAGATGGGGGAATGATCCCCCGAAAACTTTTCATACCGAACCGAGGGAGGGGATGACCCCCGAAAATTTTTTTCTACCCCCACAGGCATTTTTTATTGTCATTTCGGCGTTCTCGATACGTTTGATGAGATCTAAAAAAGAATTACATAATGTTCTCCTAAGAAAATATTTACAGCTAGCGAAAAAGAAACAACACATCATTCGGCTCGTAAATCTATTCTTTCTATTTATTATTCTAGTACACGTATAAATTCAGATTTTTA
The DNA here is from genome assembly GCA_030068185.1 of Colletes collaris. Classification (NCBI taxonomy): domain Eukaryota; kingdom Metazoa; phylum Arthropoda; class Insecta; order Hymenoptera; family Colletidae; genus Colletes; species Colletes collaris. Next base: position 53,595 of record JASGYR010000062.1, on the reverse strand, counting down.
TAGTTCACTGTGGTTAGGTTTGGTCAAACTCTTGCAAAACGCGTTATAGAAAATGGTTAATATCATTGCGAAACACAAGAAATAAATAGTTTCATACTGTATACTAAATGCGAAAATTTACTCGAAAAAATGCAGTTCCTCTTTCATCCAGAGTCGAGTCGAGTCTCGCGCAACGATGCGTTTTCGCGCTTTGTCAGCGAGTACGTTATCTGCTACGTGCCTTTCTACGAAGTCGTTGCTAAGCGAATATGCAATATCGTGTTCGCGACACGCTGCGTCCAACGGATTAAAATATAAATTAAATCGACGGTCCAGCCTTAGATTTATGCGAGGAGAGAATGTGGAAGACGGGTAAATAAAATTCGAGAAATAATATATGTTTTAAATGACACTTTATTGATAGAAGAATAGAAAAAGTAATTTAAAAATTCCCCTCCACTGTCCTACCGGTATGGCGACGATGAACACGATGATGACCATGATAGCCGCGGTGAGGGTGTGTTGGGGGGGGGGGTCGATGACGGCGAACGATGCCGCGGCCGCCGCGCATCAATCCACGGTGGCGATGGTGGCGATGGTGGAGAACGGGGTCGCCGCATGGGCCGCATTCGCCTAAAAGGCACCCACGGCCGACGTAACCGTGCGGCCATTTCTGGCCCCATTGGTTGTTGCGGCGGTTGTGGTGAGCCCTAGAACATACTATCATTTGGATAATATTAACACATTAAGCATAAATCAATCAAAAACAATACAAAGTATTACATACCGGCGGCGGCGGCGAGGGCCTTTGGGGCGGCGGCGGCGAGGGAGGCGGCGAGGAGGGTGGTGAGGCAGCTGGCTGCAGCCTCTGCGAATTCTAGAATATAGAAATGATATATTACTTACGATGCGATAATTGTATGAAAATAATATTGTGTACATACCTCAGACCTGCCCCACATATCGAATGCAAAATGAGCTCGCTGCATCTCCTGCCTCTTGAACGTAAACCTTTATCTTGAAAGATGCATAGCTTTGCAAAGTAGGATGTCTTTGTTCTTCATGTTCTTCGAAATCTACACCCTCCTTGCACGCCTTTCGCCGAAGTCGTTGCTACGCGAATACACAATATCGTGTTCGCGACACGCTGCGTCCAACGGATTAAAATTACTTCGAACCTCTATCATCCCACTTTGAACGCGTATCGAACATCTGTCATACCACTTTGAACATCTATCGTACCACTCTTGATCATTTATCGAATGTGTATTGAACCACTCTGAACATCTATCAAACGTCTATCAAACGTCTATCATACCACTTTGATCGCATATTGAACCGCTTCTACATAATAGTAATTATAACTATAGTCTTAATCTAGCGTACATCATGTGCAGGAGGTTAGGTTGGGGAAGGTGAAGAAACAAAATTTTTTATATATTAAAAATTGATTATATTTATTTACGCATTTCTCTCTGGCGTTTAGACCACCAGTTGAATATTTTAAATACATTTTGCATGGCACAATGCTTTGCGTGTCTGTCACATCGTAAGGTATTAAGTGCATTTAGCTTTTTTAGAGATATGGTATCCTCGTAGTCCATGTCCAGTGTCTCAATGATCACGCTCGCTCGCGCATTTTCATCGAGGAAATCCGCAAGCCAGTCTCGTTTCTGCAGCCCTTTAACATATGCGATATGCGGTGCGTCATCTTCTTCATCGACAACAGCTTTCGTAATTAGCTGTTTAGCCATACTGTACGGAACGTCTCCATCTTCCCACCGTAGTCCGTGATGTTTTGCCGTCAACCACCGGATGCATGATTTGTCAGATTTCGTAAGAAGATATTGGGGCATCGAACCCCCAAATATGTAATGCGAGAGAATTGTTCCTTTTCGTAGGACAGCCACTTCCTTCACGACAAATCTTCCATCAACACTGAACCCTTGCAGGTCAACAAATGTTGGTACGGTCATTATCGGAACAATTTAGAGATCCGTTCACTTCCAAGACAGGCGGGAGAATGCGATCTTTCTCGTAAAGCATCTCGATTTTCATGATGCAAATTTGTACGAATTTGGCACACGAGAGGGCAAGTAAGTAGCGTTGGGATTTAATTGATTTTGCGCACCACGTTTGTCAGCGGATTGTATTCAACCACCCGATCATGCAAAATGAGACAGTAGGCCGTAGTATTTGCTGGCACATTCTCTTTACAATCGAATTCTATGCGCACGTCCACGGTGCTATTCTTGATCGACTCATTTTGTCGCGAGCAGTCAATCACCACGAGGGGGCCAAATTGTAAAATTGGGCAACGCTGAATAATGCCTCGTTGCAACTATGTCCGTAATACGATTTACGGAAATGCGTATACATGCTAAACAAGATGGCGTGTCTATTCTTGTCAAAGTCCAAGTTCATGTCATCGTACGGATAAAATTCCGAGTTGAGAAACAGTTTTACATTGGTCAATTTGCAGTGGTCAAAACGAGTAGCATCTTCGGTCATCACTTTCTTTCGAGCAGTCTGTTGAGCATAGAGTTCATATAGCAGCTTCTCCAGTTGTGCGGATGCCGTGAAGGCCCACGAATTATTGTTCGTGCTCTGTAAGAGAGGATACTCGTACAGATCCCACGAGCGAAAACTAATGCTCAGGTTTTGCCCACTTTCCAAAGCATGTAGCAGCGATAGCTTATTAACATCGTTTAGCGTCACATGAGGCATCCGCCATTGCACTTTAAGTAATTCAATTTCTGGTTCCAACGTTGGAGACCCAATTAGAGAATTGTTATCGTTGCGCGATCGTATTAAAATCAATTCGTGACGCGCATTAATAACCATGCGTTTGTAGTCCTCGCAAAATCCCAGCAAATATTTGAGCGGGACGCAAAAATTGAAATGATTTTTCACTGCCAACTCATCGCGTCGTTTCAAGCCCCATCCAGCATTCTCCATATTTTTGTCTTCATCGGATGTCAGTGATACATAATTTTTAAGCGTGCTAGTTATTCCAACGTTTCTGTTGCGATCAATCTCCACACCATTCAGCTCATATCGAATCTCATCAAATATGAACGCCATGCAATTATTTCCCAACATCACCGTTGAAGCATCATTTGGCTTATGTATCGTCAATTCCCCCTCCACGTAGAGGAAACTTTCACACGGCAATGTGTATAAATCTTGCTGTTGTATAGGTATTCTTATCTCATCACTGTGTCCAAACGTTGTGTTAACGTATGGGTTGTATGTGTGAGTCTCGAGCTTAACAATGCGATCATCAAACGTCGGCTTCCTCCAATGCTTAGAATGTCAGCCATTTTCAACTTAAATGCGCACAATGAATCCCAATGATTTCAAAAATGCAATGTTTGCAGCACTGGAGCCTCTTCGTTTTAGCGTACTCAGGGCTGTTGTTGTTGTTGTTGTTGTTGTTGTAGACAATTTCGTTTGGAAGAAACGTGTTTCTGGAGTCGTTCAACACAAGCATCTCATTCGTTCGCACCACAGGTATTATCGTCGTCGCACGTGCAGTCTGGTGGTAATCTCTTCACCTCGAAAATCCAGCAATCGTCCGTTTTGATCCACAACGCGTATCGTTAGATCCGTAATGATCCTTGCGGTGATTGGAAGGTAAATGATCTGTGCGGGCGTTTCCGATATCTTATATCCGGGCGGGACTCTCGGAGAAAATTCATGTATCGTATGTACACGCTTCCCATTGTTGTACGCGCCAGCGGTCACACTACATTCAATGCGAATAATGTTTACGCTCATGATATTAATCGGGTCGTCCGATTCGTGCCACTGCCCCGGTTCTAATTCCCGATTCGCCGAGAATCCCAATAGCGATCCAATGTTATTGGGTTTCGTAAAGTCTACGGCAACACAGATTTTTGCGATGTGATCTATAGGAATTGGTTACGCTGAACTCGAAATGTTTTGTGGTATAATTATTAGCAGAACATTTTATAACGCTACAATTAAGTATATTCGAATAGCTACTGAGTTGGTTGGAAAAAGATCAATGAATCGTGCCGCGAGGGAAGAGTCACTAGCGACTGAAGCAAATACGAATAATTTCCAAGGCGAAATAGCTGTATGAGGAGATGGAACGTGGCAAAAGCGAGGTTTTTCTTCTCTCCATGGCGTTGCCACCCTTATTGGAATGAAGACTGGAAAGGTCATCGACATAATTGTAAAGAGTTCCTACTGTCACGTTTGCAAGTTCCTGGATAAAAATAAAACCGAAGATGCAAAAAATCGTCGAAAAGAACACGAAGAAGTATGTGAACGTAATCATCTAGGTAGTGCCGGAAAAATGGAGGTGGACGGTGTAATTGAAATGTTTCGCATTTTATGTTACAGACGGGGAGGAACGGCGTCCTGGAGCGGCTCAGAACGTCGTTTGGAATAGGGAAGGTGAGTATAGGACGTACCGGCAGCAGGTATCCCCGACTGTAGGTAAAGTGGAGCGCGTAAGGTAAGTATTATCGACGTAGGATGAAGCGTTGCCGGTAGGATTATAACGTTATTTCCTTCAGGTGGGTCCGCCGAATCGTCCAGAGGGTTGGCGAACGAATACACGTTCCTACAACCGTAGCGACTCGGTAGGGGCAGGCGTAATGAGAAAGTAGGAGAAATGAGCGGATGCCAAGATTTAGGCAGCTATAAGTATTTATTCGTGACTGTTATACACTGCTTGCATTTGAGCGCACCAATTATAAATATCAGCAGGAATTAGATTATTCTGAATATTAGGTAGTTCGCTTATGTATCGAGATAATATCTCCGTAGGTATCTCCTGATGGGAATGGACCTTGGCGGCCTGGTTCGTATCGATAAAAGGAATTGGCGTTGGAGGCGGCTGTATGACAAGTACGGTAGATTCGCAATCACTGTCGTTTGTTAAATCAATAACCTCGACGTCTGGTTCTCGGTGTCCAAGGTCGAGGGTGGAGGCTTCCGACAACGGGGAATAACAAGGTTCGCCCGGATGGCTGGAGGCTTGCGGGATCCCAAGCGCCAATTGCTCTTGTAACTCGCGAATGCGTCGTTTGTACTCCAAGCGAGCGCGGTGTTTGATTCCGCCGCGACGCGTCGTTTTATTAGGTCGTTTAGACCGGGTTGTCTAAGAATACCCAAACGTATGTAAGCTAATTGTTAATAAACAAAGGTAGTAAAACGTCTAGATACCCACTCGATTCTTATTCGTGTTAGAGGTGTCGTTCCCGGTGCGTTTCCTTTGAGACGCTACCAAGGCGGGTGAGAATGGATGAGTGGCCGGTGCGTTTCTTCTGAGACGCTACCAAGCCGGGTGAGAATGGATGAGTGGCCGGTGCGTTTCTTCTGAGACGCTACCAAGCGTGTGTATCGGAGGTCCGGTGCGTTTCCTGTGAGACGCTACCAGGCAAAGGCGGAAAGAAAGAGTAGAATGTTAGAGTGGAATAAGAATCAGGCAGTTGATAAAACAATAAATAAATAGAGTTAAATTTGGTAACGTTTGAGCTTCTTGTAGACGATCGTGAAATAATCTAAGTTAATTTAGCGAAAATTTGTGTAATAATAGGGGTTCACGAGATACCGCACGTTTAAATAAGAGGTAGGAAGGATTGGAGATACACGGTTCGAAAGTATAGAATGCAACAATGTATAAGTCAGTAAAAGAGACAAGTTGTAACAATAAGATTTATTAAAGCAATATAACAAAGACTTACGTGTTGAATATATTGGATGAGAGACGCTACCACTAATACGATTGTTTATGTACTTTATAACTTCTTGATGTTTACTAAGTAACGGCTTCCAGTAGACTCCTCATCACCGTAAACAATTGCGCACAGAGCGAAAATAAATAACTTGGTATTTTTCGTTTTTCCTTGATGGGTATATTGCAATAAGGTGAGCAAGTACACACCTTGACCAAACGTTCTAAAACTGAATGTATTGGGAATGAACTTTGAGAAGACTCGTCTTTCACTCACGTTAATTTTCCTATTGAATAGATTATTAATCCTCTCGCCAAAATGGTGAAGGGCAGCCCTATTAGCCACGAACTCTCGAGGAAAAGACCGAGAAAGTATCTTATTAGATTCTTCCTCAGCTTTATTCCAAAGGGTCTAGCCGAATAAGCATGGTAAAAGTGCCCCCAAACCAAACTGAACGGGATTAATACCACTCGGTAGGTGGTTCGAAGAAAACCCTTTTCACAAAGTTTCAACCCGGTATCTCTACTACAGGGGTACTTACGGGTGAAAATCATTTTTTGGTTTATCCTTAATATCTCCAGTTCTGCTCAAGTAAGCATTATGAAAAAAATCATGGTTATTCTACCGACTGATGTACATATTCGAGAATTTTTTCAGAATTTTTGGATGCAAATTCGATTTTTAAAAATTCGAAAATATTTTAACCGTCGATTTTTTGTAGAAGTTATCAAGTGACCACATTTGTTTTTATACAGTATAAAGCTCTCAAAAGAATTAGTAATCTCTAATTTTTTCAGATTTTTCGAAGGGGTGGAACGTAGTCAAAAAAATAAAAAACGATTAAAAAATGACGAAAAGGCTTTATATTGTCTTAATTACTTACGTGACCATGTTCATATTTTTACAGCTATAGCGTAATATTATGACTATTAATGCGTAATTTTTTCAGATTTTTTGGAAAAGTGCGTTATTGTTAAAAAATTATGAATTCATATTTCCTAATTTTTCATACGGAAAAAGGCTGCACATGCTTTTAAAATAGATATAATTAAAATATATTTGTTTACATACTTTGTTAACTGGTCGCTATATGTAGTTTCAAATATGTACTTGTGGTACTGGACTCCTGTTGATTAGAACTGCTATGGCGCGGCGCCGCGCAGCGCGACGCGCTGATCATTTTGGTAAAGCATGCGTGACATTGCCAACATTTTGTCTGAATCTGAATAATATTATGTACTGATAAATAGGAAGATGAGGATGAGACTAATTCAAATAATATTATAAATATAACACTTTATTATATTAAAAAGCACATAGACGCACACGTGGTTACAACGCATATTTGTATATGTATATGTTAGAAGTTTTGCCTTTGACGGTTTTGGGGTAAGTCCTGTGCCGTTCCTCACAGTGCTCTTACCGGAAGGTCCCACGCCTTCCCCATTCCGTGGACAGATTCTTCAGGACAAACTCTTTATTTTTTCCAGCAGTACGACGTCAGGTCGTCTGCCTCTTTTAACTGCTCTCTCTTCACCCATAAACAATCAATGCCTCGACACGCGCTAGCTGGAGACCCAACGCGGTCGTCCGTTATTGCGTCGCCTGCCGCCAGGCCTGTTTAGTCTCATTCGCTCTTTAGGCCACCTGTACCCCAAAACTCTGTCATAAATCTATCATAGACTGAGCGTCCTTTGGTGGTCGTTACCTCCGACTCTCTTGGAAAATACATTGCCACTAATATATATGTATCGAAGGAACAATCGAGAAAAACAAAAGAGACTTGTCATGCATGCGCGCATTGATTACATGTTTAAATCATATCCTTAACATGTACATGAAGTTTTTTAAATATTCCTTAAATATTTTTGTTTTAATTAAAATAAATGATTTAGAAAGGTTTACCTACTATTATTTTTATTGGCAGCATTAATAACTCGGTTTGTTCTTCAATCTTCATCGCTATCATTTATTACAGGATTTATTTATTCAATGTCAAATAGTTTGTTGGGTATTTCTGCAGGTCTTGTAACTGTATTTCCGTTTATTACCGTTTTTATTACCGATGGAAAAAATTGTCAATGTAGTTTCACTTTTTCCTACTGTGAGTAATAATTACCATTTAACCACGCGAAGATTCGGGTGCAAGAAAGTGCGAGCGGCTCATACCCTTGCTTATCTTTAGTTTTCCCTGATGCAGGTAGATGGTACGGTTTTTTGAAATGTTTTCTACTGCTTTTAGAATTAAGTTTTCAATACGTTATATGTCTTTCCGTTTATTCTCATTTACAACCAGAAGAACTCTTAATCGGCAAAAGTTAAAGATAAAGATGTTTGTGAAGATAGTAATTACCATATCATAAACTCGTGGAGATTTGAATCTTACAATAGAGTTGGGCGCAGCTTGTCCTTCTTGGATTTTTTCTAATGGATGTAAAACGTATATCCTTCCACAGTTAAAACGGTCAATTATTATGGGCATTTACAATGTTTTAGAATTTTACTAGTTTTTATCGGTCAATATTTAGCAGTCAATTAACAAGAAGGATTTTCTTCCTTTTTTTTTCTGTCCTGGAATGGAAATGAAATTAACGAAGATAAATAAGTAAAAAAAATAATTATTAGATTTTGAGAAAGCGTCAGAGACAACGTATTAGGACGATTCGTAGTTGGTGGTGAACGACAGTGTATACATAACTACGACCTTGTCCGCGGGCTTTTATGGTAGGGCTAGCGTACTTTCCTCCGTTAACAAAGCCAATGGTCGGGCTGACTGTCGAGTCCCGATTCATGGTTCTAAATGTTCTTACGATCGACGAAGACCAGACCTAGAACCTAGACATTTGCAGCACACATGAGCTGCCATCAGCCACTTTACCATTTTTTTCTACCCATCATTGACTTCGACATCAGGAACCACAGGTCTTTTCCTCAAACGGAGAATTCCTACATCGTATACTGCCCCTTACATTCAGAACATAGTCACACCCACTACCACCGTCAACCACCAATCAGTCAAAATTGTACACCCCCATCCACAACATTTTCCACCAATAACAACTCAGCCGAGATTATGTAAACCGCGAGCACCGTCAAAAACCACACATTTTCATTCTGAGTCAAACCCGAATGAAACAGCAGAAAACGCAAAATAAACAACATAATTTCAAAAAGCAGAAAGAAATCTGCTCCGCCGATATTAGTTTGCCGAACGAGCAAGCCGGGTTCGCGAATTAAGAGACTTACAATCTCTTACAAACGAGTTCGCGATCACATCCGGTACACTTGTAGAAACATTTTTTGTATGTATCATTGATTTATATAATTATAATATATTATATACATTATTATATGTGAAAGTGTGTTAGTGGCAGTGTATTAAATTAACTTTATAGTATATTATATACATTATTATATGTGAAAGTGTGTTAGTGACAGTGTATTATATTAACGTTTAAATATATACAAAAACAGCAACATGAATACGAAGCATATACGATGTATTAAATGCAATGCTGCATTGTTTAAATTATGCAGCCGAAAGAAGAAAATTAATACAACAACCGAAGCTAATCAGTGGTCACAAATATTAGGAAAAGTAGTTGTTGTTGGTGACGTATTGTGCAATAAATGTCGAATGATCATATATCGAAGAACAAGAAATGTGTCCCCCGAAGAACAAGATACAGCAGTTCCTAGTACTTCTCACTATCAACCGTCTTCTGAAGTTCCGTCATTTCAAGAATCTCCTCAACATCCATCTTTACATGAAGAAACGAATACCTCGAATAATACTTCATCCCCATCTGATCTATCAGTTTCATCAAGAGAAGATCCGACATATGTTACTCATGCAGGCAATACAACAGGAGAAACTGAATGCATTGAAATGCCATTCCCGAGGGTTATTGCAACACATAAATATTGCTTCATATGTGGCGCTGCGACAAACGTCATCAATGTACCACATGAAACGAGGAAACAGGTATTTATCTCAAGGCGAATATATATACCAAAAGGTAATCGGTGTTGTTCTACCCATTTAATAAAAAAGCGTTTGTATCGAGAAGATATGATGAATTTACGAATCCATTCGAATTCCGCACTAATTAACGTTGATGAAATAAAAAATTATTTCGATTATCTTTCGGCAAAGTGTGATTCAACCCTTCAGGATAAAATAGGTGATTTTACGTTGTCGGATGAACGCCTTCAGGTTTTAACCGGATTAACTTGGGAAAATCTCATACAATTAAAAAACATGATGTTTTCGATGAGAAAAAGCAAATGTAGAGACGTAACTCAAGCTATCGTTGTTTTCCTATTCAAACTCCGTACGGGAAATTCGAATAACACAATAGCTGCAATTCTTGGGATCGAACGAGAACAACAAGTTTCTGATTTCTGCACATCAGTCATACATTCCTTTGAGAAAGACATATTACCCACTCATTTTGGATTCACCGCATTTTCTCGGCAACAATTAATTGATGAAGAGACCTCAGAAATGGCAAGAAGACTATATAATATAACAAACGAATTAGCCCTAATTTTTGACGGTACATATATACGCCATGGAAAAAGCTCAAACAATGAATACCAACGAAAAGCATATTCGGGACAGAAAAAGATGCCGCTGTGCAAACCGTTCACAATTTGCACAACAAGTGGATATATTGTTGAGATATTGGGACCATTCTACGCCACGCAAAATGACGCCGAGATCATGAAGATTGCCATGGAAGATAGGAATGGTCTACGATCATTAATGAAGAAAGGAGATATATGCATTGTCGATCGAGGTTTCCGAGACGTGAAGACACGGCTAGAAGAGGAAGGCTTCAGAGTACTAATGCCAGCTCTGAAAGGGAAGCGGCATCAACTAACCACTGCAGAAGCTAATTATTCAAGATTAGTCACAAAAGTGCGTTGGGTCGTTGAAGCTATCCATGGCATAATAGGGCAGAAATATCGCCTGCTGCATCACCAACTGGATAATAAATTACTTCCAGCAATCAAATCATACTGCCGCATTGCCTGTTTCCTGCAAAATATGTTTGGCAAAAGATTACATTCCGATGTAGGGTGCACTGAAGAAATAGTAAGAAGATTTTCAGAAAGAAAGGACGAAGAAAATTCACTAGGTATGGAAGTACAATCGCAAAACTTAAACAGACGAAAAGCTGCATTCAAGGAAATAACAATAAACGATTTACTCGACTTCCCAGAAATGACCGAACAAGATTTGAAAATATTTTTGACAGGATCGTATCAATTTTCCCAAGCAATATCCTATCTTGCCGAAATAATGAATGAGCAAAACGAAATAAATCTTTGTTATCTAAAACAAAACGAAAATATAGTTCAGTTCAAAGTGCAATCACGACATATTAATAAAAACTGTACAAGTGCTACATAGACTACACATCAAATTCAACGGGCTACTCGGGAATTAGACGATATTTCTGTGAATGTGCAAGTGGTAACAGGACAATTGGATGCTGCTCCCATATAGCTGCGATAATTTATTATCTATCGCATGCCAGATATGCTTCAAAAATAATAAAACCTGCAGAAATACTGAGTAAATTATTTGAAAGTGAAAAAGTAAATCCTGTAATAAATGATGACAGCGATGAAGATTGAAGAACAAACCAAGTTATTAATGCTGCCAATAAAAATAATAGCAGGTAAACCTTGTTTAGATTATTTATTTTAATTAAAGCAAAAATATTTATGGAATATTTAAAAAACTTCATGTACATAATATATATTATATATATTATAATATTAATTTTATATGTTATACACATGCGGATGCTGTACCAAAATCGCGCCGCGCGGCCCCCCCCCCCACGGCCATAGCGGTTCTAATCAACAGGAGTCCAGTACCACAAGTACATATTTGAAACTACATATAGCAACCAGTTATCAAAGTATGTAAACAAATATATTTTAATTATATCTATTTTAAAAGCATGTGCAGCCTTTTTCCGTATGAAAAATTAGGAAATATGAATTCATAATTTTTTAACAATAACGCACTTTTCCAAAAAATCTGAAAAATTACGCATTAATAGTCATAATATTACGCTATAGCTGTAAAAATATGAACATGGTCACGTAAGTAATTAAGACAATATAAAGCCTTTTCGTCATTTTTTAATCGTTTTTATTTTTTGACTACGTTCCACCCCTTCGAAAAATCTGAAAAAATTAGAGATTACTAATTCTTTTGAGAGCTTTATACTGTATAAAAACAAATGTGGTCACTTGATAACTTCAAAAGTCGACGGTTAAAATATTTTCGAATTTTTAAAAATCGAATTTGCATCCAAAAATTCTGAAAAAATTCTCGAATATGTACATCAGTCGGTAGAATAACCATGATTTTTTCATAATGCTTAATTGAGCAGAACTGGAGATATTAAGGATAAACCAAAAAATGATTTTCACCCCGTAATTACCCCTGTAGTAGAGATACCGGGTTGAAACTTTGTGAAAAGGGTTTTCTTCGAACCACCTACCGAGTGGTATTAATCCCGTTCAGTTTGGTTTGGGGGCACTTTTACCATGCTTATTCGGCTAGACCCTTTTTCTCATATGTCTTCCAACTAGCGAATATCTTAAAAGTAACTCATCCGCTGATTTTGATAGCTCATCAGGTATAATAATTCCTTTGACTGAACCGGTTCTGTTAAAGTTTATAAATAGATTACGGAAATCATGTTCCGAATAGATATTGTACACTTCTTCCGCGGACTCAATATCAAATTGAACCCTCCGTTCTATAATTCTCGTCTCCTTTCCTTTAGCAAAATTGGGTCGAAGAAAGAACATTGCGTCATCTCCGTTCTCCGAATAATCATGAAAGCTCTTCCTGGGAAAACGTTTTGGTGAAACTTTTGTTATAATTTCTTCTCTGCGTGGAAGGGCAACAATCACGTTCGTAGCCACAGCACCCCTGCTTCCCATACTCGGCGAAATAAATTGATCACTAAGGAAGGACGAACTCGCAGGCTCTCGCGCTCTCACATATCCCTGGGCCGGAAACCACATTTCCAATCGTGCTACCACACAGATTCAGTTGTCTTGATCCTGTATTCAACCACCCGATCATGCAAAATGAGACAGTAGGCCGTAGTATTCGCTGGCACGTTCTCTTTACAATCGAATTCTATGCGCACGTCCACGGTGCTATTCTTGATCGACTCATTTTGTCGCGAGCAGTCAATCACCACGAGGGGGCCAAATTGTAAAAATTGGGCAACGGTGAATAATGCCTCGTTGCAACTATGTCCGTAATACGATTTACGGAAATGCGTATACATGCTAAACAAGATGGCGTGTCTATTCTTGTCAAAGTCCAAGTTCATGTCATCGTACGGATAAAATTCCGAGTTGAGAAACAGTTTTACATTGGTCAATTTGCAGTGGTCAAACCGAGTAGCATCTTCGGTCATCACATTCTTTCGAGCAGTCTGTAGAGCAAAGAGAACATATCGCGGCTTCTCCAGCTGTGCGGCTGCCTTGACGGCCCACGAATGCTTGGTGGTGCTCTGTAAGAGAGGATACTCGTACAGATCCCACGAGCGAAAACTAATGCTCAGGTTTTGCCCACTTTCCAAAGCATGTAGCAGCGATAGCTTATTAACATCGTTTAGCGTCACATGAGGCATCCGCCATTGCACTTTAAGTAATTCAATTTCTGGTTCCAACGTTGGAGACCCAATTAGAGAATTGTTATCGTTGCGCGATCGTATTAAAATCAATTCGTGACGCGCATTAATAACCATGCGTTTGTAGTCCTCGCAAAATCCCAGCAAATATTTGAGCGGGACGCAAAATTGAAATGATTTTTCACTACCAACTCATCGCGTCGTTTCAAGCCCCATCCAGCATTCTCCATATTTTTGTCTTCATCGGATGTCAGTGATACATAATTTTTAAGCGTGCTAGTTATTCCAACGTTTCTGTTGCGATCAATCTCCACACCATTCAGCTCATATCGAATCTCATCAAATATGAACGCCATGCAATTATTTCCCAACATCACCGTTGAAGCATCATTTGGCTTATGTATCGTCAATTTCCCCTCCACGTAGAGGAAACTTTCACACGGCAATGTGTATAAATCTTGCTGTTGTATAGGTATTCTTATCTCATCACTGTGTCCAAACGTTGTGTTAACGTATGGGTTGTATGTGGAGTCTCGAGCTTAACAATGCGATCATCAAACGTCGGCTTCCCTCCAATGCTTAGAATGTCAGCCATTTTCAACTTAAATGCGCACAATGAATCCCAATGATTTCAAAATGCAATGTTTGCAGCACTGAGCCTCTTCGTTTTAGCGTACTCAGGGCTGTTGTTGTTGTTGTTGTTGTTGTTGTTGTAGACAATTTCGTTTGGAAGAAACGTGTTTCTGGAGTCGTTCAACACAAGCATCTCATTCGTTCGCACCACAGGTATTATCGTCGTCGCACGTGCAGTCTGATGGTAATCTCTTCACCTCGAAAATCCAGCAATCGTCCGTTTTGATCCACAACGCGTATCGTTAGATCCGTAATGATCCTTGCGGTGATTGGAAGGTAAATGATCTGTGCGGGCGTTTCCGATATCTTATATCCGGGCGGGACTCGGAGAAAATTCATGTATCGTATGTACACGCTTCCCATTGTTGTACGCGCCAGCGGTCACACTACATTCAATGCGAATAATGTTTACGCTCATGATATTAATCGGGTCGTCCGATTCGTGCCACTGCCCCGGTTCTAATTCCCGATTCGCCGAGAATCCCAATAGCGATCCAATGTTATTGGGTTTCGTAAAGTCTACGGCAAACGAGCAGTACAGCTCGCTTTTCATGGTGTTGTTGTTGGGGCGTAACACTATAGGATACATATCATTGTCACCATCATCATCGGTACCATCGAGATTTTTAGGATATCGCTCAAGTAATCGCTGCTTCAAATACTTGGCAATGGCGTCTAGTTCGTAGGAGCCGTGGGGAATCGTAATGTATTCGTGGCCAGTGTCGACGCTGGTGGTGTTGTTGGTGTCATAGTTTGTGGTGAAGTAGAATTTATCGTTGCTCGAGTCGATGTTGGGTATTGTATGATACGTTTCAAAGGTTGTTAGACCAAGCTCGTAATCATCGTCGCTCAAATCTATGGGTGGAAAGTAGCTTACAACGAGGGTGCTAACCATGCCAGTTAGAGTCAATGTTAACGACATATTCCGAGAAACTGCTCGACTAGTACTGAATCAGAGTGGCGGGGACAATCCTTAAATTTGGTGCCAATCGTTTGTAGAAAGCGTAGACATAGTTGTCCACAATTGCTCTGATCATACTCCTGATAAGACGTTCGATTGTATTCAATTTTCACATCATCATCATTATCCAAATATTGTGTCAATTCCTTAGGCGGTCGAAGATTGCCAAAGCTGTCGAAGTATACAGCTCGATGCCCTCTCTTCGCATACGCCACCCAATGAGTCCCCGGTCCCTCGACATTGTCCAAATTCACGATACCGCTCTCGTTTCGACGTACTCCTCCGGCTGGTAGCGCATAAAAACACCTCTAAAGAATGGAATACGCATACGTTTTGCCAACTCATTCAATTGCATGTCGGTAGTTACACCCACAGGAATTTTTATTGTCTTTTCGGCGTTTTTTTTTTGTTTTTTCGTTTCGAGATTCCCTGTCCGCGCTTGTATGGTGTCAGATAGAGTCCACGACCTTCCATGGAGCGATTATGACGCCGCATTTCCTGCAGCTGACGTTGCGCTGCCTTATTATCGTTTACCGCCTTGGCGATCCCGCCGCTCCGCCAGCTAATGATCCGAGAACACCTAGCAGCGGGAGAAGTGGTAATATACCACCCCGTTTGGCCACTGGAAGAATCCTCTTTTGCGATGCTTTTCTTACAGTCCTTTGCGGGGTTTTGTTTTCATCCCCATTCCGATTTTCGTCTTGGCCTTCATAGCTGCCCAAACAGCTGTAGCAGCTCCTTTCACCCAGAGTCGAGTCTCGCGCAACGATGCGTCTCCGCGCTTTGTCAGCGAGTACGTTATCTGCTGCGTGCCTTTCGCCGAGGTCGTTGCTACGCGAATATGCAATATCGTGTTCGCGACACGCTGCGTCCAACGGATTGATGCCTCGATCACCTCTAGCCAATCGTTTTGCCAGATGAGTTCCTGGACCACAAAACTGATATCCTGGGATATGTAATTCGATAGGTAGCGCGTTTATCGCTCGATTTAACAAACCACCGCCTTTCTTTACTCTCGTCGGCAACATTCGCTGCAGTTTTTAATCAGCGGTGCTGGACCGTCGATATGCGTTCGCTGCCAAGGGCGATTATAATGTTCCAGACACCGACGATACTGCCGAACCTCAGAATCGGCTTTTATATGCTCGGGGAGTCTGTCCCACAACTGGTCAATGTGTCTGCCAAATTCGTGAAGTAGAATAATCTTTGGTATATATATCAGCTGCTCAGAGGTTATGTCTCGAATGTCGCAATTATCCGGCAGAACGAGAAGCATTTCGAATACTGAGCTGTTTTGCTTCGACGCGGACCTATAAATAGGACGCATAGTCGCTTCGATGTGTCAAAAATCATTTTCGCGGTTTGCAGCGAGGATGCGATTCGTGCGACAACCTGTGACTATACGCGTGACAAATTTTGATGATAAATCGCAAATGATGTCCTCGAAAACAAAACGCAGACACGGTAGCATGCTGCCAAACACTATCCGCAGCCTCATTTGCGGCCCATCAAATTGCGGAAAGACCAATGTGCTGGTAAGCTTGTTGGTCCTCACGGCGTTCGCTTCGAGAACGTGTACGTGTATTCCAAGTCGTTGCAGCAGCCGAAATATCAGTATTTGGAGAATTTATTGGCTCCGATAGATGAAATTGGCTACTTCACGTTTTCAAATAACAGTGACGTCATCCCACCGAGCGAATCGCTTCCGAATTCCATTTTTATCTTTGATGACGTGGCATGCGACAAGCAAGATACGATACGAGAATACTTTGCAATGGGGCGCCATTCGAACGTTGACTGTTTCTATCTCTGTCAGACGTATGCAAAGATTCCCAAACATCTTATACGTGACAATGCAAATCTGCTGATTCTGTTTAAGCAGGATGGCACCAACTTGAAACATGTGTACAACGATCACGTAAACACTGACATGTCTTACGAGGATTTCTGCGCTTTGTGTCGCAATTGTTGGCAACGGGAGTACGGTTTCGTGGTGATAGACAAGGATTGCGCGATGTCCAATGGACGTTATAGAAAGGGATTTAACGAGTTTGCGGTACCGTGAGGTGGTCAATCGTCATCGACACGTCGGTGGAAAAGCAACGTCTGCGGCACAATGATTGATATCGATAGTCTGGAGATTAAGGATCGCGAGAGAATAGCGAAGGAAATTGCAAAACCAGTGATTCCATTCGCAAGAAACATCAGGCTTTGAAGACTGGCAAGATGGAGGAAGATATCGCGTTGGAGAGATACTTTAAACCTATTGTCGATCCCTTAAAACATATTGTGGAAAATACAACAGCGACAAAAGCTGACATGCCATCGCTGACGAGCACAGACGTTGAAGGCAAGGAAACATTAACACCTAAAACGAAAATCCAACCGAAAGGGAACGCATCACATAAGACAAAGAGGAAACCACACGCGTCATCGGAAAATTCATTCGTAACGTCCACACCAATTCAATCGAAGCGGAAACGGCAGGATGTTACATCAGCCGATCTCCCAGTTCCTTCCACAACAATAAATACATTTCCGAACGTACAATCGCTTGCAACTAATATTGACGATGTTTTCGAAACTACTCCCGATGAGTCGTTTGCATCATCTATTAGACAGCAACTCCAAACATTCGAGGGACAACAAACATTTCGCAACCATTTCGGTCCGTTCAATACATGCGTGCCATCCTGAGTGATGACAGGGATACAGCAATGGACTATGTGTACGGCGTATACTTTGGCAATAGTGGAACGATGCTTGGGGACAAGGCTTTCGATATAGACAAGGATGATAATATAATCATAGATGGTGTAAAATACGGAGGAACGTCAGGCCTTTACGAACTGATTTTCAAGAGACTTCCTGACGATGCCATATACACAGATGCCGATAGACAAAAATACAAAAGTATACTACTGACAACAAATGCTCACAGACGTGGTCATAACGCCCAAAATCCCGTAATGGGTAACAAGGGATACAAGTATAAACATGTAATTGCACCGCTACTACCCCGTATATCGACCAGTAAGGCAGGGAAAGGCCTGCCGGTTCCGCGAGTCATGACGGTAAATGATAACAAGATCGATTACGTGCACTGGGACGATCCCAACGAGCTGGTGGATCGACTCCGTTTGTTGGAAGCGTCGCGTCAGGCGGGTAACAACTCGCATGGCCATGAAATTCTATCGATTATCGAGGAACTCCGCGAGGTAGGCCTCATTATAAATTAAACCGCGCACCGATGATGTGCACTGTATGCGTTGAGATGCCGATCAATAAATTTGGAGTATCGCTCGAGAAGAGCGGAGCAGCTGGAATGGACTATTACAAATGGAGCGGTTTGCTTCGAAATTATATGCGAGACAATGCTCTTTGCGTGGCAGGTGCCGACTTTGATGCAAAATCACGCAAGATACGACGCGTAGCTCAGCCGACAGTTGACAGCGATGCCGTTAATAAACTATATGTGGAAAAGAGCATTAAACTTTTGAGAGAGCAGCATGAAGAATTGGAGAGGAAGCTGGTCATGTTTCAGAGAGATATGTTGACGTTGCAAAACAGCGTTCAAGAGATATCACGCGCATTGAATCCGCAGCGACAATGCGAAGGAAAATCATGCGAGACGGTTGAACTTGACCAGAATTTCCTCGAGCCGATGGGGAGCACATAATATATGTACACGATAATTATCGCATCATTCGTGTCAAAGACATCTCTGCGATCAAACATGCAACCAATATCGAAATCCGAGAGTAATGAAAGCCATAGTCTCAAGAAGCGACAACTTGTTGAGGAATTGCATGCTCCAGCTCGAAGACATTTCCCTTCGGAGACACGTCATAGTGCATGGATACGATGATCTGTGGCAAGCTGACGTTGTAGAAATGCGTCCATACTCGCGATTCAACCGAGGTCATCACTATATACTCACGGTCATCGATGTGCTGAGCAAGTATGCATGGGCGGTACCGCTCAAGACTAAAGGTGGTGCTGAGGTGACTAAAGCGTTTGCAAAGATATTTAGAGATCGACATCCGAAAAATTTGCAAACCGATCAAGGAAAAGAATTTTACAACGTTGATGTGCAGAAACTCATGACAAAGCATGGCATTAATCATTATTCGACGTATTCGGTGATGAAGGCCTCCGTCGTAGAACGTTTCAATCGAACTTTGAAGAACAATATGTGGAAACTGTTTACGCTCAATGGAACCTATAAATGGGCTGATGCACTACCGCGTCTACTTGCAGAGTATAACGCACGAAAACATAGAACCATCGGAATGCGTCCTTGCGATGTTACCCCAGCGATCGCCGACAAGCTGCTAGCTACAGTATACAGCAACATAAAGATCGCTGCTCCAGCGAGATTCAAATTGGGCGAGTTTGTGCGCGTAAGCAAATTTAAAACCATCTTCGATAAAGGCTATACACCGAATTGGACAACGGAGGTGTTTAAAATAGCCAAAGTACAGGCAACTAATCCCGCGACGTATCTGCTCCTCGATTCCTTTGGAAAACCTGTTGCCGGAGGATTCTACGAACATGAGCTGCAACGCGTCACAGATCCTGATGTGCATCTAGTGGAAAAAGTGTTGCGTAGAAAGGGGATAAGGTGTATGTCAAGTGGTTGGGCTTTGATAAATCACACAATTCTTGGATAAATAAAAATAATGTTTTGTAAAATAATACATGGTTCAATAAAATACAATGATGCATATACATATACATGAGTGGCGACTTTTATTTTACACATTAATCCCACTATTTATATGAATGAGTTAATAAATACTAATTTCTATACATTTGCGGACAATTTGTAAACAATTTTATATTATACAATAAATTCCACTATTTATAATAAATACAATAATAATAATTTCTATTTTACAACGGTATATTATAATGTCCCCAGGGCAGAGTGTCGGTCGAATCGGGTACGATATATCGCTTGTCGTCATACGGACTTAGAGCGATTTTGGATTCCGAAATGGTGTACACTTTGTGCAATTTAGACCGTATGCATGATTGTCTGCGAACCATTTCGATCTCTTTGCGCAAACACTGCGCGTAGTCGACGAAAGTTATCGTTCTGGCTATGACGTTGGTCTTGACGCCTTTCGCCTTCTTCGTATCTTTTTGCCGTCTACGCGAAGTGCATACATTTTCGCTCTAAGACCTACGAATTCAGTCATTATCGCACCGTTATTTTCATCCTTCATCAGCCCCGGAACCTTCTTATTTACGCGTGGCATATTATATGGATTGTCGGTAGGATAATCGCTTGTGTCGAATCTATCGATATTGTGCTTCATAGACTCGTAGATATCGTCGCACCGAATGTGATAAATAAGACTGTCAGTGTCGGTGTATAGAATTTTACAATTTTGCCCGTGTTTAGGAGACATGTACTCGTGGTGAAATTCATACAAACAAAGTTTTGATATGTCCAGAATGCACATACCCACGTATATCGGTTTGTTGAATTTCACCTCGAGTTTTCGCAATTCAACAGCTACTAAATTTTCCGAAAAACACTTCTGCTGTGGAAATTCGGTTTCGCGATCATTGCCTCCGCGCCATATCGCCCTTCCCAATGTGTCACAAGTTTTACATCCACATGGTTTCGTACATTTTCCATAGTTTTACCGAATACTGCGTTGTTCATCAATGCGTATAAATTGTCGTGACCATGAAGTGGTTGGCTGGCTACGAAAAGAACAATCATAATCATCGCATTACTTATTTTTCGATGAAAAACTTCTTATAAATACAATAAATGGTGGTTGAATGCAATAAAAGACTTATGGAACATGCGGACGTTCCGTATGTAGGTATCCTTGCATGGAGATACGCCATCATCTTGCCTGATTGGAACGTAGATAGCCCACGGCATATCGGGTACACATATGTTTTTCAGAAACGAGACTATTTGGATTCCGATCGAAAATGCAGCGAAGCTACTGAGCGATTGATGGAATAGCGTCCGAGAGCCGGCTTAAAAAAGCTAAAGGTGCAAATACCTTACGATTTTATTCTAAAGCTACCATTTTTCCCCATAATGCATTTAAAATATTCAATCTGGTGGTCTAACATCGCAGCATATCGCGCGATTGCATGTAATCTTTTTAATATATAAAAAAGTCTTCACTCCTCCTGAACCTAATCCTCCTGCAATATGGATGTACGCTAGAAGCGCTGATATAATTACTATTATGTATAGTTGGTTCAACTATGCGATCAAAGTTTTTTTGATAGACGTTTGATAGACTTTTGATGTTCAATGGTTCAATTAACATTCGATACAGCATATCGCGCGATTGCATGTAATGGGCCTCCAAGGATAAAAGTCTCGATACGTGTTGAATGTAATATAATATCATGAAAGAATTAATGTTCACAGCGTGTCGCGAACACGATGTGTATTCTGCGTAGCAACGACTTTAAGCATTGCAAGATTGAGAAGTGTAGATTAAAGAAAGAGTTAGGCAGATACCAAAGACATCGCTACTTGTTGCAAAGCACGCTTTCAAAACTGCACAAGGTTCAAATACGTTCAACGTGTTGCATTGAAAATGCAGCGAGCTCATTTGCATTCGATTTGGGAGCAGGTCTGATTATGTACATTTTTTACATTATCGCATTAAGTACATATATCATTTCTATATTCACAATGCACAAGTAGCCAGCTGCCTCTACTGTTCGCCGATCAATCGCCGCCGCCGCCCCAGGAAGAGCCCTCGCCGCCGAAGCATGTGAGCATACCGCGTGATTGATTAATGCTTAATGGGTTAATATTATCCCAATAATCTGTTCTGTGGGCTCACCACAACGCCGCGCGACAAAATTATCGATTCACGGTGTTCGACCTTGGTTGCCTTTTAGGCGAATCGCGCGACTTCGAAGGATTGAAACACGGTGCGCAGACGTCGCGCGTCAAGGTGCACATTCGAGTACGTGGACTTTGATGCGGCGGAAATGACATGCGTGCATCGTTCGCGTCATTAACAGGTGTCATCACCCCGAAATTCTGCATGTCATCGAAATCGTCGCCATCTCCTCCAGGATGCAGAGACCATTGTGCTGGAGCATGTCATTGGGACACATATAGTATCCAGAAACATCGAAACCTCCAAAGTGAGCACGGTGTTCAACTCCTCGCATAATTTGTGGCAGGTGACAAGCATTTTTCTTGTAAAATATAGTGTCATCAACACCCAAACTGTGAACTGTCTTCCACACATCCGATCTGCAGGAGGTACCAGCGATGCGTCGTTTAACGGAATCCACCGGCATCGCATGGAAGAGTTCCAGGAACGCGACAGCGGTATGGGCATTGGCGAGAATCATGAACCCATGACCGTCAATGAAAGCGTGCGGCGAAGTAAATCCAGGGCGCGCGGGTGTCACTTCAAGTTGCCGCGAGAGAACTCATGCTGAAGAGGGCAACAATAAGCATACAATCCTCGGACAACGCAGTGGGGATGTTCTGCGTGGGCAGTTGTCGCAGCCTCTTCATGGTCCAGTCGAAACAAATGATCCTGAACGCTCAGGTTCATACCGAACTGAGTATGACCCCCGAAAATCCTAAAAATCTCCAGGGCATTTTCCCAATTGTCTCTGGGGTATATTGGGAATGTTTGAACGGCTGAATTACGACAATGTTCTCTCCGTCAATGTACAGCTTCGAGGAGAAGATGAAGAAGGGGCCAACAGTCTTCCCGCTGCACCTCACCAGCCAGTAAGAGGGATAGACATGTATTACTTCTAGTACGCCGAATCAAGAGCACGGCGATTTTAAAGTTCACTTTGCATGCATTAAGGACTTGTCCAGGCTGGTGGCATGCAGCTGAGCAAGCACAAAGATATCATCTGCGATCGTACACAGAAATAAAAATTTATGAAACTGTTACTAAACGTTGAAAATTTACTAGAAAAAATGCAGTTCCTCTTTCATCCAGATGCATGCACTACTCGGATCTACCGATGCGTAAATTTCGCTGACTGCGGCAGATAGAAGCCTGCGCGCCACTGCTGCCCAGCGAAGGCGACGAATCTGCAATATCATTTCAGCAACCACGATATAAATTAAAGGACGGTCCCTCGGTATATGCAGATCTGGAGTGCATCGAGGCAAAACGTTGGGCAACCAAGACGGGTGATAATAAAATTCGAGAACAATATATGTTTTTAAAATGATGACTATATTGTTACAATAGAAGAATATTATTGTTTATATGAAACATCACTTAGAATTATCGAGGAGATAAGGTAAGACGGGTGTCGTGACGAATAATATATGTTTCGTTCAAACGCCATATATTTATTGACAGAAAAAAACCTATTTGTACCAGTAATGTTCCCACCCTGTCCTACCGGATTTAACTCCCGATGACAGTTGACGACATTTCGCATAGCACGAGGTTGCTTGTCATATTTGCGAAGAACCATTGGCTAGCGATGTACGAGTTCGCGATCATTGCCATCTGTCCGGACGGTTCAGAGGCCCAGCACATTCGCCGAGTGCAATTTAAATTACGTAAAAAATGTGCCATTTTACATCCCCATAGTTTTCCATAATTTATCCGGCTATGATTCGCATTTCATTATCAGGAAATAGCTATAAGGTCACATTGATGTATTACCTATCAATCAAAAAGACAATACAAATGTATTTCTTTCTACAGCGGCGGTGTAAAGCGAGGGATGTTGAAGATACGGATGAATGGCAACCTCGCATATTAGAATATGAAATGATATCGATTACTTACGATTCGATAAATACCAGTATGACAAATTAGCATATTTCTTAACCTCAGATGCCCCACATTAATGCAAATTTTGCGATCTCCTGAACCTCTTGGAACATTTATCCACTGAAAGATTTCAATTTAGCTTTGCGAAAGTAGGATGTTCTTTCCATCATGAATTAATTTTGAAATCTAACAAGCCGCTCCATGCTTACGCCTATTCTTCAAGCCGTTACTACGCGAATACTGTATCAGAGATCGTGATTCGCGATATCGCCGAGACAGTCTGGCAGCGTTTTACTTCGAACCTCTAGATACCACTTTGAAGCGAATACAGCATCTGTATTTGAACATCTATGTTACCAATTCCTGGCAGGATCGGATTTTTTGAAAATTTTTGAACATCTATCAAACGTCATCAAACGTCTATCAAACGTCCATTACTATACTCTACCTGGTTGATCACATGGGATTGAACCGCTTCTAAAACATAATAGTAATTATATTCATAGTCTGAATTGCTCACAGACATCGATATGGTCAGCATCGAGGTTAGGTTGGGGAGGGTGAAGTCAAAATTTTTATATATTAAAAATTGATATATTTATTTACGCATTTCATCTCTGGGGAAGAGTCACCAGTTGAATATTTTGACGTGAACAATTTGTATGGATGGGCACAATGTGTCAGCCTCACCATACGTGGTAAATTTCAATGGGTCGAAGATGCATTGTAGCTTTTAGAGATATCTTCAATCGGCGTCGAGTTCGCCCACGGGATGTCCAGTGTCTCAATATCCGCAACGCTCTGCATATTTCGATCGATAAATCATGCCAGTCTCTGTTTCTGCCGACGCGTGCCAAACCACCTGGCAGCAGTGCAGTCATCTTCTTTCATCGCGACGGTATACGATAAGCAGCGTTAATTGAGAACGTCCATCTATCGCAACTTGCAGTGCACGTGTTCATGTTCGTTGCCGTCAAAGATACACCGCGTGCTTCAATGATTTTGGCTTCATGAAGATTACATCGAACCTCAACACACGATTTAGAAACAAGAATTGTTCTCGTAATACAGCCACTTTTCACGAAAAGAATTTGTACAAATTGATGAACAACGCAGTATTCGGTAAAACTATGGAAAATGTACGAAACCATGTGGATGTAAAACTTGTGACACATTGGGAAGGGCGATATGGCGAGGCAATGATCGCGAAACCGAATTTCCACAGCAGAAGCTTTTTCGGAAAATTTAGTAGCTGTTGAATTGCGAAAACCTGAGGTGAAATTCAACAAACCGATATACGTGGGTATGTGCATTCTGGACATATCAAAACTTTGTTTGTATGAATTTCACCACGAGTATGTCTCCTAAACACGGGCAAAATTGTAAAATTCTATACACCGACACTGACAGTCTTATTTATCACATTCGGTGCGACGATATCTACGAGTCTATGAAGCACAATATCGATAGATTCGGACACAAGCGATTATCCTACCGACAATCCATATAATATGCCACGCGTAAATAAGAAGGTTCCGGGGGCTGATGAAGGATGAAAATTACACGGTGCGATAATGACTGAATTCGTAGGTCTTAGAGCGAAATGTATGCACTTCGCGTAGACGGCAAAAAAGATACGAAGAAGGCGAAAGGCGTCAAGACCAACGTCATAGCCAGAACGATAACTTTCATCGACTACGCGCAGTGTTTGCGCAAAGAGATCGAAATGGTTCGCAGACAATCATGCATACGGTCTAAATTGCACAAAGTGTACACCATTTCGGAATCCAAAATCGCTCTAAGTCCGTATGACGACAAGCGATATATCGTACCCGATTCGACCGACACTCTGCCCTGGGGACATTATAATATACCGTTGTAAAATAGAAATTATTATTGTATTTATTATAAATAGTGGAATTTATTGTATAATATAAAATTGTTTACAAATTGTCCGCAAATGTATGAAATTAGTATTTATTAACTCATTCATATAAATAGTGGGATTAATGTGTAAAATAAAAGTCGCCACTCATGTATATGTATATGCATCATTGTATTTTATTGAACCATGTATTATTTTACAAAACATTATTTTTATTTATCCAAGAATTGTGTGATTTATCAAGCCCAACCACTTTGACATACACCTTATCCCCTTTCTACGCAACACTTTTTCCACTAGATGCACATCAGGATCTGTGACGCGTTGCAGCTCATGTTCGTAGAATCCTCCGGCAACAGGTTTTCCAAAGGAATCGAGGAGCAGATACGTCGCGGATTAGTTGCCTGTACTTTGGCTATTTTAAACACCTCCGTTGTCCAATTCGGTGTATAGCCTTTATCGAAGATGGTTTTAAATTTGCTTACGCGCACAAACTCGCCCAATTTGAATCTCGCTGGAGCAGCGATCTTTATGTTGCTGTATACTTTAGCTAGTGCAGCTTGTCGGCGATCGCTGGGGTAACATCGCAAGGACGCATTCCGATGGTTCTATGTTTTCGTGCGTTATACTCTGCAAGTAGACGCGGTGTGCATCAGCCCATTTCTTTGTTCCTTTGAGCGTAAACAGTTTCCCCATACTGTTCATCAAAGTTCGTTTGCTACGTTCTACGTCCGAGGCCTTCATCACCGAATACGTCGAATAATGATTAATGCCATGCTTTGGCGAGTTTCTGCACATCAACGTTGTAAAATTCTTTTTCCTGATCGGTTTGCAAATTTTTCGGATGTCGATCTCTAAATATCTTTGCAAACGCTTTAGTCACCTCAGCACCACCTTTAGTCTTGAGCGGTACCGCCCATGCATACTTGCTCAGCACATCGATGACCGTGAGTATATAGTGATGACCTCGTTGAATTGCGAGTATGGACGCATTTCTACAACGTCAGCTTGCCACAGATCATCGTATCCATGCACTATGACGTGTCTCCGCGGGAAATGTCTTCGAGCTGGAGCATGCAATTCCTCAACAAGTTGTCGCTTCTATGGCTTTCATTACTCTCGGATTTCGATATTGGTTGCATGTTTGATCGCAGAGATGTCTTTGACACGAATGATGCGATAATTATCGTGTACAGATATTATGTGCTCCCCCATCGGCTCGAGGAAATTCTGGTCAAGTTCAACCGTCTCGCATGATTTTCCTTCGCATTGTCGCTGCGGATTCAATGCGCGTGATATTCTTGAACGCTGTTTTGCAACGTCAACATATCTCTCTGAAACATGACCAGCTTCCCTTCCAATTCTTCATGCTGCTTTCAAAAGTTTAATGCTCTTTTCCACATATAGTTTATTAACGGCATCGCTGTCAACTGTCGGCTGAGCTACGCGTCGTATCTTGCGTGATTTTGCATCAAAGTCGGCACCTGCCACGCAAAGAGCATTGTCTCGCATATAATTTCGAAGCAAACCGCTCCATTTGTAATAGTCCATTCCAGCTGCCCGCTCTTTCTCGAGCGATACTCCAAATTTATTGATCGGCATCTCAACGCATACAGTGCACATCATCGGTGCGCGGTTTAATTTATAATGAGGCCTAGCCTCGCGGAGTTCCTCGATAATCGATAGAATTTCATGGCCATGCGAGTTGTTACCCGCCTGACGCGACGCTTCCAACAAACGGAGTCGATCCACCAGCTCGTTGGGATCGTCCCAGTGCACGTAATCGATCTTGTTATCATTTACCGTCATGACTTCGCGGAACCGGCAGGCCTTTCTGCCTTACTGGTCGATATACGGGTAGTAGCGGTGCAATTACATGTTTATACTTGTATCCCTTGTTACCCATTACGGGATTTTGGGCGTTATGACCACGTCTGTGAGCATTTGTTGTCAGTAGTATACTTTTGTATTTTTGTCTATCGGCATCTGTGTATATGGCATCGTCGGGAAGTCTCTTGAAAATCAGTTCGTAAAGGCCTGACGTTCCTCCGTATTTTACACCATCTATGATTATATTATCATCCTTGTCTATATCGAAAGCCTTGTCCCCAAGCATCGTTCCACTATTGCCAAAGTATACGCCGTACACATAGTCCATTGCTGTATCCCTGTCATCACTCAGGATGGCACGCATGTATTTTTGCCCCAACGGACCGAAATGGTTGCGAAATGTTTGTTGTCCTCGAATGTTTGGAGTTGCTGTCTAATAGATGATGCAAACGACTCATCGGGAGTAGTTTCGAAAACATCGTCAATATTAGTTGCAAGCGATTGTACGTTCGGAAATGTATTTATTGTTGTGGAAGGAACTGGGGAATCGGCTGATGTAACATCCTGCCGTTTCCGCTTCGATTGAATTGGACGTTACGAATGAATTTTCCGATGACGCGTGTGGTTTCCTCTTTGTCTTATGTGATGCGTTCCTTTCGGTTGGATTTTCGTTTTAGGTGTTAATGTTTCCTTGCCTTCAACGTCTGTGCTCGTCAGCGATGGCATGTCAGCTTTTGTCGCTGTTGTATTTTCCACAATATGTTTTAAGGGATCGACAATAGGTTTAAAGTATCTCTCCAACGCGATATCTTCCTCCATCTTGCCAGTCTTCAAAGCCTGATGTTTCTTGCGAATGGAATCACTGGTTTTTGCAATTTCCTTCGCTATTCTCTCGCGATCCTTAATCTCCAGACTATCGATATCAATCATTGTGCCGCAGACGTTGCTTTTCCACCGACGTGTCGATGACGATTGACCACCTCACGGTACCGCAAACTCGTTAAATCTTTCTATAACGTCCATTGACATCGCGCAATCCTTGTCTATCACCACGAAACCGTACTCCGTTGCCAACAATTGCGACACAAAGCGCAGAAATCCTCGTAAGACATGTCAGTGTTTACGTGATCGTTGTACACATGTTTCAAGTTGGTGCCATCCTGCTTAAACAGAATCAGCAGATTTGCATTGTCACGTATAAGATGTTTGGGAATCTTTGCATACGTCTGACAGAGATAGAAACAGTCAACGTTCGAATGGCGCCCCATTGCAAAGTATTCTCGTATCGTATCTTGCTTGTCGCATGCCACGTCATCAAAGATAAAAATGGAATTCGGAAGCGATTCGCTCGGTGGGATGACGTCACTGTTATTTGAAAACGTGAAGTAGCCAATTTCATCTATCGGAGCCAATAAATTCTCCAAATACTGATATTTCGGCTGCTGCAACG
Organism: Colletes collaris; assembly: GCA_030068185.1. Classification (NCBI taxonomy): domain Eukaryota; kingdom Metazoa; phylum Arthropoda; class Insecta; order Hymenoptera; family Colletidae; genus Colletes; species Colletes collaris. The sequence continues at coordinate 24,702 of JASGYR010000062.1, read as the reverse complement.
ACTTGGAATACACGTACACGTTCTCGAAGCGAACGCCGTGAGGACTTTCCAACAAGCTTACCAGCACATTGGTCTTTCCGCAATTTGATGGGCCGCAAATGAGGCTGCGGATAGTGTTTGGCAGCATGCTACCGTGTCTGCGTTTTGTTTTCGAGGACATCATTTGCGATTTATCATCAAAATTTGTCACGCGTATAGTCACAGGTTGTCGCACGAATCGCATCCTCGCTGCAAACCGCGAAAATGATTTTTGACACATCGAAGCGACTATGCGTCCTATTTATAGGTCCGCGTCGAAGCAAAACAGCTCAGTATTCGAAATGCTTCTCGTTCTGCCGGATAATTGCGACATTCGAGACATAACCTCTGAGCAGCTGATATATATACCAAAGATTATTCTACTTCACGAATTTGGCAGACACATTGACCAGTTGTGGGACAGACTCCCGAGCATATAAAAGCCGATTCTGAGGTTCGGCAGTATCGTCGGTGTCTGGAACATTATAATCGCCCTTGGCAGCGAACGCATATCGACGGTCCAGCACCGCTGATTAAAAACTGCAGCGAATGTTGCCGACGAGAGTAAAGAAAGGCGGTGGTTTGTTAAATCGAGCGATAAACGCGCTACCTATCGAATTACATATCCCAGGATATCAGTTTTGTGGTCCAGGAACTCATCTGGCAAAACGATTGGCTAGAGGTGATCGAGGCATCAATCCGTTGTGTCGCGAACACGATATTGCATATTCGCGTAGCAACGACCTCGGCGTAAGGCACGCAGCAGATAACGTACTCGCTGACAATGAGCGGAGACGCATCGTTGCGCGAGACTCGACTCTGGGTGAAAGAGGAGCTGCTACAGCTGTTTGGGCAGCTATGAAGGCCAAGACGAAAATCGGAATGGGGATGAAAACAAAACCCCGCAAAAGGACTGTAAGAAAAGCATCGCAAAAGAGGATTCTTCCAGTGGCCAAACGGGGTGGTATATTACCACTTCTCCCGCTGCTAGGTGTTCTCGGATCATTAGCTGGCGGAGCGGCGGGGATCGCCAAGGCGGTAAACGATAATAAGGCAGCGCAACGTCAGCTGCAGGAAATGCGGCGTCATAATCGCTCCATGGAAGGTCGTGGACTCTATCTGACACCATACAAGCGCGGACAGGGAATCTCGAAACGAAAAACAAAAAAAAAACGCCGAAAAGACAATAAAAATTCCTGTGGGTGTAACTACCGACATGCAATTGAATGAGTTGGCAAAACGTATGCGTATTCCATTCTTTAGAGGTGTTTTTATGCGCAACGCGCTACCAGCCGGAGGAGTACGTCGAAACGAGAGCGGTATCGTGAATTTGGACAATGTCGAGGGACCGGGGACTCATTGGGTGGCGTATGCGAAGAGAGGGCATCGAGCTGTATCGACAGCTTTGGCAATCTTCGACCGCCTAAGGAATTGACACAATATTTGGATAATGATGATGATGTGAAAATTGAATACAATCGAACGTCTTATCAGGAGTATGATCAGAGCAATTGTGGACAACTATGTCTACGCTTTCTACAAACGATTGGCACCAAATTTAAGGATTGTCCCCGCCACTCTGATTCAGTACTAGTCGAGCAGTTTCTCGGAATATGTCGTTAACATTGACTCTAACTGGCAAGAGTAGCACCCTCGTTGTAAGCTACTTTCCACCCATAGATTTGAGCGACGATGATTACGAGCTTGGTCTAACAACCTTTGAAACGTATCATACAATACCCAACATCGACTCGAGCAACGATAAATTCTACTTCACCACAAACTATGACACCAACAACAACAACAGCGTCGACACTGGCCACGAATACATTACGATTCCCCACGGCTCCTACGAACTAGACGCCATTGCCAAGTATTTGAAGCAGCGATTACTTGAGCGATATCCTAAAAATCTCGATGGTACCGATGATGATGGTGACAATGATATGTATCCTATAGTGTTACGCCCCAACAACAACACCATGAAAAGCGAGCTGTACTGCTCGTTTGCCGTAGACTTTACGAAACCCAATAACATTGGATCGCTATTGGGATTCTCGGCGAATCGGGAATTAGAATTATTAATATCATGAGCGTAAACATTATTCGCATTGAATGTAGTGTGACCGCTGGCGCGTACAACAATGGGAAGCGTGTACATACGATACATGAATTTTCTCCGAGAGTCCCGCCCGGATATAAGATATCGGAAACGCCCGCACAGATCATTTACCTTCCAATCACCGCAAGGATCATTACGGATCTAACGATACGCGTTGTGGATCAAAACGGACGATTGCTGGATTTTCGAGGTGAAGAGATTACCATCAGACTGCACGTGCGACGACGATAATACCTGTGGTGCGAACGAATGAGATGCTTGTGTTGAACGACTCCAGAAACACGTTTCTTCCAAACGAAATTGTCTACAACAACAACAACAACAACAACAACAACAACAGCCCTGAGTACGCTAAAACGAAGAGGCTCAGTGCTGCAAACATTGCATTTTGAAATCATTGGGATTCATTGTGCGCATTTAAGTTGAAAATGGCTGACATTCTAAGCATTGAGGGAAGCCGACGTTTGATGATCGCATTGTTAAGCTCGAGACTCACACATACAACCCATACGTTAACACAACGTTTGGACACAGTGATGAGATAAGAATACCTATACAACAGCAAGATTTATACACATTGCCGTGTGAAAGTTTCCTCTACGTGGAGGGGAAATTGACGATACATAAGCCAAATGATGCTTCAACGGTGATGTTGGGAAATAATTGCATGGCGTTCATATTTGATGAGATTCGATATGAGCTGAATGGTGTGGAGATTGATCGCAACAGAAACGTTGGAATAACTAGCACGCTTAAAAATTATGTATCACTGACATCCGATGAAGACAAAAATATGGAGAATGCTGGATGGGGCTTGAAACGACGCGATGAGTTGGTAGTGAAAAATCATTTCAATTTTTGCGTCCCGCTCAAATATTTGCTGGGATTTTGCGAGGACTACAAACGCATGGTTATTAATGCGCGTCACGAATTGATTTTAATACGATCGCGCAACGATAACAATTCTCTAATTGGGTCTCCAACGTTGGAACCAGAAATTGAATTACTTAAAGTGCAATGGCGGATGCCTCATGTGACGCTAAACGATGTTAATAAGCTATCGCTGCTACATGCTTTGGAAAGTGGGCAAAACCTGAGCATTAGTTTTCGCTCGTGGGATCTGTACGAGTATCCTCTCTACAGAGCACCACCAAGCATTCGTGGGCCGTCAAGGCAGCCGCACAGCTGGAGAAGCCGCGATATGTTCTCTTTGCTCTACAGACTGCTCGAAAGAATGTGATGACCGAAGATGCTACTCGGTTTGACCACTGCAAATTGACCAATGTAAAACTGTTTCTCAACTCGGAATTTTATCCGTACGATGACATGAACTTTGACTTTGACAAGAATAGACACGCCATCTTGTTTAGCATGTATACGCATTTCCGTAAATCGTATTACGGACATAGTTGCAACGAGGCATTATTCACCGTTGCCCAATTTTTACAATTTGGCCCCCTCGTGGTGATTGACTGCTCGCGACAAAATGAGTCGATCAAGAATAGCACCGTGGACGTGCGCATAGAATTCGATTGTAAAGAGAACGTGCCAGCGAATACTACGGCCTACTGTCTCATTTTGCATGATCGGGTGGTTGAATACAATCCGCTGACAAACGTGGTGCGCAAAATCAATTAAATCCCAACGCTACTTACTTGCCCTCTCGTGTGCCAAATTCGTACAAATTTTCATCATGAAAATCGAGATGCTTTACGAGAAAGACCACATTCTCCCGCCTGTCTTGAAGTGAGCGGATCTCTAAATTGTTCCGATAATGACCGTACCAACATTTGTTGACCTGCAAGGGTTCAGTGTTGATGGAAGATTTGTCGTGAAGGAAGTGGCTGCCCTACGAAAAGGAACAATTCTCTCGCATTATATATTTGGGAGTTCGATGCCGCAATATCTTCTTACGAAATCTGACAAATCATGCATCCGGTGGGAAGATGGAGACGTTCCGTACAGTATGGCTAAACAGCTAATTACGAAAGCTGTTGTCGATGAAGAAGATGACGCACCGCATATCGCATATGTTAAAGGGCTGCAGAAACGAGACTGGCTTGCGGATTTCCTCGATGAAAATGCGCGAGCGAGCGTGATCATTGAGACACTGGACATGGACTACGAGGATACCATATCTCTAAAAAGCTAAATGCACTTAATACCTTACGATGTGACAGACACGCAAAGCATTGTGCCATGCAAAATGTATTTAAAATATTCAACTGGTGGTCTAAACGCCAGAGAGAAATGCGTAAATAAATATAATCAATTTTTAATATAATCAATTTTTAATATATACAAAATTTTGTTTCTTCACCCTCCCCAACCTAACCTCCTGCACATGATGTACGCTAGATTAAGACTATAGTTATAATTACTATTATGTAGAAGCGGTTCAATATGCGATCAAAGTGGTATGATAGACGTTTGATAGACGTTTGATAGATGTTCAGAGTGGTTCAATACACATTCGATACATGATCAAAGTGGTACGATAGATGTTCAAAGTGGTATGACAGATGTTCGATACGCGTTCAAAGTGGTATGATAGAGGTTCGAAGTAATTTTAATCCGTTGGACGCAGCGTGTCGCGAACACGATATTGTGTATTCGCGTAGCAACGACTTCGGCGAAAGGCGTGCAAGGAGGGTGTAGATTTCGAAGAACATGAAGAACAAAGACATCCTACTTTGCAAAGCTATGCATCTTTCAAGATAAAGGTTTACGTTCAAGAGGCAGGAGATGCAGCGAGCTCATTTGCATTCGATATGTGGGGCAGGTCTGAGGTATGTACACAATATTATTTTCATACAATTATCGCATCGTAAGTAATATATCATTTCTATATTCTAGAATTCGCAGAGGCTGCAGCCAGCTGCCTCACCACCCTCCTCGCCGCCTCCCTCGCCGCCGCCGCCCCAAAGGCCCTCGCCGCCGCCGCCGGTATGTAATACTTTGTATTGTTTGTTTGAGTGATTAATGCTTAATGTGTTAATATTATCCCATTGATTGTATGTTCTAGGGCTCACCACAACCGCAGCGACAACCAATGGGGCCAGAAATCCTCACGGTTACGTCGGCCGTGGTGCCTGAGGCGAATGCGGCCCATGCGGCGGCCCTGCGCGACGTTCTCCACCATCGCGCCGGACATCGCGGCGGCGATGCAGCGTACAATCCATTATCGCACCGCGTGCAATGCGTCACGGTCCGAGATACACCGCGGCTTCAATTGCTCAATCTCCTGGCCGATCATCGAATCAACACACGATTTAGACAAGCGCGGAAACGTTTGAAAGAATTTGAAACGAGAACAACCAGTATTCGGTAAACCATAAAATGTACGAATCGTAAAATTGTGACACATTGACGATTTTTGAGGCAGATCGCGAAACCGAATTTCCGCAGAAGCGTTTTTTAAAATATACTGTTTGATTAAAATAGTGATCAAAAACATATATTATGTGCATTCTGGACATATCAAATGTTTGTAGGAATTTCACCACTATTCCTCCAAAAGAGAAATCAAACACGCTGCAGTCTATTTATCATTCGCGCGATATCTAGAGATGAAGACTCGATAGATTACACCGATTATCTCGACAATCCATATAATATGCCACGCGTAACGACTTCCGGGGCTGATAAGGATGAAAATAACGTCTGACAGACTGAATTTCTTAGAGCGAAATGCATGCACGCAGACGGCAGATACCGAAGTGGCGGGAAGAGTCGCCAGAACGATAACTTTTCGACCACAGTGTTTCGAGAGATCGAAATGGTCGCGCAATCCGTACACGGTCAAATTGCACAAAGTGTACACCATTTCGGAATCCAAAATCGAAGTCCGTGGACGAAGCGATCATCGTCCGATTCGACCGACACTCTGGGGACATTATAATATACTTGTAACAGAAATTATTATTGCGATTATAAATAAAAATTTATTGATAATTGAAAGTAAAATTGTCCGAAATGTATAGAAATTAGTATATTAACTATTCATATATAATAGATTAATGTGAAAATAAAAAGTCGCAATGTATATTAATGCATCATTGAAACAGGTAACAAAACATTAAATCGAATTGATTTATCAGTCAACCACTGGTGATAAGCATCCCCTCCTACTAAAATTTTTCCAGATGCACATCAGGATCTTGACTTGCAGCTCATGTTCGAGAATCCTCGGCAACAGGTCCAGGAATCGAACAGATTGTCGCGGGATTAGTTGCCTGCACTAAAACACCTCTGCCACCCGGTGTATAGCCTTTTATCGAAGATGGTTTTAATTTGGAAAACATAAATCAAAAATAAAAAATTATGAAAGGTTACGTTAAATGTATTCTCCTTGCATGGAACACGCGATCATCGCCTGATTGGAACGTACAGCCACGGCACTGGTACACACATTGTTTTTCAGAGCAATTTGTTCCGTCGAAAATTCAGCGAAGCGAGCGATTGATGGAATAGCGTCGAGAGCGAAATAGACGCAATCCCCACCACTATTCGTACCATTATAAGGTTCAATTAACATCGCAGCATATCGCGCGATTGCATGTAACGGGCCTATGATGTCTCGACACGTTGAATTAATAAATCAAAGCGCTGAATATTTTATTCTAAAACTACCATCCATAATGCTGTTCAATCAACATCGCAGCATATCGCGCGATTGGAACTTGGCGATAAAAGTCAAGAAACGTGTTGAATGTAAAATAATATAATAGAAATAATTATTCGATATCAGCAGAAACTGCATAGCCATGTTGGCATGCAATGATTTGAGGGAAAGAGACACCGAAAGAGTTCAGAGATACCAAATCGCTGTGCTGCGCACGCTTTAAACTACAAGGCTCAAATAGTTACAACGTGTTGCATTGAAAAAAGCATTACATTTACATTTACATTTACATTCCATTTACATTCATTTACAATCGCGGAACACCCGCACAAGTAGAACGCCATTGTTGGATCAATCCGAACGATTGATTTCGCAGGAAGAGTACCTCGCGTGGGAAGAACGGTGCAACGAGTACCGAATCGAAGAACACAGCCGCGTGAAACGCCCGCGATTATCGATCGGTGTTCGACAATCGTTGGTGCTCGAATCGCGCGACTCGAAGGATTGAAACATTTGCGCAGACGTTTCGCGCGTCAAGGTGCCGGACATTCGAGTACGGGACTTTGTGGCGTGAAATACACACTGCGTGATACGATATTAACAGGTGTCATCCTAAATTGAATTATATCGAACCAACTTCCTCCAGGAAGACCATTCTGGAGCACGTTCGGGACACTTGAGGAAACATCGAAACCCCAAACCACGGTGTTCAACGGCGAATTTGTGGCATGTGACAAGCATGCTTGTAAAGCATCAACAAAACTGTGAACTCTTCCACACATCCGATCTGCAGGAGTGGTACCAGAAATTCGTCGAATACCCTGGCATCGCGAGAGTTCCAGGAACGCGACAGCGGATGGGCATCGAGAACGCGAATCTGACCGTCAATGTCATGCATAATCCACTGCGCGTGTCACTCGTTGCCGCGAGAAATCATGCTGAAGAGGGCAACAATAAGCATACAATCGACAACGTATGTCGCGCGGGCAGTTGTCGCAGCTCTTCATCCAGCAACAAATATCCTGAATTCCAGGTTCATTCAATACGTCGATAATAAATTCCAGGGCATTGATCCAATGTCTCTGTATATTGGGAAGTTTGAACGGCTGAACGACATCTCCGTCAACACAGCTTCGAGGAAAAAGATGAAATAAACAGTCTTGCGACCTCACCAGCCAGAAGAGGGATAGACATGAAACTTTTCACGCCGAATCAAGAGCACGGCGATGTGAGGGCACTGCATGATTAAGGACGTCCAGGCTGTGTGGAGCACACAAAGCCAAGAAATTCATCTGCGATCGGTATGATAAAAATTTATGAAATGTTTAAAAAAAGTTGAAATATATGGAAATTAAATAATTGGTTTAGATGCATGCACTATGGATCTCGAGAAGTTGGAGGTGCATTCGCTGGACTGCGGGTGATACAACTGTGCCATTCTGCTGCCCAGCGCGACAATCGTTCATTTCAGCAACCACGATAGGAAGAGCGGCTCTTTCGTGGTATATGCAGATCTGGAGTGCATCATCGCAAAACGTTGGGCAACCAAGCGGGTGATAAATCGGCTACATATCAACACCACAATGAGCACTGCATATTATATGCATTGTTCATATGATACATCACTGTCGATGTATCGATGTCGCCGCGACACAGATTGGCAGGTTCGTCGACGAACTTAAAAATTTTGCAAACTGCCAAACCTATTCTTACCAGTAATGTTCCCATGCTGATTTAACTCAACAGTTGACGACTTTCGCAATGCAGCACTGTCATTTGCAGAACCACTAAAATATGTATTACTAACGATGATAATCAGCGATAATATTGTGTACATACCAGACGACATATCGAATGCAAATAGCTCGCTGATCTCCTGTCGAACGTAAACCTTTACAAAGATGCATAGTTTGCAAAGTAGGATGTTCTCGCGTTCTTTGAAATCTACAATTTGCACGCCTTGCCAACCTTGCACGAATACACAAATCGCGCGACACGCTGCGTCAACATTAAATTATGAATTATCATACATTTGAACGCGTATCGAACATCTGTAGTACCACTGAACATCTAGTACCACTTTGATCATGTATCGAGTATTGAACCACTCTGAACATCTATCAAACGTCACCAAAAGTCTATCATAAATTACTTTGATCGATATGAACGCTTCTACATAAGAATTATAACTATAGTCTAATCAGCGATCGAGATTAGGTTGGGGATGAAGAAACAAAATTTATATCATGAGCGTAAACATTATTCGCATTGAATGGTGTGTGACGCTGGCGCGTGCAACAATGGGAAGCGGTACATACGATCATGAATTTTCTGAGAGTCCGCGGATATAAGATATCGAATCGCGCAGATATTTACCTTCCAATCACCGCAAGGATCATTACGGATCTATACGCGTTGTGGATCTAAACTGACGATTGATGGATTTTCGAGTGAAGATTACCATCAGCCGCACGTGCGACGACGATAATGTGGTGCGAACGAACGCGAGATTTTGTGGAACGCCCAGAAACACGTTTCTTCCAAACGAAATTGTTCACAACAACCTCAACAGCCCTGAGTACGCTACGAGAAGAGGAGGCAAACATTGCAGAAATAATTCATTGCGCACTGAACGTATTAAGCAGACCGACTTTGATGATCGCATTGTTGTTTCGAGATTCACACATACAAACCCATACGAACACAACGTTTGGACACAGTGATGAGATAAGAATACCTATACAACAGCAAGATTTATACATTCGCGTGAAAGTACGTGGATTGGAAAGACGAACTGCCAAAATGATGCTTCAACGGTGATGAAATAATTTAATGTTCATATTTGATGAGATTCGATATGAGCTGAATGGTGGAGATTGATCGCAACAGAAACGTTGAATAACCAAAAATTATGTATCACGACATATGAAGACAAAATATGGAGAATGCTGGATCTTACGACGCGATGAGTTGGTAGTGAAAATCATTTAATTTTTGCGTCCGCCCAAATATTCATTTTTATGAGGACTATAAACGTATGGATTAATGCTCACGAATTGATTTTAATACGATCGCGCAACGATAACAATTGGTCTCCAACGTTGGAACCAGAAATTGAATTACTTAAAGTGCAATGGCGGATCCAACGTGACGCTAAACGATGCAAGATCCACATGCAAAGTAAAACCCGAGCATTAGTTTTCGCTCGTGGATCTGTACGAGTATCCTCTCTTACAGAGCACACCAAGCACGTAGGCGTCAAGGCAGCCACAGCTGGAGAAGCCGCAGTTCTCGCTCTACAGACGTTCGAAAGAATGATGACCGAAGATGCTACCCGGTTTGACCAGAAATTGACCAATGAACTGTTTCTCAACTCGGAATTTTATGTACGATGACATGAACTTGACTTTGACAAGAATAGACACGCCATCTTGTTTAGCAGATACGCATTTCCGTAAATCGTATTACGGAATAGTTGTAAGAGGCATTATTCAGTTGCCCATTTTACATCGTGATTGATGCGACAAAATGAGTCGATCAAGAATAGCACCGTGATTATAGAATTCGATTGTAAAGAGAATGTAGCAATACTACGGCCTACTGTCTCATTTGCATGATCGTGGTTGAATACTCCGCTGACAAACGTGGTGCAAAATAAAATTCCAACGCACTTACTTGCCCTCTCGTGTGCCACGAAAATTTTCATCATGAAAATCGAGATGCACGAGAAAGACTATTCTCCGCCTGTCTTATTTGGATCTCTAAATTGCCGATCGACCGTCAACATTTGTTGACCTGAAGGGTTCATATGGAAGATTTGTGGGGGAGCGGCTCCTACGAAAGGAACACTCTCGCATTACTGGGGTTCGATGCCGCAATATCTTCTTACGAATCTGACAACCATCCGGTGGTTGACGCAAACATCACGGACTACGGTGGAAGATGGAGACGTTCCGTACAGTATTGGACAGAATTACGAAAGCTGTTGTCGATGAAGAAGATGACGCACCGCATATCGCGTTAAAGGGCTGCAGAAACGCTGGCTTGTTTCGATGAGTTGAGCGATGTGATCTGAGACACTGGACATGGACTACGAGGCATACATCTCGAAATGCACTAATACCTTACGATGTGACAGACACGATTGTGCCATAAAATGTATTTAAAATATTCAACTGGTGGTCTAAACGCCAGAGAGAAATGCGTAAATAAATATAATCAATTTAATATAATCATAATAAAATAAAAATGTTTCTTCACCTCCCCAACCTAACCTCCTGCATGATGTACGAGATTAGACTATAGTTATAATTACTATTATGTAGAAGCGGTTCAATATGCGATCAAAGTGTATGATAGACGTTTGATAGACGTTTGATAGATGTTCGAGTGGTTCAATACACATTCGAACATGATCAAAGTGGTACGATAGATGTTCAAAGTGGTATGACAGATGTTCGATACGCGTTCAAAGTGGTGATAGAGGTTCGAAGTAATTTTAATCCGTTGACTCAGCGTCGCAACACGATATTGTGTATTCGCGTAAAACGACTTCGGGAAAAGCAAGGAGGGTGTAGATTTCGAAGAACATGAAGAATAAAGACATCTACTTTTGTCATCTTCAAGATAAAGGTTTACGTTCAAGAGGCAGGAGATGCAGCGAGCTCATTTGCATGATATGTCAGGTCTGAGGTATGTACACAATTTATTTTCATACACCATCGTAATGTAATATATCATTTCTATATTCTAGAATTCGGAGGCTGGCCAGCGCCTCACCACCCTCTCGCCGCCCTCGCCGCTGCCGAAAGGTTCGCGAGCCGCCGTCGGTATGTACTTTGTATTGTTTTGATTGATTAATGCTTAATTAATATTATCCCAATGATTGTATGTTCTAGGCTCACCACAACCGCAGCGACCCAATGGGGCCAGAAATGGCCTCACGGTTACGTCGGCCAGCAGCATGCGGCCCATGCGGCGTGGCATGCGGCGACAATTGTTCTACCATCGCCGCCGGAGAGTTAATCGCGACGGTATTAGATAAGAAGCGTTACATAATCCATTATCGATTGCAGCAGCGCACGCGTCACGGTCTTTACAAAGATACAGCGTGCTAGCTCAATCTCCTGGCTTCGCGATTACATCGAACTCAACACACGATTTAGAAAAAAACGAAAAAGAATTTGTACAAATTGATGAACAGCATTCAGTCCATGGATGTACGAAACCATGTGGATCAAAACTTGTGCATATTTAAAGGGCGATATCGAGGCAATGATCGCGAAACCGAATTTCGCCGAGAAGTGTGAAAATAGTATGTTGAATTGCAACGGAGGTGAAATTCAACAAACCGATATACGTGGGTATCTTCGAGTATCAAAATGAGAATTTCACCATGAGTACATGTCTCTCACGGGCGTAAAACATACCTCACCGCAGTCTTATTTATCCATCGGTGCGACGATATCTACGAGTCTTCTATCGATAGATTCGACAGCGATTATCCTCGACAATCCATATAATATGCCACGCGTAAATAAGAAGGTTCCTGAAGGATGATAATGCATAAGGCTGAATTGTATCTGAGCGTGTACATGCTAGACGGCAGATCGAAGAAGGCACATCCGGACCAACTCAAGCCAGAACGATAACTCTTCGTCGATACGCGCAGTGTTTCGCAAGAGATCGAAATGGCGAAATCATGCATACGGTCTAATTGCACAAAGTACACCATTTGAATCCTCGCTCTAAGTCCGTATGACGACAAGCGCATATTCGATCGACCGACACTCGCCCTGACATTATAATATACCGTGCAAATAGTTATTATTGTATTTATTATAAATAGTGGAATTTATTGTATAATATAAAAGTTACAAATTGTCCGCATGTATAGAAATTAGTATTTATTAACTCATTCATATTGGGGATTTTAAAAGTGTCATGTATAGTATATGCATCATTGTATTTTATTGAACCATGTATTATACAAACATTATTTTTATTTATCAAGAATTGTGTATTTATCAAAGCCCAACCACTTGACATACATTATCTTTCTACGCAACACTTTTTCCACTAGATGCAAACGGATCGCGCGTTGCGCTCATGTTCGTAGAATCCGGCAACAGGTCCAAAGGAATCGGAGCAGATACGTCGCGGATTAGTTGCCTGTACGGTTATTTTAAACACCTCGTGTCAATTGTATATCATGAAGATGGTTTTAAATTTGAAAACATAAATAAATAAATAAAAAATTATGAAAGGTTACCTGTTAAATGTATTCTCCGGGAGATACGCCATCATCTTGCCCGATTGGAACGTAATAGCCACGGCACTGGTACAATACATTGTTTTTCAGAGCACTATTTGTTCCGTCGAAAATTCAGCGAAGCTACTGAGCGATTGATGGAATAGCGTCCAGAGCCGGCTTAAATAGAGTGCAATCACCACATTTTATTCGCTACCATTTTTCCCCATAATGCTTTGATCTTAACATCGCAGCATATCGCGCGATTGCATGTAACTTGGGCCTCAAGGATAAAAGTCTCGACACGTGTTGAATGTAATATAATATCTGTGGAAGCGCTGAATATTTTATTTAAAACTACCATTTTTTCCATAATGCGTTCAATCTTAACATCGCAGCATATCGCGCGATTGATGTAACTTGGGCCTCCGGATAAAAGTCTCGACACGTGTTGAATGTAATATAATATCAAAAGAATTATGATATCAGCAGTACCATAGAACATGTTGGTGCAATGCATTTGAGGGAAGGGAGAGACACCGAAAGAGTTAGGCAGAGTACCAAATCGCTGTGCTGGTGTTAAAGACGCTTTAAACTGACAAGGCCTCAAATAGTTACAACGTGTTATTGAAAAAAGGATATTACATTTACATTTACATTTACATTCCATTTACATTCCATTTACAATCATGGAACAATTCGCACAAGTAGAACGCCAATTGTTGGATCAATCCGAACGATTGATTTCGCAGGAAGAGTACCTCGCGTGGGAAGAACGGTGCAACGAGTGTATCGAATCTTTGGAAGAACACAGCCGCGATCGGTGTTCGACAATCGTTGGTTGCTCGAATCGCGCGACTCGAAGGATTGAAACATTTGGTGCGCAGACGTTTCGCGCGTCAAGGTGCCGGACATTCGAGTACAGGACTTTGTGGCGTGAAATACACACTGCGTTCGATACTCGCGTATTAACAGGTGTCATCCTAAATTCGAATTATATCGAACCGCGCAACTTCCTCCAGGATGCAGAACCATTGTGCTGGAGCAGTTCGGGACACCTTGAGGAAACATCGAAACCTCAAAGTGAACACGGTGTTCAACGGCGAATTTGTGGATGACAAGCATGCTTGTAAAGCATCAACACGAAACTGGAACTCTTCCACACATCCGATCTGCAGGAGTGGTACCAGCGATGCGTCGTCGAATAACTGGCATCGCAAGAGTTCCAGGAACACAGCGGATGGGCATTGGCGAGAATCATGAATCTGACCGTCAATGAATAAGTATAATCCACTCCGCGTGTCATCAAGTTGCCGCGAGAAATCATGCTGAAGAGGGCAACAATAAGCGGTACAATCCTCAACGCATGTGCGTGGGCAGTTGTCGCAGCATCCAGCAACAAATATCCTGAACGTCAGGTTCATACCCGCAGTATACGTCGATCCTAAATCCAGGGCATTGAGTTCAATCTCTGGGGTATATTGGGAAGTTTGAACGGCTGAACGACATCTCCGTCAATGTCTACAGCTTCGAGGAGAAGATGAAGAAGGCCAACAGTCTTCCGCTGCACCTCACCAGCCAGAAGAGGGATAGACATGAAACCTGCTTTACACGCCGAATCAGACGGCGATGTAGGCACTTGCATGCATTAATCTGCCAGGCTGGTGGGCATGCAGCTGAGAAGCAAAAGCCAAGAAATTCATCCGATCGGGTATAAAAAAATATGAAATGTTTGAAATATATGAAATTAAATACAGTTTACAGAATGCACTACTTCGGATCTACCGAGAAGTTGGAGGATTCGCTGGACTTGGGTGATAAACTCTGGTTGCTCAGCGAAGGCGACATATTCAGCAACCACGATAGGAAGGAGCCCCTTTCGTGGTTTGCAGATCTGAGTGCATATCGAATTCAACCGCTGATAAAAATTACATAATATCAAAAATGTCGAATATATTGATATGATACATCACGTCGATGTATCGAGTCGGCGACACAGATTGGCGGGCGTCGACGAACTAAAAAGCAAACTGAAACCTATTCTGCCAGAATGCCATGCGATTTAACTCGAACAGTTGCGACATTTCGCAATGATTGTCATATTTAGAAGAACCATATATATTACTATGCATAATTGTATGATAATATTGTGTACATTTCTCGATGATAGAGTGCAAAGAGTGATGAAATATCTTGAAATACTTCAAAGTAATTCTTTGCTTCATGCTCGAAATTTAACTCCTTGAGAAATTTGACGAAACACAAAAACGTGTTCGCGACATGTCACATTAAAATTATTACCTCATAACTTTGAAGTATGCATCTGCAACATAAATATCTATAATGAATTATAAATGTGTATTAATACATCCCCATATTTCATAATTTATCGCTATGACCGCTTTCATAAGAATTATAAATGCTTTCTAGCGTCACATTGAATTATATAAGAAAAAAATTTCTTTCACAAACATTATTCGCATTGAAGATGATTCTGGCGACAACAAAAGCGTGTACATGATACATGAATTTTCCGAGAGCGCCCGGATATAAGATATCGGAACGCCCGCACAGATCATTACCTTCCAATCACCGCAAGATCATTACGGATCTAACGATACGCGGGATCAAAACGACGATTGCTGATTTTCGAGGTGAAGAGATACCATCAGACTGCACGTGCGACGACGATAATAATTGTGGTGCGAACAATGAGATGCTTGTGTTGAACGCGAGAAACACGTTTCTTCCAAACAGTATCAACACTACAACACACAGCCGAGTACGCTCGAAGAGGCTCAGTGCTGCAAACATTGTATTTGAAAACTGGGATTCATTGTATTTAAGGAAAATGGCTGACATTCTAAGCATTGAAAGCCGACGTTTGATGATCGCATTGCTGAGATCACACATACAACCCATACGTTAACACAACGTTTCACATGATGGATGAATAATGTATACAACAGCAAGATTACACATTGCGTGTGAATTTCTCAGAAATTGACGATACATAAGCCAAATGATCAACGGTGATTAAATACGCGCGGCGTTCATGATGAGATTCGATATGAGCTGAATGTTGGAGATTGACACGAAACGTTGGAATAACTAGCACGCAAAAATGTATCACTGACATCCGATGAAGACTATGGAGAATGCTGGATGGGGCTTGAAACGCGATGAGTGCAGGACATTTCACGCGTCGCCAAATATTTGCTGGATTTCGGGACTACAAACGATGGTTATTAATGCGTCACGAATTGATTTAATAAGATCGCGCAACGATACTCAATTGTCTCCAACGTTGGAACCAGCACTTAAAGTGCAATGGCGGATGCCGACGCTAAACGATGTTAAGCTATCGCGCAGCTTTGGAAAGTGGGCAAAACCTGCATTAGTTTTCGCTCGTGGATCTGTACGAGTATCCTCTACAGAGCACCACCATATCGTGTATGGGCAGCCGCACAGCTAGAAGCCGCGATATGTTCTCTTTGCTTACAGACGCGAAAGAATGTGATGACCAAGATGCTACTGGTTTGACCACTGCAAATTGACAATAAACTGTTTCTCAACTCGAATTTTATCCGTACGATGACAAACGACTTTGAAAGAATACAATTGATGAACAACGCATTTCGTAAAACTATTAATGTACAACGAGGCATTATTATGCGAATACAATTTGGCTCGTGGTGATTGACGCTCGCGACAAATGAGTCGATCAAGAATAGCACCGTGGAATGAATTCGATGTAAAGAGAACGTGCCAATACTGTACTGTCTCATTTTGCATGATCGTGGTTGAATACAATCCGACAAACGTGTGCGCAAAATCAATAAACCAACGTCTTACTTGCCAGCAACGTACAATTTTCATCATGAAACGAGATGTTTTACGAGAAAGAGATTCGCCTGTAAGTGAGCATCTCTAAATAGTTCCGATAATGACCGTACCAACATTTGTTGACCTGCAAATTCAGTGTTGATGGAAGATTTGTAAGGAAGTGGCTGCCTACGAAAAGGAACAACTCTCGCATATAGGGAGTTCGATGAATATCTTCTTACGAAATCTGACAAATGCATCCTTTGACGACAAAGGACTACGGTGGGAAGATGGAGACGTTCCGAGTATTTAAACAGCTAATTACAAAGCTGTTGTCGATGAAAAGATGACGCAATATCGCATATGTTATGCAGACGAGACTGGCTTGCGGATTTCCTCGATGAAAATAGCGATTATCATTGAGACACTGGACATGGACATTAGGATAATATCCGTTAAAATAGAAATGCATTTAATATTTTACGATGTGACAGACACGCAAAATTGTCCATGTAAAATGTATTTATTCAACTGGTTCTAAATTGAGAGAAATGCGTAAATAAATATAATCAATTTTTATATTATAAAATTTTGTTTTTATCAACCCAACCTCCAGCACATGATGTACGATAGATAAAGAATATATTTATAATTACTATTATGTAGAAGCGGTTCAATATGCTATAAAAGTGGTATGATAGACGTTTGATAGTCGATTGATAGATGTTCAGAGTGGTTCAATACTTCGAACATGATCAGCGGATAGATGTCGCAAAGTGGTATGACAGATGTCGATACGCGTTCAAAGTGGTATAGCTTTTCGAAGTATTTTAATCCGTTACGCAGTAGTCGCAACACGATGTTGTGTATTCGCGTAGCACGACTTTGGCGTGCAAGGAGGGTAGATAAGAACATGAAGACGCATTCCGATGGTTCTATGTTTTCGTGCGTTATACTCTGCAAGTAGACGCGGTAGTGCATCAGCCCATTTATAGGTTCCATTGAGCGTAAACAGTTTCCACATATTGTTCTTCAAAGTTCGATTGAAACGTTCTACGACGGAGGCCTTCATCACCGAATACGTCGAATTGATTAATGCCATGCTTTGTCATGCACATCAACGTTGTAAAATTCTTTTCCTTGATCGGTTTGCAAATTTTTCGGATGTCGATCTCTAAATATCTTTGCAAACGCTTTAGTCACCTCAGCACCACCTTTAGTCTTGCTCAGCACATCGATGACCGTGAGTATATAGTGATGACCTCGGTTGAATCGCGAGTATGGACGCATTTCTACAACGTCAGCTTGCCACAGATCATCGTATCCATGCACTATGACGTGCGCGAAAATCTTCATCGAGCTGGAGCATGCACCTCAATTGTCTCGCGATATGGCTTCATTGCAGACTATGGCTTTCGATTACTCTCGATTTGATATTGGTTGCATGTTTGACAGAATTTGACAAATGATGCAATATCGGTAAAATATGGAAAATTTAAACCATCATGAAAATTCAACACATGTTCGATTCGCGCATTGTCGCTGCGGATTCAATGCGCGTGATATCTTGAACGCTGTTTTGCAACGTCAACATATTCAAACATGACCAGCTTCTCTCCAATTCTTCATGCTGCCTCTCAAAAGTTTAATGCTCTTTTCCACATATAGTTTATTAACGGCATCGCTGTCAACTGTCACCTGAGCTACGTCGTATCTTGCGTGATTTTGCATCAAAGTCGGTGCCACGCAAAGAGCATTGCGCATATAAGATTTCGAAGCAAACCGCTCCATTTGTAATATGCCACGTTAAGCTGCTGCTCCTCTCTCGAGCGATATATTTATGATTGACTGATCGGGTTTAACGCATACAGTGCACATCATCGGTGCGCGGGATAATGAAGAGGCGAGGCGTCAAGACCAACGTCATGGCCATGCGATTACCCGCCTGACGCGACGCTTCCAACAAACGGAGTCGATCCACAATCATGCATCGTCGCACGTAATCGGCTCATTTCGGATCCACTGCTCTAAGTCCGACGCAAGCGATATATCGTACCCGTCATGACTGATCCCTGCATTATAATATACGTTGTAGCAAATTACATTGTATTATACTTGTATCCTTGTTACCCATTATTGTTTACAAATTGTCGCAAATGTGTCAGTATTTATTAACTCATTCATATGTATTATTGTCTATCGGCATCTGTATAGTATATGCATCGTATTTTAGTTCGCCTGTATTATTTTACACCATCTATGATTATATTATCATCCTTGTCTATATCGAAAGCCCAAGCATCGTTCCACTATTTATCCTTTCTAGTCCATTGCTGTATCCACTGTCACATCAGGATGACGCATGTATGTTGCCCCCAACGGACCGAAATGGTTGCGAAATGTTTGTTGTCCTCGAATTTTGGGTTATTTTAAAGATGTTGCAAACGACCATCGGGAGTAGTTTCGAAAACATCGTCAATTTATTTAAAGCGATTGTACGTTCGGAAATGTATTTATTGTTGTGGAAGGAAAATCGGCTGATGTAACATGTCGCGATTGGTCGTTTCTTCGATGTATTTGTTCCGTCTTCAGACTATCGATATTGCGTCGGTGGCTTTTCAAATGTGCTCACCAATTTTTTTGTATTTTTCCACAATATGTTTTATAGGTTTAAAGTACCAACGCATATCTTCCTCCATCTTGCCAGTTCAAAGCCTGATGTTTCTTGCGAATGGAATCATTTTTGCAATATTTCGCTATTCTCTCGCGATCCTTAATCTCCAGCTATCGATATCAATCATCGCAGCATACGCGCGCGATTGTCGATTTCGCGATAAAACTGATTTCTATAACGAATTGACATCGCGCAATTTGTCTATCACAGAAACCGTACTCGTTGTTGCAAATTGCAAGAGTGCCATCCGAAAGATTTAAGATTTGCATTGTACGTGACGTTTAAATCATGCATTCAAATGTTACATGCATTGAAAAGTATTACATTTACATTTATATTTTATTCCCATTTACATCCATTTTACAATCATGGAACAATTCGTATCGTCGTATCAACCAACGATTATTTCGGAAGAGTCCTCGTAAAATGGTCAACGATGCTGCATCGAATCTTGAAGAACAACGTGAAACGCTACTCAACGCTCACAATCGATTCTCGAAGCGCGACCGCGATTGACTGACACGTTTTGGCAGCATCACCGTGTCGGACTTTCGAACATCAGCGATTTATCAGCATTGGTGTCACCGCAATTTAGCGCAATTAGGATGGCAGCATGACCGTGCTGCATGCGAGGACATTTGCGATTTATCATCAAACCTCGTGCATGTCAACGGCGTTGTCGTGACAAGCAGCTTGTGCAAACACTCAAAATGATTTGACACATCGTTCTGCAGGTGGTAAGCGTTCGTCGACATAACCTCTGGCAGCTGAAGAGTTCGGCGACAGCGACATTGGCGAGAATCGAATCTGACCGATGTCATTGGGCATAATCCACTCGCGCGGTCCAGCCGCAGAAATCGCTGAAGAGGGAACAATAATCGCCCTGAAACGAGCGGTGGTTGTCGCATTCATCGAAAAAAAATGAAATCAGGATAAACCCGCTATCGAATTACATATCCCAGGATATCAGTTTGTGGTCAGGAACGATTGGCTGATCGAGGCATCAATCCGATGGACGCAGCGTGTCGCGAACACGATATTGCATATTCGCGTAGCAACGACCTCGGCGAAAGGCACGCAGCGTGAAAGAGGAGCTGCTACAGCTGTTTGGGCAGCTATGAAGGCCAAGACGAAAATCGGAATGGGGATGAAAACAAAACCCCGCAAAAGGACTGTAAGAAAAGCATCGCAAAAAATCTTTTGGGGGTATATTACCACTTCTGCTGCTAGGTGTTGGCGGATCATTAGCTGGGGATCGCCAAGGCGGTAACGATAATAAGGCAGCGCAACGTCAGCAGGAAATGCGGCGTCATAATCGCTCCATGCAAGGTCGTGGACTCTATCTGACACCATACAAGGGCGGACAGGGAATCTCGAAAAACAAAAACGAAAGACAAAAAAATTCCTGTGGGTGTAAAAATTACAAATATCAACAACATTGGCAATATGTTAGAGGTGTTTTTGCGCAACGCGCTACCAGCCGGAGGAGTACGTCGAAACGAGGCGTTCGTGACACTCATTTGACAATGTCGAGGGACCGGACCAGTAAGCCATGCTGATTTAACTCGCAGGAATTGACACTTTGATAATGATGTTTGAATATTTCAATCGAACGTCTTGAAAATTAATACAACTGAAATTGGCAAAATTTAATATTGAACTACCAGACGTCAATCGAGCAAATGACTCGAGCACTCTGAACGTACTTTCTAAAGAGCATAGCTTTGCAAAGTAGCGAGCTTGGTCTGCGCTTGAATTACACCCATCGACTCGAGCAAGCTACTTCACCACAAACTATGACACCAACAACAAACAGCGTCGACACTGGCCACGAATACATTACGATTCCCCACGGCTCCTACGAACTAGACGCCATTGCCAAGTATTTGAAGCAGCGATTACTTGAGCGATATCAAATCTGATGGTACCGAATGATATGTATCGAATAGTGTTACGCCCCAACAACAACACCATGAAAAGCGAGCTGTACTGCTCGTTTGCCGCTTTACGAACCCAATAACATTGGATCGCTATTGGGATTCTCGGCGAATCGGGAATTAGTTGGGGCAGTGGCACGAAACGACCCGATTAATATCATGAGCGTAAACATTATTCGCATTGAATGTAGTGTGACCGCTGGCGCGTACAACAATGGGAAGCGTGTACATACGATACATGAATTTTCTCCGAGAGTCCCGCCCGGATATAAGATATCGGAAACGCCCGCACAGATCATTTACCTTCCAATCACCGCAAGGATCATTACGGATCTAACGATACGCGTTGTGGATCAAAACGGACGATTGCTGGATTTTCGAGGTGAAGAGATTACCATCAGACTGCACGTGCGACGACGATAATACCTGTGGTGCGAACGAATGAGATGCTTGTGTTGAACGACTCCAGAAACACGTTTCTTCCAAACGAAATTGTCTACAACAACAACAACAACAAACACCACAACAGCCCTGAGTACGCTAAAACGAAGAGGCTCAGTGCTGCAAACATTGCATTTTTGAAATCATTGGGATTCATTGTGCGCATTTAAGTTGAAAATGGCTGACATTCTAAGCATTGGAGGGAAGCCGACGTTTGATGATCGCATTGTTAAGCTCGAGACTCACACATACAACCCATACGTTAACACAACGTTTGGACACAGTGATGAGATAAGAATACCTATACAACAGCAAGATTTATACACATTGCCGTGTGAAAGTTTCCTCTACGTGGAGGGGAAATTGACGATACATAAGCCAAATGATGCTTCAACGGTGATGTTGGGAAATAATTGCATGGCGTTCATATTTGATGAGATTCGATATGAGCTGAATGGTGTTGAGATTGATCGCAACAGAAACGTTGGAATAACTAGCACGCTTAAAAATTATGTATCACTGACATCCGATGAAGACAAAAATATGGAGAATGCTGGATGGGGCTTGAAACGACGCGATGAGTTGGTAGTGCAAAATCATTTCAATTTTTGCGTCCCGCTCAAATATTTGCTGGGATTTTGCGAGGACTACAAACGCATGGTTATTAATGCGCGTCACGAATTGATTTTAATACGATCGCGCAACGATAACAATTCTCTAATTGGGTCTCCAACGTTGGAACCAGAAATTGAATTACTTAAAGTGCAATGGCGGATGCCTCATGTGACGCTAAACGATGTTAATAAGCTATCGCTGCTACATGCTTTGGAAAGTGGGCAAAACCTGAGCATTAGTTTTCGCTCGTGGGATCTGTACGAGTATCCTCTCTTACAGAGCACCACCAAGCATTCGTGGGCCGTCAAGGCAGCCGCACAGCTGGAGAAGCCGCGATATGTTCTCTTTGCTCTACAGACTGCTCGAAAGAATGTGATGACCGAAGATGCTACTCGGTTTGACCACTGCAAATTGACCAATGTAAAACTGTTTCTCAACTCGGAATTTTATCCGTACGATGACATGAACTTGGACTTTGACAAGAATAGACACGCCATCTTGTTTAGCATGTATACGCATTTCCGTAAATCGTATTACGGACATAGTTGCAACGAGGCATTATTCACCGTTGCCCAATTTTTACAATTTGGCCCCCTCGTGGTGATTGACTGCTCGCGACAAAATGAGTCGATCAAGAATAGCACCGTGGACGTGCGCATAGAATTCGATTGTAAAGAGAATGTGCCAGCAAACTACTACGGCCTACTGTCTCATTTTGCATGATCGGGTGGTTGAATACAATCCGCTGACAAACGTGGTGCGCAAAATCAATTAAATCCCAACGCTACTTACTTGCCCTCTCGTGTGCCAAATTCGTACAAATTTTCATCATGAAAATCGAGATGCTTTACGAGAAAGACCATTCTCCCGCCTGTCTTGGAAGTGAGCGGATCTCTAAATTGTTCCGATAATGACCGTACCAACATTTGTTGACCTGCAAGGGTTCAGTGTTGATGGAAGATTTGTCGTGAAGGAAGTGGCTGTCCTACGAAAAGGAACAATTCTCTCGCATTATATATTTGGGAGTTCGATGCCGCAATATCTTCTTACGAAATCTGACAAATCATGCATCCGGTGGTTGACGGCAAAACATCACGGACTACGGTGGGAAGATGGAGACGTTCCGTACAGTATGGCTAAACAGCTAATTACGAAAGCTGTTGTCGATGAAGAAGATGACGCACCGCATATCGCATATGTTAAAGGGCTGCAGAAACGAGACTGGCTTGCGGATTTCCTCGATGAAAATGCGCGAGCGAGCGTGATCATTGAGACACTGGACATGGACTACGAGGATACCATATCTCTAAAAAGCTAAATGCACTTAATACCTTACGATGTGACAGACACGCAAAGCATTGTGCCATGCAAAAATGTATTTAAAATATTCAACTGGTGGTCTAAACGCCAGAGAGAAATGCGTAAATAAATATAATCAATTTTTAATATATAAAAATTTTGTTTCTTCACCCTCCCCAACCTAACCTCCTGCACATGATGTACGCTAGATTAAGACTATAGTTATAATTACTATTATGTAGAAGCGGTTCAATATGCGATCAAAGTGGTATGATAGACGTTTGATAGACGTTTGATAGATGTTCAGAGTGGTTCAATACACATTCGATACATGATCAAAGTGGTACGATAGATGTTCAAAGTGGTATGACAGATGTTCGATACGCGTTCAAAGTGGTATGATAGAGGTTCGAAGTAATTTTAATCCGTTTGACGCAGCGTGTCGCGAACACGATATTGTGTATTCGCGTAGCAACGACTTCGGCGAAAGGCGTGCAAGGAGGGTGTAGATTTCGAAGAACATGAAGAACAAAGACATCCTACTTTGCAAAGCTATGCATCTTTCAAGATAAAGGTTTACGTTCAAGAGGCAGGAGATGCAGCGAGCTCATTTGCATTCGATATGTGGGGCAGGTCTGAGGTATGTACACAATATTATTTTCATACAATTATCGCATCGTAAGTAATATATCATTTCTATATTCTAGAATCTGCAGAGGCTGCAGCCAGCTGCCTCACCACCCCCTCGCCGCCTCCTCGCCGCCGCCGCCCCAAAGGCCCTCGCCGCCGCCGCCGGTATGTAATACTTTGTATTGTTTTTTGATTGATTAATGCTTAATGTGTTAATATTATCCCAATGATTGTATGTTCTAGGGCTCAATTACAACCGGCAGCGAC
>JASGYR010000007.1:0-209047 GCA_030068185.1 Colletes collaris | reverse complement strand
CTTCTTGCTCTTGTAAAAGACAAAACAACTGAGCACATGACTCGCGATAAGTGGGTATACGATTCCAAGTCTCTGACTGCTCCCAGCATTTTTACTTTCCGACCTATATGTATGGTATAAGGAAAGGGTATAGCTGAATAAGGGGTCAAATGTACCCCCAAACCGAATGGGAACGCGAGCCACGGGTCATCTGATAGCAAAAAAATAACCCCTGTGTGCAAATTTTTAACTTTGAATCTCGACCGTGGGGGTAGTAATGGGGTGAAAAATGAAAATCATGTTTTTGAATTATTTCTCTTGACCTATTGAGTAAAAAATGTAAAAAAATTCAGAGACATTTTCTGCATGGGGGCACATACTTTGGGAGATTTTCAGATTTTTTTGATTGAAGAACCAGGTAGTGAAAAATAAAAACAGCAAAAATGCCGAAAATGCCGATTACGTATTGAAGGAGGCTCCGAACCATTTGCGTATGTACGCGAAAGCTTATTTTTCAATTTAAATATCTCAGAATGACCTACGTACTGCAATTTCCTTTAAATTTAACTTGATGTTCGTCCTCGTTTAATCGAATTCTAACTGACTCAAGAGAAACAGCAGTGGCTCTGAGCTCGTGGGCGATAGTGGTTTGTTTATACTGTTTGCGCATCGATGGGCTGCCAGGAAATGCCCGGACAAAGAAAGGACGTAGATATACAGGGTGTTCGGCCACCTTCAGCAAAAATTTTAATGAGCGATAGTAGAGGCCAAAATAAGTCGCGTGTGGAAGGCAGACTGGTCTTGTTACGTCAACGGCACACTGCGACGTAAGCGCAACAAGGTGTGATGCATGTATGTGCCATAATGGTCACGCGAAAGCGCTTTACACTGCAAATCCGCAAGTTCTGTTAGTGATGTCCAAAATATTTTTTTGGACATCGCTAATATGTAAATAGTTGTTCAATTTGTCTCTGCTTTTGTGTTACTTTTTTTACATGTATTTCTGGCTTGGTTGTAAATCACTCATTCTGCTTGCTCTAACTATCATTTTCTTTCTTCATTTATTTGCTTATATTTTGCCAACGAATACACATTTGAGTTAGTGAAATTGCTTTGCTGTAGATAGTGTATTATGATTGCAGTGAATGTCGCGCCTTGTTACACTTACGTCACGGGTACCTGTAAGAGCCCAAATAAATGCACGACATAACGTGCCAGCGAATCTCAAAACGTCCTATCTCTGACATCTCCATCCTTTGGAAATGTAAACAATTATATCATTTTTCCATTTTTATGGCTCGTGTGTATATTAATAAAAATTAATGCATTCACTGAGTTAGTTTTTTTCTATTTATCATTGTAATTTCATTACATTAATAAAAACATTTTAATATTACGGCATGTGAATGTAATGTTACACAAAGTGAAATAACAATTTTTTACATTTCTCTCATCTGATGGAAGTGACCCCACCTTCCACGTGGTTTCCATTGAACGCAGTAAAGATGCACGTTCATTCTTTCACCTATCGTTACAATTATTTTGTTATGCCTAAAGTTAAGTCAAATATATAACATTTGGATTGTGTGTAACAATTTTGATACTGTTATTAAAAAACATAGTGGGAAAAAGTCAGTAGTAATCTATTTTCTGTAGCGTGCACGGTACTGGCTAAGAGTGGTTTTTCATTTTTAATTAACCCTTAATTAACCCTTTACGAGTAAGACTGCTTTGAACAACATTATTCTAAAATATTTGTGAATACGTTTTTATGTGGTTTAGGTAGGTATGCAAGTGCATAAGATTTCCTTGTCTTAATTTTTTCCTTCCGTCTAAGGAAAAAGATAGGAGAAAAATATATTTGATCTTTAATCCTTCTTATAAGATTTATATAAATCGCTTTACAAAATTTGTTACAAATGATGTGTATATCGAAATAATTATAAAACTAAAACGTATAATCATCATTATATGGGAGCTGATCACGCTTAAAATATAATGAGATCTTAAAACGAGAACATAAAACTTAAATGTTAAGTTTCATTGAAATTCATCTTCTAAATACGTTTAGATTTGCATAAATCATGTCAATAGCATAGGAACAAAAAATATGTTTTTTTTGTGTAGTAGTCACATAATATGATGAGGGGTCCTAAAACGTGTATTTCCGCTAAAAAAATTTCCGAACATATTTTTTCGTTATTGAAATTCACTTTAGTCGTTTAATGCATTCATGTTAATAGCATATTAACAAAAAATATCGTTTTTCAATAGTCACAATATGATCAGGGTCCCAAAACGTGTATTTCCGCTAAAAAAACTTCAAAATTTTTTTCGACATTATGCGATACTTTATAAAGGTGATAAAGCTGAATAAGGGGGTCAAATGTGCTCCTCCAAACCGAATGGAACAGAGCCACGGGTCATTCGATAGCAAAAACCCTGTGTGCAAATTTTTAACTTGAAATCTCGACCGTGGGGGGTAGTAATGGGGTGAAAACGAAAATCATGTTTTTGGAATTATTTCTCTTGACCTATTGAGTCAAAAAAATGCAAAAATTCAGAGACATTTTCGGGTATCCGGGAGGGCACATACTTTGGGAGATTTTTCAGATTTTTTGATTAAGAGAACCCAGGTAAAGTGAAAAATAAAACAGCAAAAATGCCGAAAAATGCCGATTACGTATTGAAGGAGGCCCGGAACTACTTTTATACTTTTACAGTAAAACAGGTTATTACTATTACTATTACCTTCTCAATTTTTTTCAGATTTTTCATTTTGGTGCGCCGCAGTAAGAAAAAAATAATAAAACTGCCGAGTTTTTCCTCGTTTTATGCGTATTAGAGTAACTTACACGTTGCATTTTTATGCATCCTTCAATATATAAGTCTTTTTGTAGACTAGCTTTAATGTTTTCTACTACTAAGCAGAATTACATTAACAATTGAAACAAATAAAATAAAGCCAACCATTGGGTGTGCATATATCCTAAAAAATCAACGATATTTTCAACGGCAGTCGATGGCGCAGCGTTAGAGTGTCCGACTGCTTCTGAACCGCTGGAAGTTTTTTTACTGTAGGTTCGAGTCTCTTCTCTCTGGACTCTAGTATTTTTTTCTTCATTATTTTTTCAAATTCCTAACTATATAACAATAGTCTTATATATTTATTTATAAATGTTCTGATAGCATTTTACCAAATATTTTAACCTTGAAATATGTATAAATATAGTCTTGGAGTGTTCTTGAAGCGGTTTTACTTTTGTCAACCACGATTATTGTTTTAACATCTCTTACACTGAAATTAATGTGAAATGTTTGTTTTGGAAATCTCTTACTCTTTGACTAATTGTGAATGAATCAGATCGAAGATTGTATATTGGCTTACTTATTACCATTTCTTTCTCGCCCTTCGATCAAGCAGATCTTTCAACTTCTACGTTCTCTTTCTTTGATAAAATATGAATCGTTTGCTGCGGCTTTAGTATCTAAAACTTAACATTCTAAGTTTTATGTTTCTCGTTTTTAAGGTCTCATTATATTTTAAGCCGTGACTCAGCTCTCTATATAATGTGATGATTATACGTTTTTAGTTTTATAATTATTTCTGATACACATACACACTCATTTGTAACAAATTTTATTAAAGCGATTTATATACAAATCTTAAGAAGGATTAAGATCAAATATATTTTTCTCTATCTTCCTAGACAGGTGAAAAAAATTAAACGAAATCTTATGCCTGTGCATACCCTACCTAAACCACAATAAAAAAACGTATTCCACAAATATTACTTTAGAATAATGTTGTTCAAAAGCAGTTCTTACTCGTAAAGGGTTCAATTAAGGGTTAATTAAAATGAAAAACCACTCTTAGCCAGTACCGTGCATCGCTACAGAAATAGATTACTACTGACTTTTCGTCCACTATGTTTTCATTAATAACAGTATCGTAAATTGTTACTAACAATAAATCAAATGCAAGTTATATATTTGACTTAACTTTACATAACAAAAATAATTGTAACGTATAGGTCACAGAGAAGATATCAACGTGCACGCTACCGTTCAATGGAAACCACGGGAAGGTGGGGGTCACTTCTCATCAGGAGGGAAATGTAAAAATTGTTATTTCTTTGCCAACATTATCACATGACCTATAATAAAATCTTAATATTAATTCAAAGAAACTACAATATAATGAAAAACTAACTCCTGAATTCATTAATTTTTATTAATATACACACGAGCCATAAAAATTGAAAAATGATATAATCTGTTTACATTTCCAAAGGATGGGATGTCGGGATAGGACGTTTGCGATTAAGCGGCACGTTATGTCGTGCATTAGTTGCTCTTACGGTACCGTGACGTAAGTGTAACAAGGCAAGCGAGCATTCTCACGTCATAGCCACACTGATCTACAGCAAGCAATTTCACTAACTAATAAATATACGGCAAAATATAAGCAAATAAATGAAGAAAGAAAATGATAGTTAGGAGCAAGCAGAATGAGTATTTAAGCAGCAAGCGAAATACGTAAAAAAGTAACAAAGCGAGACAAATTGAACAACTATTTACATATTAGCGATGTCCAAAAAATATATTTGGACATCACTAACAAGACTGCGGTTTGCAGGTGTAAGCGCTTTCGCGTGACGTTATGGCACATACATGCATCACACCTTGTTGCAGGGTCCTACGTCGCGGTACCGTTGACGTAACAAGACCAGTCTACCGCGACTTATTTTGGGCCTCTCACTATCGCTCATTGTAATTTTGCTAGAGAGTGGCCGGAACACTCCCCTGTATATCTACGTCCTTTCTTTGTCCGGGCATTTCAACTTGGCGGCCCATCGATGCGCGAGCAGTATAAACAAAACACTATCGCGAACAACGAGCTCGAGCCACTGCTGTTTCTCTTCTTGAGTCAAGCTTGAGATTCGGTCGACGAGGACGAACATCAGGATCAAATTTAAAGGTACGTGCCAAAGTAGGTCATTCTGAGGATATTCTCAAATTGAAAATAGCTTTTCGCGTAATTTCTGTAATTTTCGTTCTTTTCGCTTTTCTTTCACTTTATATATCATGGAAACGGTTGTGAAAGTCGAAGAATAAGTGTAAGCGCGGTTTTATCTTCTATTGGATAAATGATGCCATAGGTTTTAAATCATGGATACGTGCAGTACCCCATGATAGGAAGTCGTTTTTATTGTACTTTATGCAATAAGTCTTTATTCCTTGCGGTTTCCTCAACGGCGTGTATAGACACGGAGAATCTGGGTGTCATAAAAAAATAGTAGCTTCTAAAAGGACTTTTATGCCCTCAATGGCTTGAGAAATGATTATTTCTGAAGCTCATGGTTGCATAAAGGTCGACGGCGACCCTTATTCGAGGTTCTGTTCGGTTTGCAACAATCAGAATTTTCATGCGTCGATTATCGACGATTTATAATCATGCAGACTTCTCAGTGTCACATTGAGAAATTATAAAAAGAGTAACAATAACGCAGACAATTTGAATAATAATTTTGATTGACGCAATCCGGATGAATCGCCTCTGTCGTTGGATGAAAAGATAAAATCCGCGGAAATCAAATTTGCCAAATTAATAGCCGAAAAAATATTCCGCATCGAACTGCAGCAGACGATTCTTGAAGTTTTCAAAGACATTGGGCAAGATCACTGATGTCATTGGAAACATATGTCGTTCGGTCGAACAAAGTGTTCAAAATATTATATCAAGCGTTTTGTATCCTTTAGAAACAAAACGTATTTCTAGTGTTTTACAAAAGCACTAAATTTTCTATTTTATATTGACGAAACATCCTGACCTCGACCAACGAGAGAATGGATGACGTTTCTTGTTCGTTACAACGTGTCGCACATCCGAGACTTTGGATGTCTGAACTGGAATCTGGTAGGAATTATTACATCCGATGACAGAAATTGTGACGCAGATAATTTATTTAAAACAAGCTTTGAAATTGCCATGATACAAAAGAGAAATCTCAGTCTCAGAGAAGAAATATTGTCATTGCGTTGTCATGCGACAACGCTGCTGTCATGACAGGGCGTGACACTCGTCTTGTATGACAAAGCTTGCAAACAAAATGCAGGGACAAATTTTTTGCATCTGTCCGCTGTCTGTGTAATCTGTCTGGTAAATGGTAGTGCGCGAAGCGTGCAATACGTATGATCATTGTTCAGATACATAGCAGTGCGAGGAGTTGTTACATGAAAAGTAGCAACTTTCCATATACAGTAGTCCCAAACGTTCGGCTGTATATCTCCGCGAATTTCAGCAATGTTTTCAAACAACCGACAGAAAATTTTAAAATTGTGTTCTACGCGATGTGTTATCGCATTATACGCATCGATAAAGTTACACTTTTAGAGAATTGGGACTCTGTATTGCTTTTTTGCAAGAATTGACAATAAGCGAGAAATCAGAGTCCGGGAACGTCTGTTACCAATCTTCGATGCAAAATCAAGAGGCCGCCAAGCATATCTTTATTTTCTAAATTACGCTCATCAGTTTTTTTATAAATTTAGCATTTTTCTGTCAAAACTCAAGAGACAATAAGAATTGATTTGTTTTCAAAAGACTGCGGCAGAACATTTATGCTGATAGATTACGCAATCTGTTTCTTGAAACCGCAGCTTTTGAAACACATGGATTTAGTAAGAATGATGAATTTTTCTGTAGTCGAAAATCAACTTCCAGTCTTTATCAGTATAAATTTAGGAACAGAGTGTCTTAATTTTCATGCATCAAACTCCGAATGCAGAAGGCAAGTCCGACATCGTGCAGAAACCGTAAGGAAAAAAATTGTTTAATGTTTTATATTACAGCTGCAAACGAGAGCAGGAATTCGTCATTGATTGCCAATCGATGACGAATTTCTTAGCATGTTGTATGTTTTTGAACCAACTTTTTATATTAAATGATACAAATAGAGACATTTCCCTTCAGAAATGTTCTCTTTAATCGCTAAGAAATTCGGCGGTTTCGAAAAACGAAGAAGGACTGCAAACAGAATGGTCAGGGTATTGCCTTTGGAAATTTTAACAGACGAAAGGTAGACAGAGCGCTCATCGATGATGAAAATTCGATGGTTTCTGGAGAAACAATTTTATTAACTGTGCGAAATTTGGACTATAAAATTAAATTTCCTGAATTGATGAAATTAGTAAATACAATTAGATCACTTCCAAATTCCAATGCCGATGCAGAAAGATTGTTTTCCATGTTACCTGACATAAAAACAAAGAAACGGAATAAACTTTCTTCGGCCAGCGTCAACTCTATTTGCGTTGTAAAATCTTCGTTAAAGGCGCAGAGGGAAAACTCTCAACCCATGGAGGTAGATGACGATCATCTAGCTATATTGTATTCCAAAAATTTATATCATAGATTTGCTAAGAAGCAAAAGTGTAATTTAAGATTAAACGCAACATATGACAATATCACTTTGAGAATTTTCCCGCTACGTCATATGACGAAAATTAAGGTACCGATTTACTACAGAGCTTTTCTCTAGAGATTTTTCTCTCCAGAGAAAAGCTCTTTAGTAAATTCGTACTATTAGGCTGCAATGACAGTATAAACGTTTTCATGCGACGTCGCGGTAGACTGGTCTTGTTACGTCAACGGTACCGTGACGTAGGCGCAACAAGGTGTGATGCATGTATGTGCCATAACGTCACGCGAAAGCGCTTACATTGCAACCGCAGTCTTGTTAGTGATGTCCAAAAACATTTTTTTTTGGACATCGCTAATATGTCAATAGTCGTTCAATTTGTCTCGCGTTGTTACTTTTTTACGTATTTCACTTGCTGTAAATACTATTCTGCTTGCCTCTAACTATCATTTTTCTTTCTTCATTTATTTGCTTATATTTTGCCGTATATTTTTAGTTAGTGAAATTGCTTGCTGTAGATAGTGTGGCTATGACGTAGAATGTCGCGCCTTGTTACACTTACGTCACGGTACCGTAAGAGCAACAATGCACGACATAACGTGCCAGCATAATCGCAAACGTCCTATCCCGACATCCCATCCTTTGGAAATGTAAACAATTATATCATTTTTCCATTTTTATGGCTCGTGTGTATATTAATAAAAATTAATGCATTCACGAGTTAGTTTTTCATTATATTGTAATTTCATTACATTAATAAAAACATTTTAATATACGGCATGTGATAATGTTACAAAGAAATAACAATTTTTACATTTTCCTCCTGATGGAAGCGACCACCACCTTCCCGTGGTTTCCATTGAACGGTAGCGTGCACGTTATTCTTTACCTATCGTTACAATTATTTTGTTATGTAAAGTTAAGTCAAATATATAACATTTGATTGTGTGTAACAATTTGATACAGTTATTAAAAACATGGTGGGAAAAGTCAGTAGTAATCTATTTCTGTAGCGTGCACGGTACTGGCTAAGAGTGGTTTTTCATTTTAATTAACCCTTAATTAACCCTTTACGAAGTAAGACTGCTTTGAACAACATTATTCTAAAATATTTGTGGAATACGTTTTTATGTGGTTTAGGTAGGTATGCAAGGCATAAGATTTCGTTTAATTTTTCCTGTCTAGGAAAGATAGGAGAAAAATATATTTGATCTTAATCCTTCTTAAGATTTATATAAATCGCTTTAAAAATTTGTTCCAAATGATGTGTATGTATCGAAATAATTATAAAACTAAAAACGTATAATCATCATTATATGGGAGCTGATCACGCTTAAAATATAATGAGACCTTAAAACGAGAACATAAAACTTAAATGTTAAGTTTCATTGAAATTCATTCAGCCGTTTAGACGCAATCATGTCAATAGCATAGGAACAAAAAAATATGTTTTTTGTAGTAGTCACAATATGATGAGGGTGTCCTAAAATGTGTATTTCCGCTAAAAAAAAAATTCGAAATATTTTTTCTGTTATTGAAATTCACTTAGTCGTTTAATGCATTTCATGTTAATAGCATAGGAACAAAAAATATCGTTTTTCAATAGTCACAATATGATCAGGGGGTCCCAAAACGTGTATTTCCGCTAAAAAAATTTCAAAATTTTTTCGTTATTGCAATTCACTTATTGTTAGTCGTTGTAGAACAAAAAAAATGTCTTTTTTTCAATAGTCACAATATGATCAGGGGGTCCTAAAACGTGTATTTCCGCTAAAAAAAATTTCAAAATTTTTTTTCATTATGATACTTTATAAATTTCCTTATACCCTTACATATAGGTCGGAAAGTAAAAATGCTGAAGCAGTCGAGACTTGGAATCGTATGCCACTTATCGCGAGGTCGTATTTCAGTTGTTTTGCCTTTTACAAGAGCAAGAAGGAAAGGCTCACACTAGCGTTCTTTATCGATTTGCCGAAGTTGCGCGAAGTGCCGAACTCACGTACACGTGGCTCGTGCGGTAGTGTATGCCCGCTATCCCCACCATTCCGTTAGACGCCAAGGAAGTTCGTCGTCACTGTTGTCGATTTCGATGCACTCCAATTATGCCCGATCTGGCCACACTGAATACAATCGCCCACCCCGTCCAGGTGCTCCGCATATGCGGCGAGGTCACAGTTGGGCGACACATAGCAGCTCACAACGGCGATGGTACCCCATTGGACCACCAGAAACCAACTGCCCCGATTCAGGATTGTAATGGGAGGGGAGTCTTGCGGCAACGCCCAGGCCATCGCCACCAAACCGCTCAGTCACCCGTCCAAATTGGGCTGGTCGGGAACCATATACGTGGCTCGGCGGCGATGGCCAGGCCTACCCTTTGGGCCCGCAGGGTGTGGACAAATATGTCCTGTGCCCTGCGAGCCTCGCCAAGTTGGCCTGGAGGAGTGTGAACTCTAGGCTTTCACGACCTCCTCCAGGCCATTACCCTCTGTCGGGAGGTGCACACTCCCCTTCGACTCCGCCGCCGGGAGGCCCATCCCCCGGCAGCTTCATCCACCTCCATAGATGGGTGGGCCAGTGGGGCTCCGCCTGCTTGTTTGCTGGGGCCACAGCCCCCAGACCTAACCCAGACCTAACCCAGTCCCAACCCAGACCTAACCCAGACATAACCAAGACCTAATCTAGTCCTATCCCAGACATAACCCAGACCTAACCAGACGTAACCCAGTCCTAACCCAGACCTAACGCAGACCTAACCTGGACCAAACCCAGACTTGGACCTAATCCAGACCTAACTCCTGACCTTGACGTATGTTATCAAGGTCATCCTCCAGATACAACATCCAAGAGGCTTTAGGCGACACTCGTTCTAAAGTAAAGTTACTAGCATATAATGTGCATTTAATATGTTTATTAGAATATATAACGTACTTATCTATATAAAACCACAGTATCGAATTATATGAAATACAAAAATGAGTTAGGTTTGGGCTAGTTTAGCAGGGGGGTCTGCGCAGCCCCCAGTCATGCACCCTCGATGGCCTGTTGCGGACATTAGCTGCCGGCCGCCGAGGGGTAGAAACGGGTCGCGAGCGGGTGCGAGTTGGGGCTCGCACCCGCCACTAGACGCGGCTCCGGGACGGATGGCGGCAGGACGAAGTGGCCTCGTCCTGCCGCTATGAGACAGGGCGATTACCGGGGGGACCATTTGTCCCCCCGCGGGTGGGCGCAATGCGCGGGCACGGGGAGGATACCGGAAGTATGCTTCGAGCGATTCCCGGTATCCTCCCATATCATGCGGAAGGGTCACCGTGGGGTTTTTAGTGGGTAGGTCCCGCGCCCGTTATAAAAGTAATGGGCGCGGGGAATCCCACACACCCCTCCCGCCTCTCCCCAAAGAGGTGGGAGGGAGTCTTTCGAAGATTTTCCCCACGACAAAAAAAAAAAAAAAAAAAAAAAGCCCCCCAGTCATCTAAACGCAATTCCATATGCTTGTTTTTATGCATTCTGGAAATTATATATACTATTAACTGTTTGACAAGACTTTCTTTTTTATATTCACCTCGAAATATTGAAAATATTTTTGTTTCTCGGAATCGAGCTCGGTGACCTATTAATTTAACGACGGCATCGTGATCCTGAATTTTTCCCATAGGATACCGTGTCGATTTTTTGCCTTAGGACAGTATTTACCGCCGGAGAGATCATTCGGAGCCGGAGGGACTTTTTATTTTTTTTCGTCGTGGGGAAAATCTTCGAAAGACTCCACCCACCTCTTTGGGGAGAGGCGGAGGAGTGTGTGGGATTCTCCGATGCCATTATAACGGGGCAGGACCTACCCACTAAAAACCCCACGGTGACTTCTTCACGATTTGGGAGGATACCGGGAATCGCTCGAAGCATACTCCGGCATCCTGCCCGTGCCCGCGCTTTGCTTGCCCACCCGCGGCGGACAACCAGTCCCCGGTAATCGCCCTGTCTCATAGCGGCGGGACGAGGCCACATCGTCCTGCCGCCATCCGTCCCGGGGTTGCGTCTAGCGGCGGCTGCGAGCCCCAACTCGCAACCGCCGCGACAACGTTTCTACCCTCGAGGCCGGCAGCACAAGGCCGCACCAGGCCACCGAGGGTGCCGCTCCGTGCGCCGGACCCGGACAGGAGGCACTGCCACCCCATCCGGTCCGACCCTACGCCGCCTGGCGGGAGGGGGCTCCTATCAGGACCCCCCTCCCAGCCTGGGTCATGCGCCCCGCCGAGGGGCCGCCCGCGTCGCCTGACGCCCAGGCGACGCTCTCTCGCCCCCCAACGAGAGCGAGGCTCAGCGCGCAGCTGACGCTCGCGCTCCCTTCCCGCGGTCTCCTTCTGCAACATTACGATTTCGCAGAAGGAGGCCACCCTCCATCTTCTCCTCGCTGCCGAGCATGGCGCGTACCATGCCCGGCAGCGAGACATCCCTGCCCGATGACGCCGTCCTGGACACGGCGCCCCTCCCACGCAATGCATACCTCGAGGGTATGTTCCGCCGTCTCTTGCTCAGCGTCACAATGGCAGCAACGCGCCGTCGGCTCCTTCCCTATCCGGCACAGGTATTTCCCGAAGCTGCCATGCCCCGAAAACACCTGTGCCATCCGGTAGGTGAGGCTTAAATGGCCTCTGTCCAGCCACTCACATAGGAGTGGCCGAACAGCCATTGACTGTCCGGTGCCCCGCGGTAGGCAGAGCCAACCGCTCTTGCCACGCGTGCACCACGGACTGCCGGGCCTGGCGCTTCAACTCGCCCCAAGCAGGTTCCTGCACACCCGGGACCGCCCCTACCCCCGCGCGACGGTCGACGCGGTGACGATACATCATCGCGTGCGACCGCGCGAGGAGATCCATGGGCGGCATCCCCGCAAGAACCGTCGCCGCCTCATGTGACACGGTCCGGTACCCGCGGACGACCCTTAGAGCCATCCGCCTCTGCACCCGACGCAGCATAGTCATGCCGCGCAGGGTGCCGCCAGATCGTCCGCCCAGACGGGGGCCCCGTATAGAATCACCGACTGAACCATTGCCACATAGAGGCGGCGAACTCGGCTCGCCGGGCCCCCAGGTTGGGCAGAATCCGGCCCAAAGCCCCGACCATCCCTCTCCAGCCGGGGACCAGGCAGCGGAAATGCTCCTCGTAGCGCCAGTGGCTATCGAGGATCAGCCCCAGATA
Organism: Colletes collaris; assembly: GCA_030068185.1. NCBI lineage: Eukaryota > Metazoa > Arthropoda > Insecta > Hymenoptera > Colletidae > Colletes > Colletes collaris. The sequence continues at coordinate 196,445 of JASGYR010000007.1, read as the reverse complement.
CCTCATCTGGGTCTTCACCTCGATATTAGCCTCACCCACGCGGATCAGAGGGTGGCGGATCCTGCCGAGGTGAATGGAACGCCATCACCTCGGTCATATGGACCGCCACCGTCATCCCCATGCCTCTGATCCGGCCGACGACATGTTGCGCCCTCCTCCCGAGACGCTTGGCCCTCCCCAGTGCGCCCTGATGGCCAGCACCAGTGTGTCATCTGTATAATATACGGCGCTGACGCCGCCGGGGAGAGCCGGAGGGACTTTGACACGTTGGGCGCGTCGACCGCCGGACCGATCGCTTTTGGCCGTTTTTCGCCTTTAACTCGAAAACGAGCACGTCAACGCGTATCTTCGTTTATACGAAACTTGTGCAGTTTTACGTTCTCTACGCGGTGGAATGGTTGTTTTTTTCTGTTTCTCGGAAACGAGCACGACGACCTACGATTTTAACGACGGCATCGTGATCCTTGAATTTTTTTCCCACAGGATAGCGTGTCGAGTTTTTGCAATACGATGATTTTTGCGTCGGAGCGATGCTGATATTCCACTGCAATTTGAAACTGTCACCCTTGAACGGCGGGACAAACAGTCGCTGGTTTATACTAGAGCAGCTACTAAACAAGCAGGAGAAAGTATGCCTGTGAAGGTTCAGGAAATTCCACTGTCGCAAACAAAACCGCCGCTGGCGGCCATATGCGTGAGAAATAGAAAGTTTCCGTGCTCGAAATCGCAGACCTGTGCACAACGCGATGCGTCTGTGTGCAGCTTTTCGACGGTAGCACGGAATTGTACGTAGTGAGTCAATATTTTCCGCCGTCGGAAAATATTGAACTCGGGCTAGCCCACCTCGACACAGTGCTAACAAGACTAAGGGGGAAAGCAATTATAATATGCGCGGACGCGAACACGAAGTCGCATGTATGGCACAGTAGATTCACCGACGAACGCGGGGTTTTACCTGGAGGATTTAGTCAATCGTCATAGCTTGTTAGTGCTGAACGAGGCGGGACATCCCACCACGTTTGAGAACACGCGAGGATCGTCTAACATCGACGTCACTCTCGCGACCTGGGAAGCGATACCGCTCGTACACGGCTGGAAAGTGTACGAGGACGGAACCTCCAGCGATCACAGAATCTTGGAGACACGCCTGAACCTCGGCACGCGAAGAGGACAACAACCGTCGCCCTTACAGCCACGGTACAATACAAAGAAGGCCGACTGGAACAAGCTCCAGAGGACACTCATCCAGGAGAAGCGCTCCTTGACAAATGTCGACCTAAACAGTCGACAAGACGTCGAGGCAATGGCGGAAACCATGGAGCGGGTAATATTGACCGCCTGCGAGGCGGCAATGCCCAAGAAGAAATGGCACCAGAAATCTGTACCGTGGTGGACCGAGGAACTCACCAGGATGAAGAGGGCAACGTACAGAGCAAGAAGACTGTACCAGGGGGATGAATCGCACACGATCCCCAACGAGGGAGATACTGACACAGGAATATCGACGGTTCAGGAGAGCCTATACAAAGAAGGTGACGAGCGAGAAGAACTGCCCATGGCGCCAGTTCGTCACCAGCCAAGGAAACCAGGACGCCTGGGGTGTCGCAACGAAGACAACCCTGGGAAAACTCCAGGAGGGAGAGGAAGCCACTTCCTCCATCAGGCTGCCGCAAGGGGGTCATACGACCTCCTGGAGATCGACAGCGGAAGCGATGTTAGCGGCGCTCGTCCCGGACGACGACTTTGGAACAGACACCCCGGAACAAACTCGGACACGCGAGGAAGCCCGAACCCAGCCAGCAACGGAGGACAGCCCCCCATTCCAGTGGGAAGACCTGAGTGCCGCTGTAACGCGCCTCAGGAAAGGTAAATGTCCGGGACCGGACAGGATCGAGGTGGAAGTTATTCAGAGGAGGTCTCCTCGAGTAGCTCCTCTGACTCTCTAACGGATGCCTCGAATGGGGAGCATTCCCAGCTCGTTGGAAGGTGGGTACTATTATTGCAATACCTAAGGGTCCGGACAAGGATAGGAGTAACCCGGAAGTCGTTTCGGCCAGTTTGCCTCCTATCAATGGTAGGAAAACTGCTCGAGCGACTGATGGCGAATAGACTCGCGAATATTTTTCGCGATCATGTGCTAACCTCCGATCGATAGTACGGGTTCAAGCCCGGTCGATCGACGGAGGAAGCGATCATTAAATTTCGTAGCATTCTTGGGAAAGGGAATTCGCGGAGGCAAAGTACGTGGCCGCTATGGCGTTCGATATTTCGGGCGCTTTCGACAACGTATGGTGGCCAAATGTCCTGTACGAACTCAAGAGAAGGGACTGCCCACGAAACCTTTACAGGCGAGTGGAAAGTTACTTCTCGGAGAGGGCAGTGCAGATCGTGGGGAAACAGGAATTAGTCCGGAAACCCGTTACAAGAGGCTGCCCGCAGGGCTCGAGATTGGGTCCAGGTTTTGGGAACCTACTTTTCGATGACCTGCTGGCGGTTCTCACATCCGACGAGCTGGAGTGCGAACCGGTTGCCTACGCGGACGACGTCCTTGTCCTGATCTCCGGCAACTCGAGAGAGGAACTGAGAAGGAAGGGCCAGGAGGTCGCGACCGCGATGTTCGAGTGGTGCGGAAGGAGGAAGCTGGAACTCTCAGTCGAAAAGTCGGAGATGCTCCTGGTCAAAGGATCGCTCGACGCCGAGCGGCCACCGACCATCCGCATCTCTGGCAGAGGGATAAGAATGAAGCCAGCAATTCGGTACTTAGTACACTTTGAGAAAGGACTGCAGGTGAACACTCATATCGAGAAAACCTCGGAGAAATGTAGAACTCTGTTCAACAGCCTCGCGAAGGTGGCCAGGGCGAACTGGGGACTGGGACATCGAGCACTCCGTCTTTTGTACGGGGGCTTGTACCCATAACCACGTACGCAGCGGCTGGCTGGAGCGACCTGTTGAGCAAAACCGCGAGAAGGATGCTGGCTCGTTCTCAGAGACAGGCCCTCCTTCGCGTCACCAAGGCGTACGGTACGACGTCAACGGAAGCACTGCCGGTGATCGCGGGCGTGCCCCGATCGACCTGGTGATAGAAGAAATGGCAAGAAGATATTGGATTCGGACGGAAGAAAGAAGAGGACGAAACAACAGCGACGAGGGACAAGAAGGTCGGGACTACGGCGAAGAAAGAAGACGGGCGGCGGAGGAAATGCTGGACGCCTGGCAGGAACGCTGGCAAGTTTCGACCCTGGGTCGGACGACCTTCGAGTTCTTCGGAGACGTCCGGCAAAGAATCAGGGCCACTTGGATAGAACCGGACCACTATGTCACGCAATTTCTTAGTGGTCACGGTAACTTCAGGTGGAAGCTCAGGACCTTCGCGCTGAGTGAAACTGGAACGTGCGAATGTGGGGCCGACGAAACGTCCAAACGCATACTTCTCGACTGTCCGAGGCACGAGGCGGGCAGGGCGGTTTGAAGACGGCACTGCAGCTTAACGGTTACAGATGGCCGGTCACGGTGGCGGAGATGGTCTGCAAAGACAATTTCCGACATTTCCGTGACTTCGCACGAGTCACGCTCAAGGCTAGGGAGAGACCAGCCTACGAGGGAACCGGGGGGACCGTTTGTCCCCCCGCGGGTGGGCGCAAAGCGCGGGCACAGGGAGGATACCGGAAGTATACTTCGAGCGATTCCCGGTATCCTCTCAAATCGTGCGGAAGGGTCACCGTGGGGTTTTTAGTGGTAGGTCCCGCGCCCGTTAGCAATGGGCGCGGGAATCCACACACCCCTCCCGCCTCTCCCCAAAGAGGTGGGAGGAGTCTTTCAAAGATTTTCCCACGAAAAAAAAAAAAAAAAAAAAAAAAGCCTACGAGGGACATCAAATGCAGGACTGAGAAGAAAAAAGAAAGAAGAACGAAGATACAGAAGACGATCGAGAACTTTCTTTTTTTTTTTTTAACAAACGCGCGCGGATACCACCAAGTGCTTCGGAGAACATCAAGAAAGAAGAAGAATGGATACATCAAGAGGAAACAGGACAAGAACTACACAAACATGCACCAACACATACGCTCACCTACACCGACACCAACATATAAATAAACCTGGATCGCACGCAAAGGATATGGACACCAGCAAAAGAAGAGGATTACATAGCATCGAGGGACACAACCAAGGAGGTAAATCCTGCGATCACCGGTGCAGGCAGACTTCTCGATTGAAGCTGCGGTGGTTGCAGGCAATCATCGGCTCGTGCCATCCTGCTGGAATCGAGCGAAAGCTGGCAGCTCCGCCTCCTCGTGGCCCCGCTGGTAACGACGCTGCAGGTTGCTTGCAGCCTGGAGAGTCGGCTAAGAGAGCTGCTTCCCGAAAGGGTAGATTCAACTTGTCCAAAGACCCGCAAGGCGAGGACAGGGTATTTCCAGCCCAGAGCACGGTACAACACCTACACCGTGCGCTTCCCTTCGCTTTTGTCGTCGGAAAGTAGATAGAAAACCGCTTCTACCGGGAGTATGCCCAGCCTTCGTGCAGGGTACAGGAATCCCAGGGCCCCATTCAGGGCAAAGCGACAATAGTTGTCGCAAACAAAACAAGAAAGGAAAATGTTACCTGCTCCTTGATTCTTCCCTCGGGGGAAGTAACGATGGACTGGAAGGAGACAAACACTGCACTAATGAAGAAGTGTGTCCCGCTGGATAACTGTAGCGCTGAAACGGAAGTACATGCAAGAGTTAGGTTTAATAAATCTGAGGTATCAAAATTTTAATTTGGAAAGTGAAATAACATTGGATGAAGTAAATAAAGCGATTAAAAGAGCTAAGAATAAAAAGGCTCCTGGAATAGATAACTTCAACGTTGAGATTATGAAAAAATTATGGGCGGCGAATCCTAATATTTTGATTACAATTTATAATAACTGCCTGAGAAATGGTAAATTTCCAACTAAATGGAAGATGGCGATGCTTAAGATAATTTTGAAGAATAAGGGCAAAGACAGAACAAAACTTAACTCGTATCGGCCCATAGCGTTACTTCCAGTAATAGGAAAAGTTTATGAAAGAATAATTGTAGATCGAATACAACGTGTATATAAGGAAAGGGGGCTAGGGAGCAACAGGCAGTACGGGTTCAGGAAAGGGCTATCGACAGAAGATGCAATTTTACAATTAAGAAGAGCTATAAATTTTACAGATCGGAAATACTGTGTGGCAATTTTTGTCGATATAGAAGGGCCTCTGACAACCTGTGGTGGCCTGCAATCAAAACGAGATTAGTGCTGTCGGAATGTAGTAATAATCTTATGAGAGTCATGAACAATTATTTTAGTAACAGAATCATGAAAATTATAAATAAAGGAGATGAAATAGTACAAAGAATGCAGAAAGGATGTGCGCAAGGATCCATACTTGGGCCTGTGGCCTGGAACTGGTGTTTAGATGCGTTGTTAATAGAAATACAGGATGAGATAAATGAAGAACAAGCCAGGAAGTGATGGCATATGCTGATGATTTGGCATTTGTCTTTAAGAGCGATTCAAGAAGGCAACTAGAAGAGATAGGAAGAAGAGTACTTAAAATTTTAGAAAATTGGTGTGTTGCATAAGCTTTAAAGTTTCACTGCAGAAGACCACTGCTATGATTATGAAAGGAGAGTTTAATAGCGAAAGAATGCCGGATCTGAAAATTAATGATGAAAAGATTAAGTATAGTGTTGAGGTGAAATATCTGGGATTAATTTTGGATAAAAATTGAAATTTGTAAGTCATGCAGTATTTAAGAAATAAGGTAGTAAGTTTTATAGCGTCACTTAGAAGAATTGCAAAGGCAGAATGGGGATTAAATTCTCGTACATTAAAAATTTTATATAAAGCGGTTGCACTGCCTATTATTAGGTATGGTGCAGCAAAGCTTGGTTTGATCAGGTATCCCATTCGCATGTGAAGAGGCACATTGGCAATGCAGCGTGCATTACTTCTGCTGTACACCCGAGCATGTAGAACGACAGCAACAGTAGCGCTCGAGGTAATTTCAGGCATGATGCCACTGGATCTAAGTATAATAAAGCAAGGAGTAATAAATAAAATTCGTCGAAATCAGAGGACAGTATGGAAGGATTATATCTTTCAGGAAAGGCAAAGTGTGCAGGACATTAACATTGAGGAAGAGACTAGGAAAATTTCTGAAGAAGTTACAAAGGAATGGCAAAGCAGATGGGATGCAGAACCCCGGGGAAGAATGACATATGAGTTCATTAAAGGTGTTAAGTTTGCGGAAGAGAATCCATGGTTTTGTCCCGGAAGGTATTGTGCGTACGTAATAACTGGATATGGGCCAATAAACAGTTCGTTGTTTAAAAGAGGAGCATCAAATACGACGATGTGTCCGGCGTGTTTGCATGAGGAGGAAACTTTGGATCATATGCTATTCTCGTGCCCGGAGTATGAGGAAATGAGATATACAGGGTTGGCAGATGGTAGACAAAATAAGGCATTGTTGATACATTCAGAAGAAACATTTAGAAAGCTTACAATTTATGCGAAGGCAATGTTTGGAAAAAGATACAACATACCAAATTAAAGTTGAAGGAAAGTAGAGTGTTACAGGTCCACCTCCACGTGGTTAGGGACGGGCAACGTCAGGAGTCAGGACTGACGGCAAAGTGACCTGAAACAGACAAGAGAGAATAAGTGTACAAATCAAGAGAAATAGATAAATTATTCCTAAAGCACCGACCTGATTCTACATGTTTTGTTAAATACAGAAGCTGAAAAGAAGAGAACATTAAATACTTACCTGGTCTTACCTAAAATAAGAAAAAGCTGAAAAGAAGAGTAACATAAGAAGGAAAAGAAAAATAAAGGAAGAATGAGGAGAAGGAAGGAAGACGGAGTATAGGAAGAACGAGATTAAAGGAGATATTCAGCAAGGAAAGAACAGTGGTAAGATTAGAAAAGATGAAGAATAGAAGAAAAGAATAATAAAGATTAAGAAAAATGCGGCTATGAGCGAAAGCTCGATTGCCGTAATCAGGTTTAGGAATAAATGAAAATAAAAATTTCCCTATCTTTAGCTACCTTGTCGTGGTGGGGGAGCTTGAGTTCCCTTGTGATCTCTGGAGCTATACCGGCGGGGGTCTTGACCCCTGGCAGGTTCTACCAAGCCGCGAAGGTTCACGGTGACGGGACAGACGAAAGTAGCCAAGCCTCAGGGGCAGTAGCCATACAGCTACAGTACGGGTAGCGAACCCGCGGTGCCTGATGCAATCATACCGTAACCCCTGTTGGTCGTCGCAACGACCTATTCACACTTCCTCTTTGGTTTAGTGAATGGTACGAGACGGAAGGTCTGGCCGTGGGCCTTGGCTTAACCACATGTGCTGCGAGTATGGTAACTCTATAACTTACCATCTAATCCTAAGCTATGGTGCGCCGCGAAGGGATGCATGTTTGGGGGAGTGAGCCAATCCCTAGCGACCAACTCCGAGGTACCTGCCAGACCCCTCGGTAGTACTAGGCTTCCCCAGGTAGGCGGCTCTGCCTGGGGTAACATCTTTCCGACCTTCTCGTGGGAACAAATATGGATGTCTTAATTAATAAAACAAAAAAAAAGCGCAGAGAGGAGTAGAAGAGGAGGTAGAAGAAATGGAGACGGCACCTTCTAGTCGTGGTCATATGATTCACCCTTCGATCAAGCTCGATCTCAGTAACTGACGAGGCGAAAGCATTCTGCCCGAGGAATCCAACAAAGAGGAGGAAGTTGGCAATGAAGGAGCTACAAGTTTTAGAAAGAAGCCCCAACAGCCTAAGAAAGGATGTGTGTCACCAGCGACATGTGGAGAACTGTACTTGGGTAGAATTTCGTAAAGAGAGGGTAAGCTTGGGAGCCTACTTATTTAACGATGCAAACAAAGTTAATAAATATGCAATTAAATTTATTCTTGAGAAGTGGGCAAATTTAGAGAAAAAATTGCAGGAGCAAATTTTAGAAGATGAGAAGCTTAAACTTACCCAATAGCATGCTCCTAAAGTACCGTCGTATGCGCAGATGGCGAGCAGTCCCTGATCGCAACTGCAGGGTCTGGTACCTGAAAAAGAAAAAGATTATTAATAAAAGAAACTTATGAAGTTGTGATTATTAAACCTGAAAAAGAAGAGGATAGTAGGAGTAATGAAGAATTGAAAACGCAGTTGACGAATAAATTGAAAGATGTCCGTAAGCAGTTGAAAGTTAAGTCAGTGTGCCAAATGTGAAGGAAGGGTTTAGTAATGGAGATCAAGGATAAAAAGGATGTGGAGTTAATAAAAAGCACTAAATTGGAAGAAATCGGATTGAAGCTGGAAAAACCTAAAAAGATCTTGCCCTCGATTATTATTTATGATGTTGAAAGGGAAAATAAGGTTGATGAGTTAAAGGAAGAGTTTATAACTAAGAATTTTGATTGTGGTGAAAAAGACCTGGAAGAATTACAAGAAAAAGTTTCTTTTCGGTATCAGTTTAAGGCCAAGGAAAACAGGGTCAACTGGGTGGTTCAATTAGCTGGAAAATTCTATAGAAATATAATGAATAAAAATAGAGTTTTCATGATATGGAGAACCTATAATATTAAAGAGTATATTAACATAACTCGATGTTTAAAATGCCACGCGTATGGCCATATTGCGAAAGTATGTAATATACAGGACCAATTATGTGAGACGTGTGGAAGTAAGGATCACCTAAAAAGTGAGTGTAGTATGAAGGATACGCTGCGGTGTGTTAATTGTTCTAAATTGAGAAGAAAGGAAGTTTGTCACTCAGTTAGGAGCAAAGAGTGTCCAGAGTATTTAAGAAACTTGGAAATATACTATAATAAAGTAGAATGGACCTAAAAGTAGCTCAAATTAATGCACAGAGATCAGTGGCTGATGTAACTTGGAACTGATATTTAAAGAAAATGAAATCGATATTTTATGTATTCAAGAACCTTATACATATAAAAGCGTAGTTAGGGGATATACATCCTCAGGCTTAAGGTTACTACAGCCGGCAGTAGAAAATCCATGGGTAGCAGCAGTCATTGAAGAAACAAATGTGGAGATTTTTCAAATCACATATGGAGAATCGGAACATATAATGAAGTTTTCAGGTGAGTACCGGACGAGAGCGTTTTTGCTGTATAAATGTATTGTCAAATTTTGTATCCTATTCAGAGCTTTCTCAGTAAGGTAGAAAATATACTAAACAAACTAAATGGTGAAAAAATCATTATTACGATGGATGCCAATGCAAAATCTGACCTGTGGCATTCTGGTGAAGTAGATGAGCGTGGCAGAATTATGGTCGAATTCTTGCTTGCGAACAGAATGTTTGTTAAATAGACCAAATAATCCTTCTACATACTTCAGTGTCCACGGTGAATCCAATATTGACGTTACTCTGGTTTCGGAAAATATGCTAAGGAAACAAGATAATCTGGAGAGTACTCAAGCCATCTGCTCGACGAGTGACCATAACATGATAGCTTTTGATATAGGGACAGATATTGAATATCGTGCGACCTATAGCATTACTGAAGGTTTTAACATTCGTAAAGCTGATTGGGAGAAATTAGAGACCAAATAGTCTGTAAAATTTGATCGGAGAGCCTTGGACGAACTGAGGGATGAAATGCCCAATATAGCTGTAAGATCTTTTAAACGTACCTTAGAGGAAATCTGCAGTGGCGCTATTCCAAGAAGGAAAGTTGAAATCATGCTGTGCCTTGGTGGGATGACGAATTGCTGCACCTAAGTAGAGAATCAACTAGACATAATCAACAGTTTTTATTAGCTCGATGACGTGGATTAGCGGAAATTATATCAGAGTATCTCGAGAAGTATAGAAGAAGTAGGAACAAATATGTTTCTGAAATAAAAGAAAGAAGAGAGACTCTTGTCATAACTTTGTAACGTCATATGTTAATAATAATCCGTGGGTTATAATATAAAAAATAGCCAGATATAAAATTAGAAGAAGAATGACGGTATGTTCTTTGACTCTTCCTAGTGGAGATATCACAATGAATTGGAAAACGACGATGATAGCTCTGGTGAATAAATGTGTCCCAGGGCACGAAAGACAAGCTGAAACGTACATACAAGGAAACTTAAGAAGATTAAATAGAGCATATAGAAATTATAACATGGAAAGCGACATAAGTATAACTGAAATTGGAGAAGCTATCTGTTTTGTAACGGAATGTTTGAAAGGCTGGTTCAGCCTTCTCAAAAGACTTGGACGTCGGGGAGGAGCTGGAGACGGACCAGAAAACTCGTGGGCTGGTCGAAGAACGTTACAATTGTCTTGATTGATTGCACAGTAATTCAATGTATTTCACTTGTTGTACAATACTCACAATTAAACAATAAACACTTAAAACAAACGGATTACAAAGTAAAGAATATCCGGTTATTGGCCGTTACTGGTTTAAATTAATAACGGTTGGCGCTTGTGGTAATTACAACGGTTAACGAGTCGGGTTTTACTGAGACGTACTGCTCGGTTCTCGAAAAAGAGTGAATTTAAAACGAGCAGCGCGTTATATACCGGGCGCGTGTGTCGTTGTGGCGAAGTTCGAACAGTGATAGCGATTATCGACCGATATCGTTTCGATCGCGCTTGCACGCGACAGATGACGCGAGTAATCGCGTACACGCCGCCCCCCTGTTGAATGAGTTCATTCAACGAGGTGAGTGACGAAATTACGTCGTATTTACAAGGTGTATTAACGAGTGAACAAAAGTGCGCAACAATTACATTTTGGACGACACACTACGGTGATACCCTTCCGGGTTTAACCTATTTCGCTTAAACTATGGTATAATGATTATAACGGCTTAAATCTAGGTTATTTAATAGTCGCCACGTGGTTTGCAGGTTATGAGGCATCACTTGCAGTTCTGTTGCAGCTTTCTGCATCGGTTTCGTCATTAATGGCGATGGGGAGGAAACATAACCTTGTTATCGGACGTTTATATTCGGAATGCGCGGTCTTAACGGTAACTACTCTTACTATTCTGTCGTCACCTTGGTGACATGCAATAATTCGCCCGAGTTCCTATTTACTGGGAGGCATGTTTGGATTCCGAATCGCGACGAGCTGGCCGACTTTGGCGAGGTTCTGCGCGGTTTTCCATTTGGGCCGCTGTTGAAGAATGTGTAAATAAGCGTTACTCCACGCCTTCCAAAATGTCTCGGTTATTTTTGGACCAGTTGCCATCGGGATAGTCGGTTATCTCTTACGTTTAGTACGCTCGATTCCGGTTGCGAAACAATAGGCATGCCGATTAGAAAATGACCGGGTGTTAAAGGTGCGTAATCATCAGGCATTCTGACGTAGCTCTATCGGTCGCGAATTTAAGCACGCTTCAATACGGCACAATACGGTGTACATTTCTTCGTAGGTTACGTATGCGCTCTGATGCTGCGTTTCAAGTGGTGCTTTATACTCTTGACGGCTGCTTCCCACAATCCTCCGAAATGAGGCGCATTCGGGGGCATGAAGTGCCATGCTACACAGTCGGTTGCGAGTTGGTTTTGAAAGTCGGCATTCTTAATCGCGGAACGATAAGCATGGGCAAGTTCGCGATTTGCTCCTTGAAACGTCGTTCCGTTGTCGGAGTACATGGCTCGCGGAAGACCGCGACGGGAAGAGAATCGGTGATAGGCTGCCACGAATGCAGCTGCGCTATAGTCGGTTACAAGCTCGATATGGATTGCCTTGACGGTTAAACAAACGAAGACGGCGATATAAGCTTTTGTGTGATTGACGTCCGCGCCCGGGCGCTGTTCGGATTTGAATCGGGCCTGCATAATCTACCCCGGTATGAATAAAAGGTCGCTCTGCTTTGCGTGACTCTAGGCGCCGGCAAGTCCCCATGAGCTCGCTCGGTACAGTGCTTCTCTCCCGCGTACACGCCACGCATTGGTATAGAACTGCTCTGACCGTGGCTCGTGCTCGCAGGATCCAGTACTCTGTGCGTAGACAAGCCAGGGTCAGGTTTGGACCGGCGCAACAATTTAAGGTGGGTATACGAATCAATAGTGATAGGAGTGGATGAGAGCTGAGAATGATTGGTGTCTTGGCGTTTCAGGTGATCGGGATTTGGATAGCCGCCCCTTTGCACGGATCAGGTCTTGTTGGTCAAGGTATGGAGCAAGTGGAAGGAGCTTGCTGGATTTAGTTAGAGGTTTGGAAGCGGCAAGGGACTTGAGTTCCTCTGGGAAGGTTTCTCTGGATTTGTTTAAGCCAAAAGGTCTGGGCGTGTTGATTTCGTCCGGTTTCAAAGCCATGGGTGCCACCTCCGCTTGTTTAAGAACAGTGAGTGATTTTACAATTTTAATTGTCCGTCAATTGCAGAGCTTCTTTAGGAATCGAATTATATACGCGGTGACTCGAAGCAGTTTCGGCCAAGAGGAGTATTTTTCGGATAATGTCCACTTTTTCTGAACAGGTAAGCAAACATTGGGCTGTGCTGGGTTTCGCCTCGTGTAACGCTTAAGGGAGTACAGAAGAGGGCTCGCGGGGCCAGTCCTCTTGGGATTCGAGGAGCCAGTTGGGACCGGACCACCACAATTGGTAACTTTCTAGACGTTGTACCGATATTCCACGAGAGGCGCAGTCGGCAGGGTTATCCTTTGTTGGAACGTGGTGCCATTGTACATTCGGGATTAGATTTTGAATCTTGTAACGCGATTGGCAACAAATGTTTTCCAACGTGTTGGAGGTTGTGTTAGCCACGTAAGTGTTATGGTGGAATCCGTCCAACAATGACAATCCGCCGACTGGGCATTCAGTGTTGTGCAAACGAAGTTTAATAACCGTGCCAGCAGCAATGCAGCACATAATTCGAGTCGCGGAATGCTGATTGTTTTAACCGGAGCAACTCGTGATTTAGCCAGAATTAATTGCACGCAAACCGAACCGTCGTGATGTACGCTGCGAGAGTAAACGGCGGCGGCATAGGCCGTGGAAGATGCGTCAGAGAACCCGTGGAACGTTTGACTTTGGGGAATCTTGGGTGATATTTTACGAGAGATCGATAAGCGCTCCAGCCCATGGAGTTGAGCATGGAACTCGCCATTCGGGAAGAATGGTAGCGGGGATAACATCATCCCAGCCTGTACGTAGCGACCATAAGCGCTGAATGAAAATTTTTTGCACAGATTGTGACGGGCGTGACCCATCCCATTGGGTCGAACAGTTTCGCGATTGTGGAAAGGATTGTCCGTTTCGTCAGCGAGAGTTCGGACGGTAGGGATACTTTGAAGCTAAATTGGTCGAGCCTCGGATTCCAAATCAGCAAATGGATCGAAATGGTTTCGTTGGTATCCAGTGATTTGCTGGTAGCGAGGCCATGGTCGTCAGGATCGACATCTGATAAGAGGGTGGGATCGTTGCTCGCCCATTTTCGCAAAGAGAAGCCGCCCTTAGCGAGCAACTGGATGGTCTGGTCGCGTATGTGGCGCAAAGCCGGAATGCTGTCATCTCCAAAAAGGAAATCGTCGACATAGGCTTGGTTATTGAGGACTGAAACTGCCGCTGGAAAATTCGAGCCCTCGTCCTCAACTAATTGTTTGAGAACTCGAAATGCTAGATATGGAGCTGGAGTGGTTCCGTATGTAACGGTGTTGAGGCGATATTCCTCGATCGGTTTGGAAGGTGAATCACGCCATAAGATTCGCTGATAGTCTCGATCGCGATCGTCCACGAGTATCTGTCGGTACATTTTCGCAATATCGGCTGTATATACATATTGGAACCGACGCCACCGTATCAGGATTGCTTGGAGATCCTGCTGGAGTTTCGGTCCGGTTAATAGGAGATCGTTTAACGAGATACCGTTTGACGATCGACAAGAGGCGTTAATACCACGCGGAGACGCGTAGTCGTACTTCGTATCTCGAAGGACCGCGTGATGTGGATATAATAAGTTTGGTTTAATGGGCTCGCGGACGTGTTGTTTCGACTCATGTGATTTAATGACTCATATTCAAAAAGGAAGTCGCGATATGCTTGCGAAATGGTCGGGTCGCGCGATAGACGGTTTTCTAATCCGCGCAAACTTTTAAGGCTTTAAAACGAGTAGCCTAAATCACGATGTTGCTCGGTTCTAAACGGTAGTCGCACGGTATAACGTCCGTCAGACTTACGAGTGTGCGTGGTTTTGAAGTGTGCTTCGCATTTTGGTCCTCAGGTGAGAGCGGGATTGAGCACGGAAGGTCCTCAATTTCCCAGAAGCGTTTGAGGTTTCATCAAGGTTTTCGAGCGCCGTTGCGTGATGGACATGTGTGGCTGGTGAAATTGGATCGTGGTGGATAGGGCCGGAGAGTACCCCTTTTTTACCCCTTGGAGTAGCAACTGTCCATACACGTCCGCTCCAATGATGATATCGATTGGATCGGTACTCATGGGTTCCTTGTCGGCGAGATTGAGACCTGCAAGATGAGGGCATTTAAAATATGCACTGCTTCGTGGGGGTACGTACCTCGTGAGCGATGTCATTATAATAACATTGGTCGTATATGCAGGCTCGTTCGCTTCCGACGGTTGTTATAACAAGCGCTGCGACGTGACTGGCGTATGAATCCGCATCTCCGATTCCGGTAACGTGGGTACGCTGTTTGGTGCGTTCAAGACGGAGCGATTGTGCCAAATGTTCGGTGATAAGCGTCCCGGACGATCCTTGATCAAGCAAGGCACGAGCTTGGACGCATCGACCTTTGTAAAGAGTGCACTCGTACACGCGCTGTGCAGAGAAGTACGCTTGACTTACTAGGGGTTTCGGATGCTAAGTTCGAACTTACTTCGACTCCTTTATTGGAAGCGGTGGTAGAGATTCGCGTGGCACAAAGTGCAACGTCCTTGGGTGCTGGAAAATGCAGCAGAGTGTGGTGTCGTTGTCGACACTCCTTGCATTGGTGCGAATTTTGACATTGCGACGATGAATGTTTTGAAGAAAAGCAATTAACGCAACGGGTTTGTTGTTTCACTATGTTGTACCTTTCCGACGGAGTCTTTGATTTAAAAATGTTGGACATTGAAACAATAAATGGCTTTGTTTGCACACCGAGCATGTGATTTTTACGGCGGTCGTAGAATGAATAGAGAGAGCCTTCGGTTTCGCGTGTTTAAATTTTTTTCGGATTCGGTACATTGGTCGCGGTGGATTGTTGGCATTGAATCTAACGCGCGAATTCTTTTTTCGAGGAATGTGTCAAATTGTTCATATGTGGGGAATTCGGTGGAATCGCCGATTTGGAACTCCCACGCCTTTCGCGAAGCTCGGTCGAGTTTTTGTACTCCGAGGAATACGATTATGTCGCTCCACGCGTCGACCGGTCGGTTTAAATTTAGGAGCAATTTTATCCCAATATTCATGTTTTAGCGTAAAGCTCTCAGGTCGTTAGGTGTTTAGGAAGGAAAGGACGGTAAAGAAAAAAAATAATTTAAATGGGTTGAAATTAACCTATGTTTGTTTTTCGTAACGCGACGTCAAGGTCTTCCACGCAATTTCAAAATTATTTCCGGTTACTGGCAGGTGACTGACAGCATGACTCGCTTCGCCCGAGAGCGAGGAATACAAAAAGTGAAGACGCTCGACATTAGACAACGACTGGTTGTTTATCACGATAGAGTAGAAACGGTCACGGAATGTTTCCCACTCAGCGAATGCTCCATCGAAAGAAGGTAATTGAATCCGGGGAAGGTGAACCGTTGGCTGCAAGGTCATTGAATTTGAACTTATATTGGGTGCTGCTTGTGTAGGCGTAACCTTGGCGAGGACCTCCGCCATGTAGTCCAATGCTTCCTGATACCGCTCCTCGGATTGGATGAAATAGTTTTCGGCGAAGTACGGTAGGGTGGAATGCGTTTTTGCATCGTTGCTGGCGGCGATCATGGCGTCTAAGTCTTTGCTCTCGCGATAGGCCTCCTTCAGCATGGTCATACGGTTTTGGACGGTGGTTGCCGTCATCTTGGCTTGACCCAGTTTTTAAAAATTGATGAGCCCTCGGTCAATTGAACGCATGGTTTGCATCTGTTTTTGCAATAATTCGTCGAGCGAAGTCATGTTCACAGATAATGCAAATTCAGTTTTCAGGTAACGGTTTTGACGGCTCCCTTTTCTCTCGATTCCAATCCGGCTCGAAGGACCAAAATGTTTTGTAACGGAATGTTTGAAAGGCTGGTTCAGCCTTCTCAAAAGACTTGGACGTCGGGGAGGAGCTGGAGACGGACCAGAAAACTCGTGGGCTGGTCGAAGAACGTTACAATTGTCTTGATTGATTGCACAGTAATTCACTGTATTTCACTTGTTGTACAATACTCACAATTAAACAATAAACACTTAAAACAAACGGATTACAAAGTAAAGAATATCCGGTTATTGGCCGTTACTGGTTTAAATTAATAACGGTTGGCGCTTGTGGTAATTACAACGGTTAACGAGTCGGGTTTTTACTGCGACGTACTGCTCGGTTCTCGAAAAAGAGTGAATTTAAAACGAGCAGCGCGTTATATACCGGGCGCGTGTGTCGTTGTGGCGAAGTTCGGAACAGTGATAGCGATTATCGACCGATATCGTTTCGATCGCGCTTGTGACGCGACAGAAGACGCGAGTAATCGCGTACACTATCAAAAGAACAAAAAATAAGAAAGCTCCAGGCATCGATGGGTTTAAAACAGAAATCATCAAGGAAGTCTGGAGTACAAATAAAGAAATTTTTTATAGGCTCTTCAATAATTGTTTTAGAAAAGGCGTATTTCCAAGGGATTGAAAGTAGCTGATTTTAAAATAATTTTAAAAAGCAACTCAAAAGAAAATAGACTGGTGAGCTCGTATAGCCCCCTAGCGGTATTACCCGTTATGGGTAAGATATACGAGAGAATAATTTGTCGAACGAATAGGAAAACAATACGGAGAGAAGGGATTGGCAAATCGTAGCCAATTTGGATTTAAAAAACAAAATGTACGGAAGATGCGATTTTAAAATTTAAGCATGCAGTTACTACTGCGCAACGGAAATTGGTGGTGGCGTTGTTTATAAACATAGAGGGTGCCTTCGACAATTTGTGGTGGCCAGCTGTTAAAAGTCGCTTAATTCAGGCAGAAGTCAGCAGTTCCATGCTGAAGGTTATTGATAGCTATTTTAGTGGAAGGAAAGCTAAAGTCAGGTCGAATTTTGATGAAGTAACAAGAAAAATGGAGAAAGGATGCCCGCAAGGGTCGATAATTGGACATTTAGCATGGAATTGGTGCTCTAATGGATGCTCTACTGAATGAACTGGATGAAAAAACTGATATATCGGATGTGGAAGTGGTGGCGTATGCCGATGACCTCGTCTTTATAATGAAGGGAGATTCAAGGAGGAGCATTGAAGCTATTGGAAAGAAGGTAATAGAAATGCTGAAAAAATTGGTGTGACTTACATAAACTCAAGGTCTCAACGACGAAATCGGCTGCGCTACTAATGAAAGGCAGACTAAGTCGAAGTAGGATGCCAACCCTAAAAATAAGTAATATAAATTTTCGATATTTGGAAAAGATTAAGTATTTGGGGTTAGATATTGACAAAAAATGAACTTTGTTGAACATGTGCGGAAAATGCGTGATAAATTAACTAACTTTATAATGGCTATTAAAAGGCTTGCAAGGGAGCAGTGGGGTTTAAGACCAAGTATAATGTCTGTTTTGTATAAAGCAGTTTTCCTCCCGATAAGTACGTACTGTTCTGCGGCCTGGTATGATAAAGTACAGCATACGCACGTGAGAAGCGTCACTTACAGGCTGCTCAGCGAGCGATGTTATTTGTGATGTCGAAAGCCTGTGCAACAACAGCAACGGTTGCAATGCAAGTAATCTGCGGTGTGAAACCATTGGACCTGGAAATTGTAGAAAGAGGCGTTATAAATCTAGTCAGAAGAAAGAAGCGAGTAAGTTGGAAAAATTATACTTTTGATGAAGGTATGGCGGAAAATTTAAATATGGGAAGCAGAAAAAGAACGGCTAAATAGAGAAATCATTACTGAGTGGCAACAAAGATGGACAAACGATACACGAGGTAGAGAGACGTATAATTTTATTAAAGCTGTAAGTTTTGCATCGGAAAATGACTGGTTTAAACCAGGCAGATACCTAGTGTATATAATAACTGGATATGGATCCATTAATGCGTCACTTTATACACGACGTTCCATAGAATCGCTGAATTGTCCAGCGTGTGACGCGGCAAGTGAAGATGTAAACCACATTCTCATTCCAATGTGAAGCTTATGCGAATTTACGATACCAATACCTGATTGAAAATCAAGAAAGAAAAGAAAACCTTATCGTAACAAAGCAAAGGTATGAGCAATTCTCTGACTTTATTAATAAAGTCTTTGAAAGAAGAAAATTTTACCTTTCCGCTGGAGATGTAGAACGGGACGTTGAGATCCAATTACCTAGAACCTAAAGAAGACCCAAACCTGAAAATAAAGAAAGAACGTAATCGAAATTATAAGAAGACAGAAAAAGGAAGAAAGAAGAGAAGAAGAAAATCTTTGGATAGAAACGAAAGTTATCTTAATGAATAATACTTATCAAAGAAAGTAGAAACGGGTCCGCCTCCTCGTGGCAGGGACGGGCAACGTCTTCGGACGGCTAAGTGACCTGTAAAGAAAAAGATGTTATTTCCCAAGAAAATTATTAGGAGAAGATCGAATGCCAAGATCAAAGCGGCAATGAGTTGATGCTCGAGCTGCAAAGAAGAGAAATAATTAAAAAAAAAAAAAAATGTCCCTATCTTTGCGGGAGTATGCCAAGCCTTCGCGCAGGGTACAGGGACCCCAGGGCCCCATCTTAAGTGGCGATGATCTTCCCGATCAGAAGGACGGGGAAATTAGACGAGCGAAGTGGCCAGGAGTGCCGTCTTCACCTCTTGTAAACCCCAGGAAGAGGGGTTACAGGTGAAGGCCGTAAGGAGAATCCACAGTAATGGGATTGCCGTGGAAACTGCGACCGCCGAGGATTGAAGGCACTCACGGAGAGTGCCAAACTTAAGGAAGCCGGATTAACGGTGAGGACTCCCGTCGTCAGGAAGCCGAAGATAATCATCTTCGACGTCCCGCGATCAATGGCGGAAGAGGAAATCCGGAGATGCCTCCGGAGACAAAACCCGACCGTAGTCGGTGAAGAAGACCAGAAGGAGAGCCGGTTCTGCTTCAGGACCGGACGAAAGGACGGCGACGAGACCAACTGGGTGGTCGAGGTATCTGAAGTTGCGGACGAGTATGCTAGAGGCGCATAAGCTGTTCCTGGCCTGGAGCGCTTGCAAGGTGCGAGATTTTCTCGCAGTAAGCAGGTGCTACAAGCGCCGGGCATACGGCCATATAGCGAAGCATTGCCGCCAGAAGGAGGACGTATGCGGCCACACAGGACACAGCGCGAAGGCGTGTCCAAAGAAGAGCCAGCCTGCAGTCTGCGTGAACTGCAAGCGCGCTGGCAAGAAAGGGGATCATGCCGCTTCCAGCACGGCCTGCCCAGGATACGAGAAAGCAGTCCAGTGGTCTGTAAGTAGACCCAGTTATGTATAATAACTCTACTACAGACGGCCGAGGACTCACGATCCTGCAGCTGAACATGCAGCGATCAGTCGTGCCCACACACGAGATCAGGCGACAAATGGAGGAAACTAATGCGGACATCCTGCTTATGCAGGAACCGTATAGTTTGAAAAGAGTTATCCCGGGTCGCGGGTCGGGCGCTACGATAATTTTCCGTAACCACGTAGATGAACCGCCGCTGGCGGCCATATGCTTGAGAAATAGAAAGTTTTCCGTGCTCGAAATCGCAGACCTGTGCACAACGCGATGCGTCTGTGTGCAGCTTTCCGACGGTAGCACGGAATTGTACGTAGTGAGTCAATATTTTCCGCTGTCGGAAAATATTGAACTCGAACCAGCCCAC
Source organism: Colletes collaris (assembly GCA_030068185.1). NCBI lineage: Eukaryota > Metazoa > Arthropoda > Insecta > Hymenoptera > Colletidae > Colletes > Colletes collaris. The sequence continues at coordinate 176,484 of JASGYR010000007.1, read as the reverse complement.
CTCGACACATTGCTAACAAGACTACGGGGGAAAGCAATTATAATAGGCGCGGACGCGAACGCGAAGTCGCATGTATGGCATAGTAGATTCACCGACGAACGCGGGGTTTTACCTGGAGGATTTAGTCAATCGTCATAGCTTGTTAGTGCTGAACGAGGCGGGACATCCCACCACGTTTGAGAACACGCGAGGATCGTCTAACATCGACGTCACTCTCGCGACCTGGGAAGCGATACCGCTCGTACACGGCTGGAAAGTGTACGAGGACGGAACCTCCAGCGATCTCAGAATCCTGGAGACACGCCTGAACCTCGGCACGCGAAGAGGACAACAACCGTCGCCCTTGCAGCCACGGTACAATACAAAGAAGGCCGACTGGAACAAGCCCCAGAAGACACTCATCCAGGAGAAGCGCTCCTTGACAAATGTCGACCCTGAATAGTCGACAAGACGTCGAGGCAATGGCGGAAACCATGGAGCGGGTAATATTGACCGCCTGCGAGGCGGCAATGCCCAAGAAGAAATGGCACCAGAAATCTGTACCGTGGTGGACCGAGGAACTCACCAGGATGAAGAGGGCAACATACAGAGCAAGAAGATTGTACCAGGGGACACACGATCCCCAACGAGGGAGATACTGAAACAGGAATATCGACGGTTCAGGAGTGCCTAGACGCAGAAGGTGACGAGCGAGCAGAACCGCTCATGGCGCCAGTTCGTCACCAGCCAAGGAAACCAGGACGCCAGTGGTGTCGCAACGAAAACAACCCTGGGAAAACTTAGGAGGGAGGAAGCCACTTCCTCCATCAGGCTGCCGCAAGGGGGTCATACGACCTCCTGGAGATCGACCGCGGAAGCGATGCTAGCGGCGCTCGTCCCGGACGACGACTTTGGGACAGACACCTCGGAACAAACACGGACACGCGAGAAAGCCCGAACCCAGCCAGCAACGGAGGACAGCCCCCATTCCAGTGGAAGACCTGAGTGCTGCTGTAACGCGCCTCAGGAAAGGTAAATGTCCGGACCGGACAGGATCGAGGTGGAAGTTATTCAGAGATCCTGGGGATGTCTCCACGAGGAGCTCTCAGACTCTGTAACGGATGCCTCGAATGGGGAGTATTCCCAGCTCGTTGTAAGGTGGGTACTATTGCAGTACCCAAGGGTCCGGACAAGGATAGGAGTAACCCGAAGTCGTTTCGGCCAATTTGCCTCCTCTCAATGGTAGGGAAACTGCTCGAGCGACTGATGGCGAATAGACTCACGAATATTTTTCTTGATCATGTGCTAACCTCCGATCGACAGTACGGGTTCAAGCCTGGTCGATCAACGGTGGAAGCGATCATTAAATTTCGTAGCATTCTTAGTTGACAGGGAAAGAGAACTTGTACAAATTTGATTTGGTTTTTCCGTTTGTCGCTTCGCGACAAACCGTTTATTTTTTACAAAATTAAAAAAACGAAAAAAATCAAATAGACAAAATAAATAAATATAATTTTCAGCAACGGCCAGGGGGGTGGAAGGCCTCGCCGGTGTTGCCTGGGGGGTTCGATCCTTGATTACTGAAACAAATGATCGACCAAATTAAATACGTGCGTGCACGTAATGTAAACACGCTCGTCAGCTGTTCAACTCGCTCTCCTAGCGACTATCGGTGCGCTCGGAGGGGGAGATCAGCTGTCGTTTAGCGTAATCTAGTGGACTGTATTTCGTTATTCGCGGATAGTTTTTTATTTAAACTATCGACGAGACTTTTGCCCTGAACAGATGAGACTGGACTCGATTCCGTCGGGGCCTCTGCGATGCCACGGACGGGTCACCAAATGGAGGTCGTAATGCTCCAAGTGAGTGGGTCCCGTGAGCACGTTCAACGTGTTGGTGACGTATAAACGTCGCGCGAGGCGTGTTTTTCCTGCTACACTTTATATCTACTGTACAGCGACCGTTAATATCGGGGACTGCACAGTAAGCGAATTTATACAGAAAAACCTCGGGCTGGTCCAACCGCACTATAAAGCCTACCCGGCGACCGTATTCACGGGGACCGTATGTGGTAGGAAGCGTGACGGAAGGGAGGCGCTTTGAACCCGAACTCCGCCGTTGAGTGTACGGTCGACTCGTACACTGACGGGGTTTCGGAGAGGGTTCGCAGTGGCCTTTACACGGTAAACACTCCACGAGGCGGTACCGAACTATCGGTAGGACCTTTGGGAGGCTCCGAAGCCGTATAGCTTTAATGGGATTCTGGGTGCTTGCACCTGAGGCCCACCGTCGCGGTCGCGGCAACGACTGCAACGTAAAATCACTTCTTCGCGCTCGCGGTCGCGTCACGCGCGGCGTGCACTACGACCACTTATGCGTTCGGTTGATTGTTTGTTCGAAATCTCTAATCGCAGCAACGATGAGAATTCTTTTACCGAAAGTCCAAAATTAATTATTGCAGATAAGCGTTTCGCTTGTTCTGCGGAGAGCGTACTGAAGGAGCGAGATCTTCGGGGATCTGCTCCCGGTGGCAGTCGGCTCGTGAATAATCGAAAAATTCGTCGAGCATCGACAGACGAAGATTCGGTCGTGCCTTGTCGTCGCGACGTGGCGCTGTCGAGTCCGACCGTCGATCTCGTTTCAATAAATCGTATGGTTCTCTCTCTCGACGCTGACGTCACTAAGCCGTTTAAATGGCGTTTGAAGCGAATCTTCGCGTGAGGTCGGCGTACGAAAACACGTAAACGGCCGCGGTTTTAAACTGTCGGTGCGCCGAACGAACTCGGCGACCGCGTAACCTTCCGAAGTGTCACGTACACAAACAGACACGGGAATCGCGGTCGAGATTTATTCTTTCCCGGACGAACGCGATTTTAAATATATTTAACATATTTGAACAGAAAGAAAAGATAATAGGAGTTAGTTAGGAAATATAGATACATGATAGATAGATAGATAGATAGATGGATAGATAGAAATTAGGAAAGAGAGAGATAGGAAGTTAGAGGTAGGAAAGAAAGAAGTAGGAAAGAAAGAAGTAGGAAAGAAAGAAGAAAGAAGAAAGAAAGAAAGAAAGAAGAATATAGAAAAGAGAGAGAAGGAAAATTGCGAAAGCAATACGCCGCTGGAATTGGAAAAAACATTTGAAACGGAAGCAACACGCCGCTGGACTCGGTTTACTAGATCAGAAGCACAACGCCGCCGGTTTAGGTCTGGGTAAGGGGAGCACCGGACCGATCGCTCGCAAAATCCGTCACGACGATGACGAGTGCCGGACCGATCGCTCGCAAATTCCGTCGTGACGAGTGCCGGACCGATCGGTCGCAAATCATGTGCCGGACCGATCGCTCGCAAATCCCGTCAAACCATGTGCCGGACTGATCGCTCGCAAAACCGTCATACCGTGTGCCGGACCGATCGCTCGCAAATTCCGTCAAGAAGATGTCGAGTGCCGGACCGATCGCTCGCAAATTCTGTCCAGACGATGCCGAGAGCCGGACTGATTGCTCGCAAATTAAGTAACGACCCCATTCAGTCCTCCCCGAATCCTGACCAAACGGAATCAAGACCTTTTTTTTTTTTTTTTTTTTTGTACGTGGGGAAATCCTCATGGACACCCCGAGGCCCTAAGTAGGGGGGGCCTCGGGGTAGTGCCGGACTCTTACCGGCGAAAACCCCACGGTGACCGTCCGCCGGCGCTGCGGCGAGGACCGGGAACTCTAGTGAAACATCACAGAGTCCCCGCCGCGCCTTGCCTCTCGAGGCTCATCCCGGGAAGGACGACGTGTCCTTCCCCCTGATTTCTCCGCCACGGACGCCAGGTCACCCGACGCCCACAGCCCCGGGGCTGCCTTCGGTGCTCGGGCCCCTTGCACCGAGCACCTGCAACCCCCAGGGGCGGCCTGCCAATCTCCTGACCACCGACGTGGTGGCCGGAGGAAAGTGCTGGCGGGCCGCCCCCCGTCTGGAGGTCCCACGAGACCTCAAGGGAGTCGGTGGGGGCCAGGAGGCGAAGGATGCCTCGCTCTGGCCCCTCTCCGAGCCCTCCCTCTCCGAGCGGGATGCGCGGTCCGCTCGCGCTCCCGCTCGGCGGCCTCCTTCTGTGACATAACAACTTCACAGAAGGAGGCCACCACGTGCCAGGTTCTCTCGCTGGCCACCACCCTGCCCCCTAGGGTAGCCAGCAAGAGATTTCCTCCCACTTCCTGCTCCAGAACACGGCGCTCATCTACCCACGCTGGGCAGACTTCCAGCGTGTGCTGCGCCGTGTCCTGGGGTCCTCCACAATGGTGGCACACCGCCGTCGCCTCCTTCCCGATTCGACACAGGTACTCACCAATGCAACCATGCCCGGTGAGCACCTGCGTCAACCTGTAGGACAGTTACCGGGTTGTCCTGCCACTCTTGCCAATGTGGCAGGACTGCCCCAACGGATCGTTGCGTGGCTCCAGCCGGAATCATTTGCTGGAACCACATAAATACAACGGTCCGTTGGGCATGGCGCCTCGACTCGACCGCTTGCCTCCTTTCCTCTGGCGGTCTCCCAGCTCCTGGAGCTCCTGGAGTGACGGTACACTTGCCGGTTTCTCCAAGCGAGGAGCTCCAGGGCGGAAGATCACGCCAGGGTAGTCGCCGCCTCGTGGGAGATGGTGCGATACCCTCTAATCACCCGGATGGCCAGCCGACGGTTGACGCGGCGCAGTATCTCCGTACTGCGCCGGCTGGCATCCAGGTCTGGGGCCCATACTGGGGCCCCGTAGAGGGCAATTGACCGCACCACCTCCACGTAGAGGCGGCGGACTCCAACATCGGGCCCCCCGATATTCGGAGAAGGCGGCCCAGTGCAGCAGCCGCCTTCACCACCCGGAGGCCAAGCGGTCGAAATGGTCGACGAAGCGCCACCGGCTGTCGAGGATCAGGCCCATACTTCATCTGGGCCTTCACCTCGACGTAGGCTGTCCCAACTCGGATCCGCAGACCGGCCGGTGGCACCGCGGGGGCCAAGTCTTGAAAGAACATGACCTCCGTTTTCTGGGGTACCACCTCTAGACCCGGCCTGCGGATTTCGGCGACGACGGTAGCCACCGCTACCTCCGCGGCACGGGCTGTCCCTCTCCAGTCTGTCCCGCTGACGAGCACCAGCGTGTCATCGGCATAACACGCCAGCGCAACGTCAGCGGGCAGAGGCGCCCGCAGTACCGAGTCGTTCCCGATGTTCCATAGCACGGGTCCTAGAACCGACCCCTGCGGAACACCGCGTACGACCCCTCTCCGCATGATTACTCCATCCCGGCCGGTGCAACTAATCCACCTGTCGCTGAGGTAGGACCCGACTATCCTCTTCAGGTAAGGGGCACACGATGATACTCTAGTGCCCCATAATCACCTCCCAGGGCAGGGTGTTAAAGGCATTGACGATATCTAAAGATATCGCCAGAACCACCCTACGCTGGGAGGTGGCTGAGAGAGGAACGGACCAACTCGATGGCATCGAGCGTGGACCGTCCTCTCTAAAGCCGAATTGGCAGGGGCCAAGTCGGGTCCTACCGCAGACAGGTGGTTGGTGAGCGGGCAGCCAATGCGTTCAAAGAACTTGCCCGCCTCATCCAACAAACACACCGGGCCGGTACGCGGAGAGGTGTATCTGCGGCCTTCCGCCTTCTGGAGAAGGACCAGCCGCGCCGCCTTCCAGGCGAGGGGAATACCCCTCGGCGGAAGCAACTGCTGAGCAGCCTCCCGAGCCGCGGACTTAAGACGCCAAGGGCACGGGCCAAAACCTGGCCGGGCACGCCGTCAGGACCGGAGCCACGCTCCGAGCACTCATCCGACGCACGGCCCGGCCCATCTCCTCAGGGTGTGACCTCCAGCTCCTGGGACCAGATGGTAGGGTCCCAGGGTTCTCGAGGAGGTGGTACCCCGTCCCGGTTAGCACCCGGGAACAAGGTTGATACCACCTCCTCTAAAAACTGGAGGTCAAGGGACTCCGTCAGAGGGGGAAACGGAATCCAGACCTAACTCAGACCTAACCCAGTCCTAACCCAGACATAACCCAGACATAACCTGCCAGATAACAGAGTCCCCTTTCAGGCCCTCCCGGTGAGGCACTCCTCCCACCGCATTTGCACTCAACCGCAGGCGCCTGGTCACCAGCGCCCGCGGCCCCGTGACATGGGACTGCCGCCGGCCGCGGCCAGCCACGTTGGCCGCAGGACACACCCGCAGCCAACTGGCCAACCTGCGGCCTTAGGTTAAACCCGCGGCAAATATCCCACGCCCCAGTCCACTCACACACATTTACACGCGCAACGCATTCATACCGGTGTTTGGTCCGCGGGAGCTTTCGCTCCGACTTCCGGGATGCCATGCGAGGATGCAGCCACCAGCCTTCTCAGGTTGATGACCCCATCCCCGCATCCCACCCCAGCGGCTGCCCCTATCCGCCACCTGGGGACGCGCCACGTAGGGTTCACCTCCCCTGCCGCCTGGACAACCAAACGGGTGCGTGGAGACCTAACCCAGACCTAACCCAGACCTAACCGAGACCAAACCCAGACCGGGGTAGTGCCGGACTCCTACCGGCTAAAACCCCACGGTGACCGCCTGCGCCCTTTATCTGGGGGTAGTCACGGGAACCAAACTAGCGATACCACCGCGACTACCCCCGTTGGCGCCACTGCCTATTACAGGCCCTTCCCGGGGGAGGAGATGAAATCCTCCTTCCCCATTGGGGGGCAAATAAACTGCTTGCCCCCCGGCGACGCCACGCGGTCACCCACGTCGTCGCCCTACCGTGCTGCGTGCCGTTGTGCCGTTACTTAGCCGTGACCGGGCCACCCCACCCGGATCGCGGCCACTGGCCTCTGCGAGGCCGGCTAACACTGCCGCCCCGCAAAGATGGAGCCCTGCCACCTGGCTTCCCTGCAGTACGGTGATTGGCCGGAGTCCGGGGGGGGAATGAGGAACAATGCCGCCTGCCATCCCACACCGCAAAACCACATCACCGACCCCCTTCGAAAAACGCTCCCCTGTCACGGAGAGCAGCGGGGGCTTAATGGCGGCGACGCCGCCTGCCACCCACTCTCCATCAATACGCGCGCCTCTTTCGGCGTCCTTCGCAGCCATGACCTGTTCACAAAACAAGCGCCGATGGCCGCCCAGCCCCTCGCCGCCGACCATCGCATCTTTGAATGACGGCCGGCCTGGCGAGAGGTCCGCTCATCTATCACACCTCAGAAGAACAGAGGACACCGCGCTGCAGCAGCCTTTTCACGCTGGGCAAAACTCCAGCGCTGTGCTGCGCGGTGTCCCTCCAACTTCCTTGCAATGACTGCACGCAGCCGTCGTCTCCCGCCCTATTGATGGCTGCGTACTGACCGGAAGCATCCGTGCCCCGGTCAGCACCTGTGTCAGGAAGCGGTTTCGGGTGGGCGTACTCCCAGCTACGGCTGTCCACCCAGGCAGAAAAACACTGGGCGGACCGCCGCGGCGACGCGATCGTCCCGCTGGTCTGGCTTGGATAACCAGACCAGCCACCGACTATACACGCGTCGCCGCACCTGGCTTCGGGCCGTGGCGGCTTCCTCACCGTACGGGTCCACGCCCCGCTGGCGAAGGGCGCAGAGGCTTTGATACGAATGTGCCCCGCCGATTCGCACTCAAGCCGCCGGCCCATATTGGCGCGCCATAAAGCGCCATGGACCGGACGACTCCCAAATACAGCCGCCGTGCCGCCATGTTGGGCGCCCAGATTAGGCATTATGCGGTTGCTAACGCGGCCGCTGCCCTCTCAATAGCCGGGGCCCAACCCTTCCAAATGATGCCCAAAACGCCAGTAGCTGTCCAGGTGAGGCCCAGATACTTCATCCGTCGCCCCACTCTACTTCGGCGACGACTCGTGCCGTCCCATCCTCCGCGAGGGCCACGGCCCTCCACGTATCCCCGCCGGCTATCACGAGGGTGTCGTCGGCATAGCATACCAACGACACGCCGACGGGGAGGTCAGCCCGCAGCACCGCGTCGTAGGCCGAAGTTCCAAAGGAGCGGCCCCAGGACCGACCCCGGTGGAACGCCGCGGTGCACCGCTCGCGGCTTCATCCCGCGCCGCCCCGGGGATTGGACGATACTATCCCGCAGGTAATCCCCGATCAGTCGGTACAGATAGGTAGGCACTCAGTGATACTGGAGTGCCCGGTTTATCGCCCCAGGAGATCAGATTAAAGGCGTTGGCAATGTCCAACGAGACTGCCAACACCACGCCCCCGGGAGATTACTGATTCCGCCAGGGTCCGCATGGTCGATATCGCTTCGACCGTGGAGCGGCCCGGCGGAAGCCGAACCGTCGGTCGGCCAGATCGGGGCCGACGCGGGACAGGTGCCCTCGAGACGCGCCGCTATGACGCGCCTGGGCGAGCTTTCCACCCTCGTCCAATAGGCATATGGGTCGGAACGCGGATGGAGAGTCCGCGGGATTCCTGGTTTGTGGAGGAGGACCAACCTCGCCACCTTCCATACGGGGAACTGGCCGGTCCGCAGGCAAGCGTCAAAGACACGCACCAGGCCGGCACCCAGGACGCCCACCGCTATAGCCCAGGCCTCGTTAGGTATGCCGTCCGGTCCTGGCGCCATTTTCTTTGGCGGCCATTCTCCGGACGGCCCTGGCTAGCTCCTCCTCGGAGACCCCCAGGTCGTCGGACCACCAAAACTGGCGGCTCGGCTGTGGCTCGGGGATACTGAACGCCTCTCCCGACGGGGAAGAGGACGCTGATCGTTTCCTCGGAGCAACCGGGGGGGTGAACTCAACACAGTCCCAACCCAGACCTAACGCAGACCTAACCCAGGCCTTTTTTTTTTTTTTTTTAAAACCCACCTCTATCCCCCATCACTGCAGTGGCGGGACCGCTATCCGCATTACTTCACTCCTGCGGAGGCCACCAGGGAAGTCCTGGTGGCACATGGGCTCAACTAATAGCCCACCGTCAGGAGAAGCCCAAGGGTGGGGTATTCCTGAAAAGGTCGGGGTATAGCGCCGTCTGTCATTTATTAGCTATTTGTCGTACATGTACATAAGGTATGGCAAACAAGCTTGTGTAATTAGCTTATATAAATAAATAAGTAAATAAATAAATAAATAATTAAATATATATATGTGTGGCTAGTAGCAGATGTACAGAAATAAGTAAAATAAATAGGTAAATAGATAAGTAGTTACAAAGTAAATAAAATAAAAGTATACATAAACTAAACTGTGTATCTATAAACAGATAAACTAATAAACTATAAGTGAGCGATAAATAAGTAAATAAATAATTAAATAAAATAAAAATTAAATAAATAAATAAATAAATAAATAAATAAATAAATAGATAAATAAATAAACAACGTTCTCAAGCAGGGTAAGAGACCAAAAGTACCAATAGTGTGCTCTTAATTGTCTAAGTATGGTAAACGCTGTACATCTGCTGAATATGCAAGGGTGTGTACCATTGTTGAACCGCTGTAAAATTTACTTAACCCGTTTATCTCCTGGTTCACACACACCCCCGCACCACAGCAGTGCAGCGATAGTTGGCGCTCGCACCACATGTGTTAGTGAACCTGTCTGACTTGATTGTCATGTGTTGTTAATGTTCTGTATATACAAGTTTCGAATTGTTTGTATATTGTTGTGTTCAGGTATAGTAAGAAGCGGTTCTGGACTAAGGTAAATAAACGAAATTATCTAGCTGTGTGTATATCTAATACATAGGTAGCATGAACCAAAATAACCTATATACCAACATAACCTAAGATAGAATAACATAAAGTAGAGAAACACAAGATAGAATAAGATTAAGACATAAAGTAGCATAGTAGAAGATAAAATAAAATAAACACTTGAATAAATAGTTGTTGACTAGGAGTCCAGATAAGTATCCAGCTAGCTAATTACGTTAAATATGTCTGAACCTCACCTATCTTAGCTTTCGTTACTGTAATTCAGTTTTAAACTTATGTCTAGCCTAATAATTAAGTACAAATTGGAACGCAGGAATGTGTGAGTGACTCAAGTACTACCAGCAGGTAGTAACTACATATTGCGCTTGTTATGGTTTTATCGAGTGTTCAGTGAGCGGTGTATCGTTATTGAATTGGATGTGTACCGCACCTCACGCACCCTGACATACTCATATCTGTCGCCCTTATACTCTGTAGTGTCTATAGTGGAGTAAAATAAAATATCCTATTAACCTATTATAGAATAACTGATGTTACGTATGCCGAACGTTTCGTTCCCCAATTTTTCTATACCACATGCGTGCATTAGGAAAACGCCCTGCTACTTATCTACCCCTTTGGAATGTAGAGTCAGTTCCCACGAAATGCAGCTGCTCGGTGACTAACGAAGCTCAGAGATTACCAAATATGGTAATGTCTAACGTACATTCGAATCCTCCCCACAGATTTATAGGTATATAAACCCCTTCGTTTCCTTACTCGGGGGATCAGAATCGTACAGTTACGTTTAGAGTCAACATCACGTCTCGTTACGCTGTCCACGGTTCTGACAGTCAGTTGCATTTCGTGAGATCGGGCTACAGTACCCTTGTGTATCAATTTTAAACCATATAGAATCCGTGAACCGGTATAAATTCTATTACGGCCTCTATTGTCAACCGACTTACCCCCGCATCGCCAGTGCGTCAACACCGTGCAAAAAATCATTTTTAGGTAATTATAATCATTCTTACAACGCGACATAACTGACACAAGACACGTGTATCTTATTTGTTTGTTAAGAATATATCTAGTTTCATTATTAAATCAGAGTTACTTATCTTCTTTAACCCATCATTATATAAAGCGATTATTGTTAGTTAAACGTTCCCACAATAATATAACCTTACCGCTCGGGTTATATTATATTTAATAATTGAAGTTACGAGGTCAATTAACAAATCCTGAATCCACATACAAATTCTTACAACCTAGTGGCTCCTCGATTACGCATCGAGTTCGTCCACGCAATCTAATACCATCCTAGCGGCTCCCTGCTTACGCACCAGGTTCGTCCGCATCCTACAGCTCCCTGATTACGCATCAGGTTCGTCTGTGATTCTTCCAACCTCCTAGCAGCTCCCCAATTTCGCATTGGGTTCGTCTGCGTCGTTATTAACCATCCTAGTGACTCCCCGATTACGCATCGGGTTCGTTCACGACATTACACCCTCCTACGGCTCCCTGGTTTCGCACCAGGTTCGTCCGTAAGTGACTCCATCCTAGAGGCTCCCTGATTTCGCATCAGGTTCGTCCTCGTTATCAACTATCCTAGCGGCTCCCCGATCTTGCATCGGGTTCGTCCGTGCACCTCACTAACACATTGATACCATATTCCATACTCTCTTTTGCACTCGCAGGCCACGCGTGCTGCACGGCCCTGGCTCGTAACACTGAATAAAAATAAATATAGACTGATATCGGTTGCTAAGTAACAGACTCAGTAAAAAAAAAAAAAAAAAAAAAAAAAAGGCAAGATATAAAATGTTATAAATTATAACATATAATATGTGTGAGATGTACGAGATATATGTGCGACATATGACATGACTTATGATAGTGCACGGTAGGGTTAGGTAAACCACCTGCTGTCATTGTACCGAGTGTAAGAAGTAGTGCTATAAAGTGTGTCACAAGGTATATGTGTGCTCATTATTCACCGGTACATGGGTAGATTAATAGCTGAGCCATTGCATAAATGTATGAATAAATGAATGAATGCGTCAGAATAATAGAAAAATACCTAAAATGACGGGAGGCTGTGTGGCCGTAAAGCCTTAACACGTTCACGCCGGCGCCGATATTCAGGGTTTTCTCTGGGAGGCGGCGCCCGGAATGCACGGTATGCTTCTTCGTGCGGCGCATCGATCTAGATTACACTGTTTGTTTAAAGATTGCATAATGCCGAGCGATTAGCCTCGGCCGCAATTACCGTTAATCCTGTTAACGTACAATAACCAAGAGATTATCTCTAATTGGATTTGTATAGCGAACGGTGATTGAAAAACGTGTGTATTATTAGTTTTTCTGGAATCGGTAACGGCTCATTACCTTTCGATTCGAGTGTGCTAACGGTGTTAGTGACGTCAGTACCGTGAGAGAGTAGTGCGCCGATAATGTGACAAGGAGAGACGGCCGAAATTCAGACAGCGCCACGGAACGACCAGTAAGAGTACCGCGGCGACGTCTTCGGCTGTCAATCCGTATCATTCTTACGGCGACTTCTGACCGGGACGCATCGGCTCCCGATCATATTTCGATCAGAAGTTAATCGCGATTTAAGAGGGAAAATCCTCTTGCGAGTAAGCCGAAAAGACTGCTATTGTTAAAAGGGTGTAGCGAGCCTTGCTCGAAATGGTCGGAAATTCATTCCCACCTTGCTTGGAAAACACGACTCGCATCTCGATTCGTGCAAGTTCACCTGATTCTCGTTCGAGCAAACCTCGATCGAGTTTAATTAGTTTAAATTTACTGCATATCTTGGAGGGCTCGAGAATACACCAATAGGGTGTTCGACCCCTCCTGTGCGGCATTTAACGGTCGATTCCAACGTATAAACGTTGAATCATATAGAAGTCGGCGGTACCGTCCATACTTCTGTGTGATTGCCCTTCGGCATAGGAGACACCAAAAGGAGGCACCTACGTGGTGTACCTCCAGGTGGGCTCACTGTAGTCAGGTCGGCGTCCATTGTGGACGTGTGATTTTCGGTCTTCGCCTCCTTATTTCTACAGATCCCGCCGGTGTAACGTTTAGAGGAGCACCAGTGCGGAGAAGTAACGGAGTCGTGGGTCAGGCCCCCGCGTAGTTCAAAATACTGCAACGTATCACGTCGAGTAGTGTATTCGTGCAGTGAACAACGTGTTGTCGGGCTTCGCAGTGTAACTCTCGGCCAAATAAGTCATCTGTTGGAACGTGTTAAGAGAAGCCGCAGATTGACGGTCGTGCAGTGCACTGCAGTGCGACTCGACGCACAGACTCAGTGTGCATACTCACGGGAACAGTGCATTAGGAGCCTTACAACCTCCTCTTGCATCCCCGTCCACTGGGCAATCGACCACTGAATCGGCGAAGAAAAGAAGTTTAATTCTTTTCCTAGCCAAAATACAGTCCACTTATATTTCGTAATTTACGACGAGTTTACAATTCTCCGCTCCGGTGCGTTCGAATTACGAAGCCAGGAGCTCGAGCAAACGAGCGCGACGAAGATACGTATACCGTGTACGTGTGTCTAACACATAGTCGTGTTTTTCTGTTCATAGGAATCTTGGCCTACCTCAAGCTGGCGAGAGGAACGACCTGGCCTCGCGGAACGGCCAGAAACGAGGCCAAAGATTAATTCAAAACGATCGAGAGCAGCCAGGAACGCGCGAGTAGAATAGTCGTGTACCAATTCAATATGCACAGCCCGAGTGGAGAAGCAAACGAACACCGAGATATAGGTTTTATGCGTTTTGTGACCTCTCCCTGCGGAGTTACGGACGTTATAAGGTCCGGCGTAATCTATGCCGATGCAAGAGAATGCCCTACTGGGTCGACATCTTTCTACAACCAAGTCCTGCATCAATTGGGCGAGAGGGCGCGGTTTAACCCGCGCACAGGTTACACACTGACGGATGACCTTCCGGACCAGGCTTCGACCATTTATAATCCAATAACGCTGTCTCACTGTTCGGAGGGTTAGTAGGTTGCCCCCGTGGAGGGTGTTTAGATGACATTGTCGCACCAATAATTCAGAGACGAAGTGATAAGGCAGCAAGATTGGGTACTTGGTCTCGGTCGCCAACAAGGCATTGCGGAGGCGCCCCCACGCGTAAGATGCCCTTCGAATCCAGAAACGGACTGAGGGCTGAGATTTTGGACGAGTTGGGTATGGGTCGCCCCTGGGAAATCGCATCGCATTCCAGTTTAAAGTGCCTGGATTGCAAAAGGTGATTAGACGGAGGGTAGCCTCCCAAAGTTCATCCGCGTTCAATAGACGCGGGAGTGGCTTCCCGGAACCAGCGGAGAGTTCCTTCATTGATCTCAAAATTGTCAGAAATTTAAGACAGTGAGCTGTCACTCGAATCAGACGTGACCAGCTTGAAAATCGGAACAGAAATTCCCAGTCCTTGGGTCGCCCAGTTGTGTGCAAGCTGACAGGCTTAGCTTCCACCGTGGTTGATAGATCAGATGGTTTGGCCGGCCAAGCGGCCTCGGATTCTGCAAGCCACAAAGGGCCTTGCAGCCAAAGAGTGTTGGAGAGAATAGCCTCGACTTCGACTCCCCGAGAGGGTGAATCTGCGTGATTTTCCCGACTTCTCGACTATCCTTCTCCGGCATTCTGTGTGCCACGCCCTGCACGGCACATTTTTTGGTCCTTCGAGCCGGATTTTAGTCAAATCCTAATCGGAATTACGTGAGATACACGCGTTAGTCGTATTAACGGTTATTAAACGGTCCTTTGTTCAATTTAATCGGCACTGTGTCAGGTCATTGCTGTGTACACTCGCGCTCGAGTTTACCAACATGACCTCTGTCTCTACCGTTTCGAATCCTGTTGCCGCGATGTTCGCGGAACAAACGCTCAAATTGACAATACTTTCGAATTTCTGTAAGAAATGTTAAGAAGAAAGGCCAAGGAATTTTACCACAACATTCCTTCGCGGCCGTTTAAGCATGCTGACTACGCTGTGGGAACAGGTTCAGAATTTCCACGGTTGTATCGTTTCTTCTGTTCCTTCTTCTGAGCAAATCAATTACGGTTATTTTGCAGAGGATAAAATTAGCGTCGCTTCAGAAAAACTACCTTGAGGCCTGAGAGTACTTGAATGATCAGCTTGCTCTTATAGCTCCCACTCCTTTATCGCCCATTGGGGGTCACAATTCTACCGCGGACCCTTTGCTCCCTCATCCTGGCCCTTCGGCCACTATCAAACTTCCGAAGTTGGACTTGCCCACTTTCAATGGGGATTTTAAGAAATGGCCCCATTTCTCTGACGCGTTCTGCGCGGCCGTCAAGAACGTACAGCACCTTTCGAAGGCGCAGAAGATGCAGTACCTTGATGCCTGTTTGAGGGGAGAACCAAAGGATCTTATCGAGCACCTCGAGATTTGCGACGCGAACTTCGATATAGCCTGGGCATCCCTAGTCTCCGAGTACGCGCATCTCCGTGTGCTGGTCTCGGTACAGTTGGACAGACTTTGTGACCTGCCGTCTGTGCATCACGATAAATTAGACTCTCTAAAAAGGGAAAGCGGAGGTCGTCCAATCGGTGGCCGCTCTGAAGAAACTCAAATGCCCCGTAGAGGAAGTCGACTTCCTGGTAGTTCATCTAGCCGTTAGAAGGTTTGATACCGCCACTAGGCGTGACTGGGAAAATTCGTTAGGAGATTCGCGCGTACTACCGAGACTCGAGCAGTTGACCGCCTTTTAGACAAAAAATCCGTGCGTTACTTATGACGCAACCCCATTCTACGGGTCCCAAATGTCAGGACGCACAATTCCGTTGAAGCGAAGCCTAAACTGGTGTCTTCTTGCCCCTTCTGCAAGAACGATCATCCGCTTTATGCATGTCCGAAATTCAAGGATATCAACCCTCGAGCGCGGTATGAATTTGTCAGAGGGAAACAGGCCTGTATCAATTGCCTATCCTCTAAGCATACCTCACGTGCTTGTCCAAGCAAATTTTCATGCAAGCATTGTAGGAAGCCTCACCATTCGCTGTTACATTTCGAAAACTCAAATAACGTGACGGTTAAACCGAAACAACCACCGGAGGCCCCGAAGGACCCCTGAATATAGACGCAACGGCGTGCCGTACCGTTTCTCTTGAACAGGAAACTAATTTAGCTAAGCATGCCCATACTTCGTGTAGGGTATCTCCGCCGACTTCGGAGGTGTCTCAAGGTCGGTCCCTGTCTTATTAGCTACCGCTTTGGTCCGTGTGCAAGCAGCGGACGGATCTCACGCGATCGTGCGGGCCTTGATTGACCAAGGGTCCGAAGCGACTTTTATCTCGAGCCCCTTAGCTCACGCTCTAAACCTTCCGCGCTATAAGGTCAGCACAACTGTGCAGGGGGTAGGCGGCCTCGTTTTAGGCTCGCTTAAACACGGCGTTTCTCTAACACTCTCGTCGCGAAGCGGCAAATCTGTCAAGGTTCAAACCAACGCCTACGTTATCCCCAATATTACCGCTTACACACCGCCTTCGGTGTCTCACACTTCTTTCGCGGAGTTACGCACCTATTTCTTAGCCGACCCTGAACCAGGTTCTCAGAGGAAGATCGACTTACTAATAGGAGCGAACGTTTATGGTCAAATAATACGCTTAGGCGTCAAGCATCTCTCTGCGGCTGCTATCACAGCGCAGAAAACAGTTTTCGGATGGATCCTTTCCGGTCCAGTTCCGCCTCTCGGTCATAGGACCCACACCCTTTCGGTAAAACCTCTTCACTACCCTGGATTCACTTGATAGCGCCATTCGCCGGTTTTGGGAAGTCGAGGATGTCCCAAAACAAGTTATCCTTACGCCGGCAGAACAAAGTTGTGAGGATTTTTTCGTTAAAACGACCAAAAGGTCTAAGGATGGTCGATTCGTTGTTAAATTACCATTCAACGTGGACCACCCTGCGACGCAGTTAGGGGACTCTTTCGAGATCGCCGCGGCGTCCTTGAATCGCCTTAACAGACGCCTCATCAAAAACCCACCGTTGTTAAAACAATACACTGAATTTATCAACGATTACAAAGAACTCGGCCACATGTCCGTCTTGGACTCGGCCCCTCGCGCTTTCCTATACATTCCTCATCGGGGCGTCCTACGGCCAGACAGCCTCACAACCAAAATCAGGGTGGTTTTCAATGCTTCTTCCGTGACAGCGAACGGAGTTGCTCTAAACGACCTGCTGCATGCGGGCCCTCCCTTACAACAAGATCTCAATTCCATCATCCTACGTTGGCGGTTGCATAGGCACGTCTTAGTGGCCGATGTGGAGAAGATGTTTAGGCAAATCCTTGTCGATACAAACGATCGAAAGTTTCAGTGTATCTTGTGGCGCGGAGGTCCTTCCGATCCTGTTCAAGCCTTCTCACTCAACACCGTTACATACGGGCTCACATGTGCACCCTTTTTAGCCATACGTTGCCTTCAAGAGCTGGCAAAGCTCGAAGGCGAGAAGTACCCTCGGGCGGTCCCAATTCTCTGGAAAAACACTTTCATGGACGACGTCTTCATGGGCGCGGAAGATGTGGAGTCACTCGACTCATTAAGAGCCGAAGTTTGCGGATTATTAGCGGCTGGTAAATTTCGCTGCGCAAATGGGCCGGAAATTCCTGAGTTACTCTCTCGCATTCCTGTGGGCGAACATTCTCACGCCATCGATCTCTCTCTGTTCTCCCAAACCGATTTGAAAGTGTTAGGGATAAAATGGACACCTCAGGACGATCACTTCTGGTTCAATTGGTCAACAGTCCGACCATCGGATACCCCATTGACCAAACGGCAATTACTCTCGCTCGTCGCCCAACTCTACGACCCTCTGGGTTGGCTCAGCCCACTGATAATACGGGCTAAGATCATGATGCAAGCTCAATGGTTAGAAAAGCGGGAATGGGACCAGGCAGTCTCTGAAAATACCATGCGAGCATGGAATTCATTCTGCCTCGACTTGCAAAAACTAAAGGAGATCAAAATCCCGCGATGGCTCCATTTTACCTCATCGTGTATCTCGATAGAATTACACGGGTTTTGTGACGCTTCGTCATCAGCCTTTGCCGCTGTGGTTTACTCCAGGGTAGTGGAGAAGGACGGTACAGTCACCGTCTCTTTATTAACGGCTAAATCGCGGGTGGCACCGCTTAAAACACTGTCTATTCCAGTGCTGGAATTATGTGGGGGGGTCCTCCTTTCGGACCTCATTGTGCATGTACGATCCTCTCTGGGCGTTTCCGTCTCCCGTACAATGTGTTGGTCCGACTCGGAGATCGTGCTCGCTTGGTTGCGCAAGCCACCTTCCACTTGGAAGGTGATGGTAGCGAATAGAGTTTCGCGAATTCAAACCGCTCTACCTGAGGCCGAATGGCGACACGTGAAGTCAGAAGACAATCCCGCAGATTCACCCTCTCGGGAGTCGAAGTCGAGGCTATTCTCTCCAACACTCTTTGGCTGCAAGGCCCTTTGTGGCTTGCAGAATCCGAGGCCGCTTGGCCGGCCAAACCATCTGATCTATCAACCACGGTGGAAGCTAAGCCTGTCAGCTTGCACACAACTGGGCGACCCAAGGACTGGGAATTTCTGTTCCGATTTTCAAGCTGGTCACGTCTGATTCGAGTGACAGCTCACTGTCTTAAATTTCTGACAATTTTGAGATCAATGAAGGAACTCTCCGCTGGTTCCGGGAAGCCACTCCCGCGTCTATTGAACGCGGATGAACTTTGGAGGCTACCCTCCGTCTAATCACCTTTTGCAATCCAGGCACTTTAAACGGGAATGCGATGCGATTTCCCAGGGGCGACCCATCCCCAACTACTCCAAAATCTAACCCCTCAGTCAGTTACTGGATTCGAAGGGCATCTTACGCGTGGGGGGGTGCCTCCGCAATGCCTTGTTGGCGACCGAGACCAAGTACCCAATCTTGCTGCCTTATCACTTCGTCTCTGAATTATTGGTGCGACAATGTCATCTAAACACCCTCCACGGGGGCAACCTACTTACCCTCCGAACAGTGAGACAGCGTTATTGGATTATAAATGGTCGAAGCCTGGTCCGGAAGGTCATCCGTCAGTGTGTAACCTGTGCGCGGGTTAAACCGCGCCCTCTCGCCCAATTGATGCAGGACTTGGTTGTAGAAAGATGTCGACCCAGTAGTGCATTCTCTTGCATCGGCATAGATTACGCCGGACCTTATAACGTCCGTGACTCCGCAGGGAGAGGTCACAAAACGCATAAAACCTATATCTCGGTGTTCGTTTGCTTCTCCACTCGGGCTGTGCATATTGAATTGGTACACGACTATTCTACTCGCGCGTTCCTGGCTGCTCTCGATCGTTTTGTAGCTCGACGCGGGCTCCCCAACAAAATAGTTAGTGATAACGGGCGAAATTTCGTAGGGGCAGATAGGGAACTGCGGGCTAATTTCAAACGAGTTTTCTGTTCCGCCGAATTGAGGGATCGGTGTGCTCAACTAGCCATACTTTGGCATTTTAATTCCCCACTAGCACCACATTTCAGTGGCCTCCAAGAGGCGGGTGTCAAGTCTCTGAAACACCATCTACGCCGAACTTTGGGGGCATTCACACCCACGGTCGAGGAAATGTCCACCTTATTGTGTAAAATCGAGGCCATGCTGAACTCGAGGCCTCTAGCGCCCTTGAGCGAGGATATCGAATCCTTTGACGCATTGACCCCTGGGCACTTCTTGATCGGGGCCCCTTTGAATGCCCCTCCGACGCCCACTTTATCGGATGAGCCGTTAAACCGACTCTCACGATGGCAGGCCATCCAGTAATTTTCGGAACAAATGTGGAAGCGGTGGAAAAACGAATACCTCGTCCACCTACAGACGCGTTATAAGTGGCGTCAGGTGGAGGAGCCACTAGGGGAGAACGACATGGTGTTGCTCCGGAATGCAAACACTCCCCCTTGTTCCTGGGAGTTAGGCAGAGTCATAGAGGTGTATCCAGGCCCTGATGGTCTAATTCGAGTTGCCAAGGTCAGGACGGCCTCATCTTCTTACCTGCGTCCTATCGCACAACTGTGTAAATTACCGGTGGCGCACCGACCCCGCATTCTGGTCTCCCTAACTCTGTGGTGGAGCCAAAGGAGCTCGACCCTACTTCTCTACAATAAAACAAAAGTTGGATATTAATAAATCCCGTCTTAACTCTGTGAATATCAAACTCCAACGATAGTCATCTCCGATTATACCGAAAGGCTCTAAGCGACTCTGCTTTCGCTATCTCAAGATTCACCACCCGTTGAAAATTTGTCGTGATACGATCAACAAAGGGCTCAGTACCCACCGAGTATCGGAGCCAACATGAGCTTCTTCGCGCCAAAGGAACAAATCGAGTTCGATGCGCTCTTTGAGCAATGTTTGAATAACGCGACCCAGTGCCCCAATCCTGAAGAGGGGGACCGTCGTCCACCTAAGGGTAAGCCCGCCTCAACCCCATCTCGGTTGAGCGAGGCGGATATCCGCCAGCGCATGCGACGGGCAGCGGCCGCCAGCAAAAAGGCAGCAAAGCCGCTCTTGGCCGATCCAGTTCCGCCAACGAACGCAGAGGAAGAAGGGCCAAGGACACCACCGCCGCCGCCATCGGCGTCCCTCGCGGAGCGGACGATGCCACCTCCACCGCCAGCACCAGCGTGCCTCAGGATCGTGGTGCTCTGGGAGGTGATCCGGGTACCGCTGCACGCCGTATTTAAACAGCGCCGGTACAGGTACCTGTCAAAGCAAGGGCGGTACCTGCTGAAGTTCGGCGCTGAAGGCCAGCTGACTTCCCTTCAACTAACACCAAAACGAGCAGCGGCCACCTAAGCTACGCTTCTCTTTATTTTCATAATTCTAGTTTTAGTTTACATTTGCGCTTATGCATTTTACCTTTTCAGTTGGTTCGTTGCTTTACGGTTTCTACCTATTTTTTCTCCTATGTACATAGCCTCTTTATATTGTGAATCAAGGCGCGACGAGGATGTCGCTACAACTACGCGTCCAATGGGACTTCGAAGGGCCACCGATGCGATTGCAACTGCTGAGCAGAGTCACCAACTCAGGCTTCGATCGAAGACCCAAAAGTGCCCGCCCATCGCCTCTCTCCGCCACGGACGCTTGGGACTGCATTTAGTGATTTTGTGCGCCTCCGCGCAAGGTGGGGGGTCTGTTCAAACCGATCAACGGTTCTCCCGTGATAAAGTAAGAGAAGTGTCAGTGATTTGCGTTTCGCGAGAGTGTTCTCTCTCTTCCAAGTGCGTCAGAGCTGCCGGCTCTGGTGGGGAGAGAGGCGATCGGCAACCAAGGAGGCTAGCGGCGAAATGTTCCCCCGTCTGTGATCGCGCATGCGCTGTGACAGGCAGCACCGAGCCGACCTGCGACGGGAGCGAGCGGACTGATCAGTCCTGTTCTGTGCGTTATTCCAAACGGGGCTCAAACTCAGCTACCTCTTTGGCCTAATGTGAATTTGTCTCGTGGCATTCAGAGGCCAATTCGGATGTCGCTCTTCCTTTTCCTCTCGTGAGTCCGGTGCTTCTGTGTTCCTTTTAGGGATTAGTCTCGTGGTATCCGAGGCCCCCGTTCGAAGGAACACCGAATTTCTTACCAAAGAATCCCGAGCACGTGTGTTCCGTCTCGGGATTTCTCCGCGTTTGGGAATTCTTTCCCGTTCTATCGAGGCTGCTTCCCGTCTCTTGTCGGCTCCCTGTAGCGCGGCTCTGATTTGTACGCGAAATTGATTTGTTAATTTACCTTATGGCCGTTTTGAGTTTTCGCTATTTTTTATCTTCATTGGTACTGCGTGACTGTATGCATGCCGGCGACTATGCGCTTCACAGCTGCTTTACTTTAAATAAAAGTTGTACCCCCTTGCCGGGTACTCTGTGTGTTTGTAAAAGCAACAGGTCTCGCGTGATTTTCCCGACTTCTCGACTATCCTTCTCCGGCATTCTGTGTGCCACGCCCTGCACGGCACAATATTGTTCAGTCTCGTTAATTTTATTATAATTGTTCATTGGTTTTCTTTTTGTTTTTCCGTTATTTTTGTAATAAAGGTCGATCTTAAAGGCCGACGAAAAGAAAACCATTTGTGTCCGATTCACTTCCCGGTAATTCTCCCACACCTCTATCCGGACTCATACGTTAAAAGTATACCAAGCTTTTTAACATAAGGTCCTTCGAGCCGGATATTGAGGTAATCGGAGAAAGGGAAGTGTTGGACGTAATACACGCGAGTTTCTGCCGTGTACGGTTGTTTTGAATAACTTTACCTTCAACAACCATGTCCGTTACGAAAGATCCCGACTGGTCTGACCTTGGGGCATACCTCGAGAACCTGACCAGAGGGATGGAACGGATAAATAGGGCGTCCATCAACCTCAAAAAGATGGGTCGAGCCAAATATACCCAGAAAATTCTGGAAGAAAGGTTCGATTACGTTAAAACTCTGTGGCAACAGATGAACGATCAGTATATGGTCGTGTGTAGGCTTCTCCCTCCTGGGGAACGACACGATTACGAGTTGTTCCAACAGGATTTCATGGGGAAACCGAAAACGAGTTTCTGGAGTTCCAGGCCTATGTGGCCGCGGAAATAACCCGACTCACCACAGGTCCAAGAACGGTGATGTCGGAAATCCAGCAAACAATACCGATCGAACTCCCGAAGATGAGGTTGGAGAAATTCGACGGGGATCCTTCGAAATGGGAACATTTCGAGGACCTATTTACCGCCGGAGTAATAAACAACCCCACGTTAACG
The DNA here is from genome assembly GCA_030068185.1 of Colletes collaris. Classification (NCBI taxonomy): domain Eukaryota; kingdom Metazoa; phylum Arthropoda; class Insecta; order Hymenoptera; family Colletidae; genus Colletes; species Colletes collaris. The sequence goes on along the minus strand of JASGYR010000007.1, from coordinate 154,020 downwards.
GATGTGCAAAGGTTACAATACCTAAACACCTGTATAACCTGGAGAGCCGCAGCCGCTATCGCATCTCTTACGATAACGGATAATAATTTCTCAGTGGCATGGTCAACCCTGAAGACAGAATACGGGCTCCACGCCTGGTACTGGTCAAGATACTTGATCGAATCCTGAGAATGACAAAAATCCGAAAAGGCGACCTGTCGAGTGTTCAGCAGGTTACCATCGGCTTTCGGCAAGCACTCGCTATCCTTGCTAAAAAAGGAAAAGCGGAAGAGCAGCTTAGTTGGCTGCTCACGCACATTGTAGCGAGCCAATTCGATGCCGCGTTGCAAAGGGAATGGGAACGATCCCTCAAAATGTCAACGGAATATCCGATGATAGAGGAGATATTCAGATTCCTCGATCAGGAGGCGCGGGCTATGTCCGTAATTGACGAACATAACCGCAAAATTGCCTCAAAACAGGAACAGAAGCCACGAGTACGGAGTCATAACACCGTCGTGGATTCCCCCTGCGCAGCGAAAGTGCACGATTTGCGGACAAACGCATGCACTCTCGGAATGCGGCACATTTAAGCGTTTCTCCGCACTGGTACGTTACCAGATCATAAAGCGACAGTCAGGGATGTATAGCCTGTCTGGCCCTGGATCACGACGTAAGAGGCTGCCGGAGCCAACAAGGTTGTTCGAGATGCAGTGGCAGGCATCACACCCTGTTGCATTTCGAACAACGCGAAAAAGAGGCGGAAAGCCAAAAGCCGAAATCGAAATATTCGAACGGCAAGCGCGAGGAACGGCGAGATAACGCCCCTCCACAGCGCCGTACGGCTAAGGCGAAAGCCGGCACCGATAACTCGAACGCGCAAGCAGCTACGTCACGGGCCACTACGTCACACTGTACGGCGAGTACAGACGTACTTACCGAGGCCGGTGCTATTAGCAACCGCGATTGTACGAGTGTACGGAGAAATCGGTGCGTCGCGTTTAATGCGCGCGCTGTTAGATCAAGGGTCCGAAACATCCTTCATCTCGGCGAAATTGAGGAATGACCTCAACCTCCCGAGGAAGAAAACCTCAGCCACGGTATCGGGCTTGGGGGGTGGTCGGACCCAGAGAATCAAGTACAGCGTAAGGCTGAATTTGGGAACGGCTTCCGGGGTAACCCCGATGGTTTCGGCGAGAGCGTACGTCGTGACAAAAATCACTAGTTACGCCTCGCCATCAGTAAACGCGCTCGATAACTACGCGTTGCGAAACCTGAAGCTCGCCGATCCCGAGCCCGCGTCTGACCAAAACATTGAAGTTTTGATCGGCGCAGATTTATACGCTCAAGTTATTCGGTCGGGATTCCGTCGAATATCTCCCGAAGGGCCTATTGCACAAGAAACTGCATTTGGCTGGATATTATCCGGACCGATAGATGCAGCGAGCAAGGCCCAGGGTCACGTGCGAACGTTGCATTGCAATACACTCGAATCGCTGGATCACGCGATTCGACGGTTCTGGGAAGTTGAAGAAATCCCTTCGACCTCAGTACTGACAAAAGCAGAGGAAGAATGCGAAGCGCATTTCCAAAACACTGTCGCACGGGATGCAACGGGAAGATTTATTGTCCGATTGCCGTTTAATCATCCGAAACCGGAAGGTGCATTGGGAGATTCACTCCGTATCGCCCTCTCCGCATTGACAAGGTTGAGAAGGGATTTGGACCAGGATCAGACCCTCGTACGAGAATACCAAGAGTTTCTCACGGAGTATGAGTCGTTGGAGCACATGACTCGTATCGAGCCCTCTGAAAAATAGCACAGCACAAATAAACCAGCTCAAGGCTGGCATGAATGTGGGCAGTTACATACGTGTAATAGACATTGTCACTAACCTGTGGGCCGGAGTATTGTTTATAGATGCGGCATAAATTTGTAGGTTTATATTCTATGTATGCTATATATGTATAAGCGTTGTAGTTTACGAGCCTATACTTGGAAACCTGAGTACAGGCAGATATAACCCTGCTAGAGCTGTAATCTAAAAATTTCAGATAAAATGAAGAAGAGAAAAAGAGAGCAAAAATATATAAAATAAAATAAAATAAAGTAAATTAAGGTAAAGTAAAGTAAATTAAGGTAAAGTAAGATAAACTAGAATAAAACAAAACAAAACCTTGTTAGATGGGCCAGTATGCCAGGCTTGAGTGGTATAAAGAGAGAAAAGCGCTGGGTAATTTTACCCTGTTCACAGTTAACCTGCATATAAATGTCATAATATTGCCTGAGAATCTTGTTATGGCCACAGAGTGTTTAGTTACGCAGATGGCTATACTTCAGTCTACCACGTGGTCTGTTCTGAATAGGGCCACCCACCAGCATCGTGATCGCTATGCCCCCACGCGACCAGTTCTTGCACTCCTGTCCATTTCCCTTTCAAGTTCACCTTTCTCCGACAGGATTTCTGTGAGGAAAGACTTAATCGCATTCCATTCATCCAGTCCCTGTGTCATCCTGTAACCCAGTTCTTCAATACTGAGCCCTCTCTCGATCTGTAGCGTCTCCATTAATCTGTCCCGTTGTGTCCTCCATTTGTCACAGATGATGAAGGTGTGTTCGGTGGTGTCCTCTTCGCCGCACCCATACCAGCATGTATCTGTCTGGGCCTTACCGATCCTCTTCCTATATGTGGCAAAGGATCCGTGTCCAGTGAAGGCTTGTGTCATATAATATGTCACCTGCCCACATGGTCTGTCTCTCCACCTTCTAATATTTCCGATCCATCGGTGTGTAAGTTTTTGCCCGTATTCATTGTCCCATTGATCCTGCCATTCTGTAAGGACTTCATCTCGAATCCTTTTCCTTTCCGCAGTGATGGTCGCCTTAAGATCCGGGTGTATATCTCCCAGCAATTCTCTGCCCTCTTCCTCCGCCCTCATTACGCGGCCTCGCTCGTCAATCTTTAGCATGATCGGTACTACCCCAGCTATTACCGGTAGTACAGCGCGCGGGGCCGTACGATATGCTTTGACCACGCGCATTAATCCGGTGCACTGTGCGCTCTGTAGCCTCTTCCTATTAACCTCAACGTTGGCCCATTTTGCCCAAATACGCGCTACATATAATAAAATGGACTCTAACACGTAGTAATACAGCAGGCTCGTTTTATGGCCCGCATCCCCGGTGTTCGGTAGTATTCGTGCCAGAGCCGCAATCGTTTTAGTACCTTTGTTGTTTATATTCTCAATGTGTTTCTTGAAAATCTGGCTCCTGTCAAAGGTTAGTCCCAGGTACTTAATTTCCGTGCTAGGCCTGATGTTCCTATGCAGTACGGTAATCTCGAAGTTATGACTATGCCTTTTCTTGTTGAGGAAAATCATTTCCGTCTTCTCAGGTGCTAATTTGAGCTTGCTCCTTTCAAACCATGTAAGTATATTCCCAATACTAAAATTTATATTTTCCTTGAGGCGCTCTTGGTCATGATGGGACACCTCCAATGCCAGGTCATCTGCAAAGCCAGAAACTCTCGCACCCTGAGGGAGTTTTAAGGTAAGTATGCCATCATACGCAATGTTCCACAGGATAGGCCCTATAATGGACCCCTGTGGCACACCCATCCAAGTCCGCCTACTGGCCCAGCCACCTCCTGACTTATAAAATATTTTCCTATCACTCAAATAGTTAATAATAATCCGCACCAAATGTGGTGGGAACTTTTTCCGCTCTATTTTCCTAATAATAAGCCGGTGAGGTATAGTATTAAACGCATTTTTTACGTCAAATGTAATCAGGAGACAATGCTTTTCCCTACATTTGGCCTCGTCAGCGATGCCCATGACACCTCGCAATGCCTGCAGAGTACTGCGCCCCTTACGAAATCCAAACTGTCTAGGTGAAAGGCCGATGGGTCCTAAAGCGACTAAAATTCTTTCCTTCAATATACCCTCGTACACCTTAGCCCAGTGACTAATGAGACATAGGGGTCTGTAAGCAGATGCTAGCAGGGGATCCCTACCCTCTTTATGCAATAATACTAATCTTTGGTGCTTCCACCTAAGGGGCACAGCACCATGCATGATACAATTCGTTAAGAAGACTTACTACTAGGTTAATCCTAGCCTCTAAAATACACTTAACAACTATCCCGGGATCCCGTCGTAGCCCGGCGCCTTGTTGAAGTTTATGGTTTTGGATACCTCCCTTATTTCCTCAGGTGTGGTCAACTTCAGTCCTGCCATAGCATACCGTGCCACGTCGACCCGCTGCAGCGTTACCCCTGAGGTTCGTACGGGAACAATTCTTCCAAGATGCGCTCAGTCCCCTCGCTGGAAATATCCGGTGGTTCCTTCCTCGGTTTGACCATCTTCATGACTGCTTTATATGGCCTGCCCCATACATCATTTTCAACGGTGCCACAAAGATCACGCCACGCTCTAATCTTGCTCCTTTTGATTTCAAGGTTCAGTGCCTTTCTGGAGCTCCTGAACACTTCCGCGAGAAGGGCACTTCCGGTCGTCCTCTCTTCACTGCCCGCTGGTATTTCCTACGGTTGTTGTTGGCGCGTGCTCTTAGTTCCGCAATCTCTCTGGTCCACCAGATTTTTGTGGTTTTGTTAGCAGGTGCCGGTCTTCTGGGTACCATTGACACTTCACAAGCCGCCTCAAGAGCATCAAGAACCCTATCCACCTCCGCCCAATCCATAGGTCGCGATGTGTCGATGTCCTCAGTGTCCTCGTCCAGCCTCCCGAGCAACCTGCCAGTGTCTAAGGTGGATGCTTTCCATCCAAACATTTCAATCCGCCGTCCAGTCCTATTTCCAGCAAAGACGTGCAACAGATAAAGATGGTCTGAAGCGGTGAATCTCTCCAGCACCTTGCTACTTGTGAGTTCCCCTATAGAGGCGCTATCGCATGCCATAAAATCTATTTTAGAGTACCTATTTGCCTTCTCATAGGTGTATACTCCCTCACTATCAACCGCGTACAATCCCATAGACCTAACCCAGACATAACCCAGACCTAACCCAGACCTAACCCAGACCTTTTTTTTTTTTTGTTTTTTTTTTTAACGTGGGGAAATCCTCGTTGACACCCCGGCGTCCTAGGGGAGAGACCGGGGTAGTGCCGGACTCCTACAGGCTAAAACCCCACGGTGGCCGCCTGCGCCCTTTATCTGGGGGTAGTCACGGGAACCAAACTAGCGATACCACCGCGACTACCCCCGTTAGTGCAACTGCCTATTACAGGCCCTTCCCGGGGGAGAAGATGTAATCCTCCTCCCCCAATGAGGGGCAAATAAACCGATTGCCACCGGCGACGCCACGCGGTCACCCGCGACGTCGCCCCCACTCGTGCCGTTGTTAGCATTAGCCGCGACCGGGCCCCCACCCGATCGCGGCCACGGCTGCGAGGCCGGCTAACTCTGCCGCCCCCGCAAGACGGAGCCCCTGCCACGGGCCCCCGGTACTGTTATGTGCTGGGTGTGGGGGGGAGCGAGGAGACACAACCCCTCTCCCCACACCGCAAACCACATCACCGACCCCTTCACGCTCCCCCTGCCACGGGGAGCGGCGGGAGGTCTTAATGGCGGCGACGCCGCCTGCCCCCACCTCCTCACGCGCCCTTTCGGCGTCCTCCTTGGCGGCCATGACCTCTTCACAAAACAAGGCCATGGCCGCCCAAGCCTCCTCGCTGCCGACCATCGCACGAATAACAGCCGGCAGCGAGAGGTCCGCCCCGACAACTCCAACAAGGACACCGCGCTGCGCAGCCCACGCTCGGCAAAACTCCAACGTGTGCTGCGCGGTGTCCTCCCTTCCCTCGCAATGACGGCACGCAGCCGTCACCTCCCGCCCTATTCGATGCAGATACTCGACCGAAGCATGCGTGCCCGGTCAGCACCTGTGTCAGGCGGTAGGTGGGCGTACCCCAGCTACGGTCCACCCAGGCAGAAAACACTGGACGGACCGCCGCGGCGACGCGATCGTCCCGCTGGTCTGGCTTGGATAACCGGACCAGCCATCGACTATAGACGCGTCGCCGCGCCTGGCTTCGGGTCGTGGCGGCTTCCTCACCGTACGGGTCCACGCCCCGCTGGCGAAGGGCGCAGAGGCTTTGATATACCTCTGCGTCCATTTTGCGCAAGCAGGTGAAACGGCGCGGAACCCGCCAGCAAGGTGGCGGCTGTGTAGGAGATCGTGCGGTATCCTCGCGCGACCAACCTCTGCAACCGGCGGAGCACGAACGTGCCCCGCCGATTCGCCATCAAGCCGCCGGCCCATATTGGCGCTCCATAAAGCGCCATGGACCGGACGACTCCCAAATACAGCCGCCGTGCCGCCATGTTGGGCCCCCCGAGATTGGGCATTATGCGGCCTAACGCGGCCGCTGCCCTCTCAATACGGCGGCCCAAACCTTCCAAATGATGCCCGAAACGCCAGTAGCTGTCCAGGGTGAGGCCGAGATACTTCATCCGGCGCCCCACCCCGACTTGGGCTCCGCCCACCCGTAGAGACGCCTGGCGCGGCACCCCGCGACCACTGACGTTGCACAGCCAGATGGCCTCGGTCTTTTGGGGTGCCACGCGTAACCCCAGGCGCTCTACTTCGGCGACGACTCGTACCGTCCCATCCTCCGCGAGGGCTACGGCCCCCCTCCACGTATCCCCGCCGGCTATCACAAGGGTGTCGTCAGCGTAACATACCAACGACACGCCGGCGGGGAGGTCAGCCCGCAGCACCGCGTCGTAGGCTAAGTTCCACAGGAGCGGCCCAAGGACCGACCCCTGTGGAACGCCGCGGTGCAGCGCCCTCTCCGCCATCCCGTTCCGACCCGGGTACTGGACTATCCTGTCCCGCAGGTAGTCCCCGATCAGTCGGCATCGATAGGCAGGCACCTGGTGATACTGGAGTGCCCGGCCTATCGCCCCCCAGGAGACCGTATTAAAGGCGTTGGCAATGTCCAACGAGACTGCCAACGCCACGGCCCGGGAGATTACCGATTCCGCCAGAGTCCGCACGGTCGATATGGCGTCGACCGTGGAGCGGCCCCGGCGGAAAGCCGAACTGTCGGTCGGCCAGATCGGGGCCAACGCGGGACAGGTGCCCCTCGGAGACGCGCCACTATAATGCGCTCAAGGAGCTTTCCAGCCTCGTCCAATAGGCATATGGGCCGGAACGCGGATGGAGAGTCCGCGGGCTTCCCTGGTTTGTGGAGGAGGACCAACCTCGACACCTTCCATGCGGGGGAACTGGCTGGTCCGCAGGCACGCGTCAAAGACGCGCACCATGCCGGCACCGAGGACGCCCACCGCTATAGCCCAGGCTTTGCCAGGTATGCCGTCCGGTCCAGGCGCCGTTTTCTTGGCGGCCATTCTCCGGACGGCCCTGGCTAGCTCCTCCTCGGAGACCCCCAGGTCGTCGGACCACCAAAACTGGCGGCCCGGCTGTGGCTCGGGGGGGTACTCGAACACCTCTCCCCCGACTGGGAAGCGGACGCTGATCGTTTCCCCGAGCAACTGGGGGTCAAGGCTCTCTGTAGTCGGGGGCGCCCATGATCGCAGCTTCCCTGCAACCATGTGATACGGGCGCCCCCATGGATTTGCGTCCAGAGAGCCGAGGAGCTCCGTCCATGCCTGGGCTTTCGCGGTTGCGATGGCCCGGCGGAGGGTTCTGCGCGCCAGGGAAAACTCCCAGCGCAAAATCACCACCTCTGCCTCCGTTGCACCGCGCCGTCTTCTGACGCGGGTGTACCGGCGTCGAGCGAGAACGCACCGAGTGCGTAAGTCCTGGATCTCGCCCGACCACCAGTACACGGAACCCCGGCGGCTCGGGGCGGTAGCCCGGGGCATGACCGCGTCGCACAACGACGTCATGGTCTCCCGGAACCAACGCGCCCCGGCAGAAGGATTGCCGAGGGTCCAGCGTGGCATCTCCTGCCACGCCACAACGGGAGGCTGCCATCCCAAGAGCGTCCGGGTCCAGCCTCTTGACGGACCACCGTGGCGCCGGGTGTTCGTCCCTGCGGGGTCCAATTGCGCCGGAGGGAGCGAATACGTTAAACGTAATGTAGAGATGGTCGCTTAATGTAGCCACCTCCTCCGCAACCCTCCAGTCGGACACACGGCGCGCAACGACGGGGCCCGCAAACGATATGTCGACGATCGACTCGCCCCGCGCGTGCACGCACGTGCTCACGGCCCCCTCGTTCAACACTACGAGGCCGTGACCCGCTGTCCATACGAGCATCGCGTCGCCCTTCACGGTCGTCCTGGGGCAACCCCACGCAGCAGCGTGGGCGTTGAAATCTCCTAGGGCGAGTACCCCACGGGCGAGGTGTGACGAGATGCATCTCCCCACCCCGTCGAGGTACGCCTCAAATTCGCTGAGGCCCATAGCAGGCGACGCGTAACACCCGGCAACCACCAGTTCCCCCCACTTCACCGCAACAAAACCGCGGAACTTCCCGACGACGGAGCACGACTGTGTGCCGTGCCCGTACTCTCAAGTGATCGCCGAGACCCCATCGATATCCCCCACCCAGCATGGGTGCTTGGGGACCCGATAGGGCTCGGCGATCACTGCCAGCCCAATGTTCCACTGCCGGAGGGTTTGGAGCATGAGATCCTGAGCCCCCAGGCAGTGATTCAAATTGACCTGGAGGAGGCGTTGAGACATTATGGGGTCTCACCCGCGGCCTCCTCCAGGCCTCCCCCTCCAACATTCCGGGGGGATTGACGCCCCAAACCCGGATCGACGACGCTGTACGAGGACATCACACCTCTCATGAGGATCTCTGTCCCGCACGGCGCTTGAGCTGGCTCTAATGGTGGAGGCTCTGCAGCACTCCCACCAGACAGCACACCCTTCGATTTCGTGGAGGTGGAGGGCGCCGAGTCGCTTGGTGCCTCATCCACCTCCATCATCTCCGCCACCGGTGGGGTGCCAGTGCGCCCCCACTACATTCTCTGCCGCCGCGACAGAGGCTGGGGCGGGGATAACTCCCGACACCGCAGCTGGGGACGACTGGGAACAAGCCGCCCCTGAACCTCTGCCGCAACGGACGCTGGTGCCGGCCTACCGCTGGTCACACCCAGCCCCATCCTCTTCTTCCCCTTCCGTTTAGGGGGACGGCAAGCCGCCCACCGATACGGTGATCAGCCGGCCGCCCGGAGCCCACACAAAGGGGGCATTTGGACCTAACCCAGTCCTAATCCAGACATAACCCAGACCTAACCCAGTCCTTTTTTTTTTTTTTTTTTTAAGGCGGAGTGGAAATCTTCTATAAGACACCCCGGGCCAGGCCCGGGGTAGTGTCGTATTCCTACCAACTAAAACCCCTCCGCCGCACTGTCCCCAGGGCTGCATTGTTTAACTCATTACTTCGCTCCCTGGGCTGTGGCCGCCCTCTTCCTTCCCGGTGGAGCCACCCCACAGGTGACCCCTCCGAGGTATCCTCCTGCAGGCAAGTAGCCCGCATAGGGGAGGTGTATCCCCCCCATCATCTACATAACCACTACCCTAACCCGCGGGTTGAGGGTACGTGTCGCAATAATCCCCCTAGGGGCTCGCAGTATAAGGGGTAGCACCCCTTGGGCTCGCATGCCCTGTTTAGCCAAATGGCCTCGTCAGTATAACACCACAAGAACGACACACACATAAAGCTAGATAACTACGCAGACATATAACAATAACAGGACACGACACAATGTATATATATATGTCACGTACCTACGTGCTCTACCTTCGCCTCGTATTACCGTGGTCAGTATTAACCATCGGTAATATTCCTCCGTCTGGTCCCGTAGAGGACCCCCGATACCTAAGGGCCCCCTTGTCTTCATACCCCGTACCCTGTGTCCCAACTCAGGACACTGGTATGTGTTTGGGCGCATGTTACTCGCCTAACTATGCACTTTAGGTCCAAACCGCGTCCCATATTTATCCTATTTTCTTGTAGGCGAATATGAGTATTAAGGTAAATAAAATAAAATAGGAATAAAATCGATCTAAAATATAAAGTTAACAATAAAAGAAAGTAGAAACGGGCCTCCAAGGTAGCAAAGCTACCATAACAGTGAAAAGTCGCGTATATAAATATAATATGTTAACATAAAGTCAAAATAATTGAAAGAGAAGGTACTACCAATTTTGTTATAGTATCAGATTTACTTAAAAAGAAAATATAAAAATAATAATAGAATAAAAGTAGAGTAACATGTATAGTAAAATATATAAAATAAAATAAAGTACGAATAAAATGAAAATAAGATAGACTAGAAGAAATATAAAATAAAATAAAGTACGAATAAAATGAAAATAAGAAAGACTAGAAGAAATATAAAATAAAATAAAAATAAGATAAACTAAACTAGACTAGACTGTAGAGTAATGTTTTAGCTTATCCCGTATCTTTGGTGTCATAGCCCATATCTTTAGTGACAAGTACATGTGTTTAAATATCAATTAAAATGCGAAGTTTAATTTAAATCCGAAACAATTCGTTACCCGGTTTGTTTTCGGTTACGCGACCGACCAGGAAGATTCTAGGTCGACGCGTCCGCTATTCAAAATGTTAGAGGACAGAAAACACGGTTCTCGAGGTTTTCTGCAAAGTCACGCGAACGATTAATTAACGTTCAATTTTGAAACAAGCGGTTTAAACGCCCGAGTTTAGAGAAGGTACGAAAACTATATAATAGACAGAGACGGACGAGAGACACGGCGACAGCGCCGCGTGACGGAAGACTCTCCCCACTCACGCGCTCACTTTGGCAGCTCGTGCTCGTCCGTCACTCGCTATCAAACCACTGCCACGAGCACTTCGGTATCCGAACACGCTCAGCAGTCGAATAAACGAATAATTCGAGCAACCCGACCCGAGTCGAGTTCTTCGACTACCCTCGGAGTTGTAAAAGAATTATTCACGAGTTATCGTATCGAGCCAGTCGGTACCCGACCGAGCTCTGTAAACAGACTTATTTAATTCGGAATAGGCTTGAAGTAATTCGAGTGCTTCCTGGGAATCGATCCATAAACAGGTGTGGGAAGAAACCCTGAGTGGACTCAATCGTTTCCCCAGGGATAGAGGGCTAAGCTCATCCCAATTTATAGGTGCGAGGTTTTCCGCACTTTTCTTAGTGCACGACTCCATAATCCAGGTGTGGGAAGAAACCCTGAGTGGAATCATCGTGCACTAGAGGATCGAGATACAAACTCCTTCCACCAATTGGATGTCAGAAACGGCTTCGAACCCACCATACAGGAGTGAATAATACCTTGGGTGGATTTGCCGTCTTCCAGTCGAAGCGGGACACTTTTTAAACCCCAGCTATCGGCGAAAGCTAGGACACGTCCAAACATCTCCAGGGAGTACGGTCCCTGTGCGTAGGACGGAGCATCCGACAAAGCAACGTGGTCTCAGGCACAACCGTAAGTCGACCTAAGGGCGCCGTTGACAAGCCTGCACCACACAGTGCCGTACGCACTTACGAAGGCGGTGAAGGGCCGGGGACCGGCTGAAAGGTTGGAGCCTTACAACCTCCCTCCGATCACCTTTTCCTGCGACAGTCATACATCAAAGTCTTAAATTGCAGTCAGAATTGCAGTCGTGAAATTAGACGAGCAGAAATCTCGTACACGACAATAATAAGCAAGCGATTCCCGATTTAACTGGATCGCTCACACATACAGTCCCCTAGCTTAGCTGCGCATCGCGGCGGCTGAGATCCCCGCTCCTGAGTGCGACAAGCACAGACCAGACGAGCGCGGAAGAAAGTAAGACACACAGCGTGATTCACGTTCACAGGTATTTAACGCCTATTCGTGTCTCTTTCTGTTACAGGTTTACCAAACAGGATTAGCTGCAGCGGCGTCTGGCCGGGCAGACAAAATTATATAATCACCTACAAACCTATCAAAATAAACGGCTTAGTCGAATCATTCGACTAAGCGAAAATTAAATTAAAATCTGTATTCTTTTCACTACGTTCCTTCCTTCACGATCCGGACCACCGTTAGGCGAGGCTTTTCAAACCTACTCCCTAACATAAGGTCCTTCGAGCCGGATCAAACGAGGTTGATTGGAACGGGAAAAGGTGACTGCCTTTGCACGTGACGAAATTACCACGTAAGAGTTGAATCGAGTTGATTAATCCTCGACAAGCTCGCTATGGCGTTAAACGAATCCATGTCGCGTGCCGACATTGAGGATCAGCTCATGGAGTTAACAGACGAGTTCGATCGTCTTAGATCCGTGAGCATAAATCTCAAAAAATGGGCAGAGCTAAATTCACGGAGAAACTTCTCCAAGAAAAGCTCGACTACGCCGGGCGAACATGGCGGGATGTCCGCGCCATGTATGCGAACGTGCGGAAGATGATTCCCGCCGCAAAAGACAAGCCTATACGCTTTTAAGCCAGGCTACCTCCTCGGCGTGCAAAACGAATTCCAGGAATTCCAGGATTTCGTAACCGCCGAGCTGACACGAATCGCTGCTGAATCGAGACCACCGGCACCGGAGGTCCAGCAATTCAGCATGCCCATTGAGCTCCCCAAGCAAAGATTGCCTAAATTCGGAGGGGATCCTCGGGAATGGGAACATTTCGAGGATCTATTTACCACCGGGGTGATGAACAATGTTCAGTTATCAGATGTACAGAAATTGTACCATCTGAACGCATGCTTGGAGGACCAGCTCTCGCGACGATTTCGTCGCTCGAGATTGTCGGGCGCAACTTCCCCGAAGCGTGGAGAATGCTCAAGGAGAAATACGGGCTTCCACGCATGGTCACGGGAAGGTTGCTCGACAAACTATTTTCGCTGAAGCAGATTGAATTCAACGATCTAGCCAGCATGCAGCAGGTCACTGTGGAATGCACAGAGACTCTAGCTGCATTAAGAAAAGGGGCGCGTCCGAACAGCTAGTAGAATGGATGCTAGCGTACTGGACGATACAACATTTCACTCCGAAATTGGAGCTGGAATGGCAGAGATCGCTCGGCCTCTCGACTAACTACCCGATGTTCGAGGATGTCCGAACCTTCATCGATCATCACGCGCAAGCGCTGCTTTCGATGAAAGAGGACCGTCGAGAGGCAGCTCTCGCCCCGGAAACAAAATCCCGCATGCCGAAGCCCATCGACGCTCGACCAAAAAGCGTCGCTTCGAAGCCTCTGGCAAGCCATAACGTCGTTATGGGAACCGACTCGGCCCCAAACCCGAGACGCTCAAGTTCCGCAAACGACGGGCGAACCAAACCAATGCGGATGCCAGTATGCGGATTCTGCACTGGGGCACACAGTCTGCCTCAATGCACCAATTTTCAAGTGCTGACGCCAAAATGCGTCACCACTACGTGCAGAACCGCATGGCCTGCGTGCTGTGCCTCGACCTTTCTCATACGGCATCACAAATGTCAGAGACCCCAGGAATGCCATCGGTGTAGGGGAAGCATCATACCCTCCTGCGCTATGATGGACTGCGGGAACAAAGTTATACGAGGCCGCAGGCACAAAATACATACGGCCAACGTGACGAGAGCGATTACAACGCTCAACCACGAAGGATGGCCGTGTCGAAGCCGAAAGGAAAACCTTCGACTTCGAAGGCCTACAAGAAACAGGCCTCGACATCACACTGTACCGCGCTCGGTACAGGCGCACAGAGGACCGTGCTGCTAGCCACGGCACGAGTACGCGTGTTCGGAGAGAACGGTGCATCGCGAATAGCGCGAGCACTGTTAGACCAAGGATCGGAGACGTCATTCGTTTCCGCAGGCCTGGCAAACGACCTCCGATTGAAACGCGTACGTACCCCAGCCACGGTATCGGGCTTGGGGCGGCCAGACGCAGCAAATAAAATATAGCGTCGGTTTAAACCTCGGCTCGATAAACGAGTCGAAACCGATATGTGTCGCTCACGCGTACGTCGTGCCGAAAATCACGACCTACCGCAACACGTCGGCGAACGCGAGTGTTTACAGTGCGTTCCGAGGTTTACCGTTAGCCGATCCAGAAGCCAGGGCCGATCCTACGATCGAAATTCTGATCGGAGCGGATTTATATGCTCAGGTGATTCGTTCGGGCTTCCGACGAGGGGCGAATGAAGGTCCGATCGCTCAAGAAACGGCGTTTGGCTGGGTTATATCCGGCCCTATACACGCTGAAGGCGACGGCCAGAATACGGTAAGAACGCTGCATTGCACCGTTCTCGAATCGCTGGATTATGCGATTCGACGATTCTGGGAAACCGAAGAAATCCCCACGACTTCGGTGCGGTCTAAGGCGGAAGAAGAGTGCGAAGCACTCTTCCGAAGAACCGTCAAACGGGACAAAACCGGACGGTTTATAGTCCGATTGCCCTTGAATCACCCGAGACCGGACGAAGCGTTAGGACACTCGTTCCACATAGCGCTGTCCGCCCTCGCGAGGATGAGGCGTAAATTGGACGCGGATGCGACTCTCGACAGAGAATACTCTGAGTTCCTCGCGGAGTACGAGTCCTTAGGTCACATGACTCGGCTTGAGCCGATTGACCAGAATCGACTGTACATTCCGCATCGAGCGGTCGTACGCACGGAAAGTGCAACGACCAAACTGCGCGTTGTGTTCAATGCAACCAGCAGAACGGTCGGAGGGCGATCCCTAAACGACGTCCTGCATGTCGGACCAAATTTACAGAACGATATCACCTCGGTTTTAACGAGGTGGCGTCTGTATGAGTACGTTCTGGTGGCAGATATCGAGAAGATGTTTCGACAAATCCTCGTCGCCCCACAGGACCGTCGTTTCCAATGCATCGTATGGCGCGCGTCAAACGACGAAAAGCTCAAAGCTTTCGAATTGAATACCGTAACATACGGTACGGCGTGCGCCCCATATTTAGCGATGCGTACCCTCCTCGAATTAAAGGAACAGGATGGAGAGAGGTATCCTCTCGCCGCTCCGATCCTCGAGAGGGACATATACGTCGACGACGTATTTATGGGAGCGTCCAACAAAACCCTGCTAGAGAAAATTCGCAAGCAAGTCTGCGATCTCCTGCAGGGCGGTGGGTTCAAGTTGAGAAAATGGGCTGGAAACTCCGCGAAATTATTGCGGAACATCCCCCAAGGTGCTCACTCCCACACCGTAGACCTCACTCTGTTCGACGATTCCGAACTAAAAGTGCTTGGTCTACGATGGATCCCATCCGGAGACTACTTCCATTTCGATCTGCAACGGTTTCAACCGTCTGCGTTACCGATTACAAAAAGAAATTTGTTCTCGGAGATCGCGAAACTCTTCGATCCGCTCGGCTGGTTATCACCAGTCGTAATCCGTGCAAAAATTCTGATGCAGTCCCAATGGCTGGAGAAAATCCAGTGGGACGACCAAATTTCCACGGACACGCAAAAAACGTGGAACACGTTTTGCAGGGATTGGAGCAGTCTCAAAGAACTAAAATTCCCGAGATGGATCCAATACGGAGCAGACGCAGTTACTGTGGAACTACACGGATTCTGCGATGCATCACTCGCTGCCTATTCGGCCGTCACTTACTTACGGGTGACGACGAAAATAATGACGTGTTTACGACATTAATCATGGCAAAGACACGAGTGGCTCCGATAAAAACACAGTCTATCCCCGTCCTGGAATTGAATGGGGCTGTGTTACTTTCCGAGCTCATAGTGCACGTGAAACGGTCATTCCCCATAGAAATGAGCCGCATAATCTGCTGGACAGATTCCACGATTGCACTCGCTTGGTTGAAAAAGTATGCGTCGACATGGAAGGTTGTGATAGCCAACCGTGTGTCAAAAATTCAGACCATGCTCCCAAAAGCTGAATGGCGGCACGTTCCCACGCGCTTCAACCCAGCGGATCTGAATTCGCGAGGTGTAGATGCCGCAGAACTCATTCAGTCCGAATTATGGATTTCCGGGCCGAAATGGCTTCGACAATCAGAGGAAAATTGGCCGAAATCGCCAGCCTCGCTCGAGACCGAGGAGGGTAAACGCGTATCGCATACCCTCGTGGCCACTCCGGAAAAGGAATGGAACTTAGTTTTCCGATTTTCCCAATGGAGCAAGCTACAACGTGTGACTGCCTACTGCCTCCGATTCCGGAGGCCGGCGGTCGGAGAACGAAGGTCATTCGATGCAAAAGTTGTCGAAGCAGCGGAAATCCAGCGTGCAACGGAGAGAATTGCACGCTACTTACAGCGTACGCATTTCGCAGAAGAGTACCGGTGCTTGAAAAAGCGCAAGGGAATCCCTGCGACATCTCCTCTAAAGAGCCTAAACCCTTTTCTCGACGATAAGGAAGTCTTACGAGTGGGTGGAAGGTTGGAGAATGCGACGCTTGCATGGGAAACCAAACACCCGATTATCCTGCCGAAACATCATGTATCTAACATGATAATCAGGCAATGCCACGTGGATACGTTGCACGGGGTTTACAATTGACCATGTACACGGTGAGACAGAAATTCTGGATCATCGGCTGCCGAAACGCGGCACGCACGGTTATCCACCAATGCATACGATGCGTGAGATGGCAAGCAAATGCCTCCACGCAAATCATGCAGGATTTAATACCGGAGCGCAGTCGCGCGGCACGACCTTTCTCAAACTGCGGAGTCGACTACGCGGGACCGTATCGGGTCCGCGACTCCGCCGGTCATGGGAAAACGGCTCATAAAGCATACATAGCAGTGTTCATCTGCTTCGCTACGAGAGCCGTGCACATCGAACTCGTCCATAATTATACGACGAGTGCATTTCTGGCCGCATTAGACCGATTTATCGCCCGCCGAGGAGTTCCGTCCTGTATGTTCAGTGATAACGGAACGAACTTCGTCGGAGTTGATCGGGAATTGAAGGAACACTTCAATACGGTGTATCAAACTCCAGAAATGCGAACGAAGTGCGGTCAAAAGGGCATTAAGTGGAGGTTTAATCCACCCAGTGCTCCCCACTTAGGTGGTATGCAAGAAGCCGGCGTGAAATCGGTGAAACATCACCTGAAACGCATCATCGGCGAATTTACACCCACAAGCGAGGAAATGCAGACACTCCTCTGCAAGATCGAGGTGAGTTTGAATTCGCGACCGATCGCCGCTTTGAGTGACTGCCCCGAGGATTATGCGCCTCACGCCGGGCCACTTCCTAATAGGCGGACCGATGAATGCACTTCCGGTCGAGTCAGTGGAAAAGGAAAATCTCTCGCGGCTTACGCGATGGAGAGCAATCCAGAAATTCCACGAGCAGCTCTGGAAACATTGGACGCGAGATTATCTCACGAACCTCCAGAAACGCTACAAGTGGCGCACCACCCAAGTGCAGTTAAAACCGAATGACTTGGTTTTAGTGCAAAACCCTCTTCTCCCCGAATCAATGGGAAATGGGACGAATCGAGGAAGTATTACCGGGCCGAGATAGGTGCGTGCGTGTAGTTAAAGTACGTACAGTTACGTCTACATACACACGTCCGATTACACGGTTGTGTAAACTGCCCGTCGATGAGTCAACATCGACAACGGCCGGCGAAGACGCACACGGGATAAACGAAGACCCGAATTCCGCTGTACCGAGTAAGTACAATAGAAAGTTGTTGAAAGTGTACTTCTACCTTCTCTACGGGCTTTACGCGACGTGACCGCGACCTACGCCTCCTATTCTTGTTGCACGGACCGTGCAAGGGGGGCGGTATGTTTAAATATCAATTAAAATGCGAAGTTTACTTTAAATCCGAAACAATTCGTTACCCTGTTTGTTTTCGGTTACGCGACCGACCAGGAAGATTCTAGGTCGACGCGTCCGCTATTCAAAATGTTAGAGGACAGAAAACACGGTTCTCGAGGTTTTCTGCAAAGTCACGCGAACGATTAATTAACGTTCAATTTTGAAACAAGCGGTTTAAACGCCCGAGTTTAGAGAAGGTACGAAAACTATATAATAGACAGAGACGGACGAGAGACACGGCGACAGCGCCGCGTGACGGAAGACTCTCCCCACTCACGCGCTCACTTTTGGCAGCTCGTGCTCGTCCGTCACTCTCTATCAAACCACTGCCACGAGCACTTCGGTATCCGAACACGCTCAGCAGTCGAATACACGAATAATTCGAGCGACCCGATCCGAGTCGAGTTCTTCGACTACCCTCGGAGCTGTAAAAGAATTATTCACGAGTTATCGTATCGAGCCAGTCGATACCCGACCGAGCTGTGTAAAAAGACTTATTTAATTCGGAATAGGCTTGAAGTAATTCGAGTGCTTCCGGGGAATCGATCCATAATCCAGGTGTGGGAAGAAACCCTGAGTGGATCAATCGTTTCCCCACGGATAGAGGGTTAGACTCATCCCAATTTATAGGTGCGAGGTTCTTCGCACCTTTCTTAGGACACGACTCCATAATCCAGGTGCGGGAAGAAACCCTGAGTGGAATCATCGTGCCCTAGAGGATCGAGGTTCAAACTCCTTCCTCCAATTGACTGTCAAAAACGGCTTCGAACCCACCATACAGGGGTGAATAATACCCTGGGTGGATTTGCCGTCTTCCAGTCGAAGCGGGACACATTTTTAAACCCCAGCTATCGGCGAAAGCTAGGACACGACCCAAAATCGCCAGTGAAGTACGGTCACTGCGCGTAGGACGGCGACTCCGACAGCATCGTGGTCTCAGGCCCAACCGTAAGTCGCCCTAAGGGCGCCGTTGACAAGCCTGCACCACACAGTGCCCGTACGCACTTACGAAGGCGGTGAAGGGCCGGGGACCGGCTGAAAGGTTGGAGCCTTACAACCTCCCTCCGATCACCTTCTCCTGCGACAGTCAGAAATTGCAGTCGTGAAATTAGACGAGCAGAAATCTCGTACACGACAATAGCAAGCGATTCCCGATTTAACGGGAACGCTCACACATACAGTCCACTAGCTTAGCTGCGCATCGCGGCGGCTGAGATCCCCGCTCCTGGGTGCGACAAGCACAGACCAGACAAGCGCGGAAGAAAGTAAGCCACACAGCGTGACTCACGTTCACAGGTATTTAACGCCTATTCGTGTCTCTTTCTGTTACAGATTTACCAAACAGGATTAACTGCAGCGGCGTCTGGCCGGGCAGACAATTCTTATATAAGTTTGTTTCCACAATTTACAAATAAACGGCTTAGTCGAGTCATTCGACTAAGCGAAAATTAAATTGAAAATCTGTATTCTTTTCCCGACGTTCCTTCACTCACGATCCGGACCACCGTTAGGCGAGGTTTTTCAAACCTTCTCCCCCTAACACACTGCGATGGCGAAATATAAAGAACGCGGCTAGGAATATGGGGCTGTCTATTTACCTGCTGGTCCTGATTGAGGATTATTTGCGTGATCGGATGATCAGCTACCAGGCTGAGGGTGAGTGGCATCAGGCGGTGATGGAGATGGGTGTTCCACAGGGGTCGGTGTTGGGCCCCACGCTCTGGAATATTGCGTACGATGGGCTGCTTAGAATTCCGATGAGGGATGGGTGTAATTTGGTGGCGTTTGCTGATGACATAGCGTTGTTGGTCCGGGATGGAGATAAGGCACGCCTAAAACAGAAAATAGCAGGGTCAATCGAGGATATATTGGAATGGCTAGAGGTGAATCAACTTACCTTGGCGCCGGAGAAAACGGAAGCGATCGCGTTGAACAAGAAGAGGATTGGACGGCTCAGAATGCAGGTACTAAACACTAGATTGAAACTGTCCACAGAGCTAAAATACCTAGGACTGTATTTTGATACGACTCAGAAGTTCAGGGTACACATTGAGTATGCATGCAAGAAGGCAATCAGGGTCATGTCAGCGTTGGCCCGTATCACCTGAATATCGGTGGACCAGGGTACAAGACCGGTCTCACTTATTATAGAGTGATGGAGTCAGTCCTATTGTATGCGGCTCCGATCTGGGCACCAGCTCTGGATTTGGAGGCAAACAGGACAAAGTTGGTGAATGCGCAGAGTGTGGGATTAAGCATGGTGGTGAAGGCTTACCGCACAGTGGCCAGAGATATTCTTCCGGTGTTGGCGGGAACGATTCCGATTTTGCTGAAGGTGCAGGAAAGAGCCGAGGTGTTTGAAATTGAGGAACAGATACGAAGGCTTGTGAATACTGGACGAGAGATGAGGCTTCCGGATCTTGCAGAGGAGAAGGATAGGATTCGAAGAGGAGTAATGCGGAAGTGGCAAGATATGTGGGACAGCAGGCGCAGTGGCAGCGTGGCTCATCAATGGATCCCGAACATTCAGGATTGGATGGTTAGGCCGCATGGGCAGCTTACCTATCACTTAACGCAGGCCTACACTGGGGAAGGATGCTTTAATAAATTTCGGCACAAAATTGGAAAAGCGGTATCACCTGACTGTTGGTATGGCTGTGGAGTTGTGGATACAGTGGAGCACACCCTGATCCAATGTATGAACTGGAGGACTACAAGAGCCGAGCTCAGGAACAGCTGGGAATACAAGAGGAGCAGTTTACGATCAGTGGCCTGGGAGCGTTGATGAGTGAGGACCTGGATAAGTGGAACATCGTGAGGTCGTACATCGTGGAGATCCTGAGGAGTAAGGAGGAGTACGAAAGAGAGATCGATCGAGCCAGGAGGATGGGAGTTGCGGCGCCGGCGCCTAGACTTCATGATTAGGTAATGGGGAGTTGACGTTCTGCGGTAATGTGTGCACTGGGTGTGGGGTAGATTTACTGTGGCTGTCGGTGTGGATGGTGTGGTTACCACGCGGGGTTGGGGTGTATACATGTGTGCATGTGTGTGTGTGTACGCAAGTATGAGAGAGTATGAATGTGCGGTCAGTTTGTGAACATGAGCGTCAGGAGACTTTGGGTTGGGTGAAGTAATGCGGAGAGCAGTTCCGCCTGTATCCCGGGGTACCTGTTGGCATGAATGGTGTGTGAATGAGTGTGGACGGATGTGAAACCGGAGGGTTTAGTGAGTAGGCATCTCACACTACCCATGTCTCCTTCTGAGGCATGGGTGCCTATGTAAGGTTCCCCTGCGGTATAGAAAAAAAAAGGTCTGGGTCAGGTCTGGGTTAGGTCTGGGTTAGGTCTCCGCTCAGGGGCTGTGCCCGGCAATTGTCGGCCGCAGTACGGGGCGTAGCGACCCCGAGGTACCTGATGCTTATCACACCGTAAGACTCTTGTGGGTCATCGCAACGACCCATTCACAATCCCTTCTTCGGTTTTGTGAATGGTACGTGACGGCAGGAGGAACGGGAGCCTTGGCTTAACCGCACGGGCCGAGTATGGCAGCTCTATAAAATAACCCTCTAATCTTAAGCTATGGTGCGCGGCGATGGGATGCATGGTTGGGAGAGAAGGCCCAATCCCAAGCGACCACCTTCGGGGGGCCTGCCGAACCCCCGGTGTATAAGGCTTCCCCAGGCAAGGCGGCTCTGCCTGGTGTGACCTCCTTTCCGACCTTTTTCGTGGGATGGCATATGGATCCAAATATAAAAACAAAAGTGGGGTGTATGGGGAGTGAAGGTGCGAGGAAGAAGGGTGGTAGCGCGGGATCGCGGATCGCGGCCGCTGCTGGCTCACAGCGAGAGGAGAGTGGGGTGGAAGTCCCTGTGGTGGCTTCGACGAGAAGGAAGCGCCAAGCAGACCCGGTGGAGGCGGGTAGTGCCTCACCATGCAACTCGGCCACATCATCGGAGGAGTGGCGCGAGGTGGCTGGGAAGCGGAAAAAGAATAGGAGGGATATTTTGGGGGAGAAGCTCCGCGCCGAGATGAAGAGGAAGGAGGAGGAGGCGCTCTATTCGGAAATCCTCGACGAGACGGATAAGGTCGTCGAGGTGGCCGAGAAATCGGCCAATCTTAAGGGTACCGCTGTGAGGGACCTACAGTTTGCAGCGCAATTTATCCGGGTAGCAGCGACCGAGTTACAGAGGCGTATTTCGGTCATCTCCACCCAGAGGTCCCAAGAGCGGCAGCTGGAAGTGGAGCTGCAGGAAACGCGACGGGAACTGGCGTTTCTGAGGGATCAGGGAAGAGTTACACCCCGCAACCCTTGGAAACGCCGAGATCATCGGCCGCGCCCGTCTTGACGGACGGCACCTCGGAACGCACCCCAATTCCGAACGCGGATCCTTATCCCGAAACCTCTCCGCCCATAGCAAATGACGTGGGCGAGGTTGTGGGAGTGCTGGCCAAGAAGGCAGTGGAGATTGTTGCCCCTGCATTGTCTCCAATGTCCTCCTCGCGGGAAATGCAAGCCCTAGTGAGAGGCGTGGAAACGGCGATAGAGGGGCGATTCCGAGCGCTGCGAGAGGAGATTGCTCTCTCCCTGGCATGCCCGGCCGTCCCTTCTTCCGCTGCTGTACGCCCCCAGTTGTGCATCAGCCGATGACGTCGCCCCAAACAACAAAGGGTGGGACCGCCGCCAACAGAAGAACTAGGAAGAGGAAGGAGCAGAGGGCCAGACAGAAACTTAGACTGGCCGCCCTCTGCCCTGCCTCTTCCTCGTCTATAAACCCGGAGTCTGGAGCCGCTGCAAGAACCTTCAAAGGTCTGCAAGCCCGCCCTTCTATTCCGGCAAAGATGGCGACTGGACAAACGTGGGCGGACGCGGTGAGGCATGGCCGGGCTAAGCATAAGCTCGTCCAGCCCACCGTGAATACCGCCCAGGTCCGCCCAACAACCGCCCAGGCCTCCCCCTCTTTAATGCAGCTGGACGGAGAGAGGCCCCCTCCCCAAACTAGAGGGGTGAGTAAACCAAAGCCGATAATCAGCCGCCCGCCAAAAACGGCGGCAGTAGCCCTCGATGCGGTTGAGGGATCGGCTGCCGTCTTGGCCGAGGCGATGTCGAGAGCGCGGGCGAACATCAAGCTCGCGGACCTCGGCATCGCTGAAGTCAAGACGAGGCGGGCTATTACGGGGACTCTTGCTCGAGATTCCCGGGACCGAGGGGGAGGCCAAGGCGGACGCTAAAGGATACCCTGACCGGGATGGCGGTTAGGGTGGCTCGCCCAACTAAGCGGACCGAGCTGAGGGTGAGTGGCTTGGACGATGCCGCCACCCCCGCAGAGGTCCGCTTGGCCATGACGGCCCTAGGAGCGTGCCCAAAGGACGGGTTCCAAGTGGGCGATATTCGCAGGGCCCCCAGGACTCTGGGTACCGTATGGGTTAGGTTACCTTTAACGGCCGGCATTAAAATTGCGTCGGCCGGAAAGGTTAAAGTGGGTTGGACTTTCGCGAAAGTGGAGGTTCTTCCGCCGCGGACTATGCAGTGCTACTGCTGCCTGGAGACAGGCCATGTCAGGCAGCGGCGCACGGCGTTGGTGGACCGGAGTGACCGCTGTTACAAGTGCGGTTCCTCCGGCCACCGCGCCAGACAGTGTGTCGCGGCATCCCCGGTATGCCCATTATGTGTAGACATACCGGGAAGAACCACGGGGCACCGATTGGGGGGGCCGGGTTGTGCCCCCCCTACCAAGCAGGGCCGCCGAAGCTTTTTTTTTTTTTTTTTCTTTTCGTGGGGAAAATCTTCGAAAGACTCCCTCCCACCTCTTTGGGGAGAGGCGGGAGGGTTGTGTGGGATTCCCCGAGCCCATTATTTATAACGGGCGCGGGACCTACCCACTAAAAACCGCACGGTGACCCTTCCGCACGACTTGGGAGGATACCGGGAATCGCTCGAATCATACATCCGGTATCCTCCCCGTGCCCGCGCTTTGCGCCCACCCGCGGGGGACAAACGATCCCCCCGGTAATCACCCTGTAACATAGCGGCAGGACGAGGCCACATCGTCCTGCCGCCATACGTCCCGGGGCCGCGTCTAGTGGCGGCTCCCAACTCGCAACCGCCCGCGACCCCGTTTCTACCCTCGGCGACCGGCAGCCAATGGCCGCACCAGACCCCGAGGGTGCCGCTCCGTGCGCCGGACCCGGACAGGAGGCACTGCCACCCCATCCGGTCCGACCCTGCGCCGCCTGGCGGGAGAGGGCTCCTATCAGGACCCTCCTCCCAGCCTGGGTCATGCGCCACGCCGAGGGTTCCGCCCGCGTCGCCTGACGCCCAGGCGACGCTCTCTCGCCACCAAACGAGCGCGAGCCTCAGCACGCCGCTGACGATCGCGCTCCCTTCCCGCGGTCTCCTTCTGCAACATTACGATTTCGCAGAAGGAGGCCACGGCCCTCCACTTCTCCTCGCTGCCTAGCATGGCGCGCACCATGCCCGGCAGCGAGACATCCCGCCCGATGACGCCGATCAGGACACGGCGCTCACCCTCCCATGCAGCGCATACCTCGAGGGTATGTTCCGCCGTGTCCTGCTCAGCGTCACAATGGCAGCAACGCGCCGTCGGCTCCGTCCCTATCCGGCACAGGTATCTCCCGAAGCTGCCATGCCCCGAGAACACCTGTGCTATCCTGTAAGTGAGGCTTCCATGGCCTCTGTCCAGCCACTCACATAGGAGTGGCCGAACAGCCCCGACTGTCCGGTGCCCCGCGGTAGGCAGAGCCAACCGCTCTTGCCACGCGTGCACCACGGACTGCCGGGCCTGGCGCTTCAACTCGCCCCAAATAGTTTCCCGCACACCCGGGACCGGACACAGCACCGCGCGACGGTCGACGCGGTGACGATACATCGTCGCGTGCGACCGCGCGAGGAGATCCATAGGCGGAATCCCCGCAAGAACCGTCGCCGCCTCATGTGACACGGTCCGGTACCCGCGGACGACCCTTAGAGCCATCCACCTCTGCACCCGACGCAGCATAGTCATGCCGCGCCGGGAGGACGCCAGGTCGTCCGCCCAGACGGGGGCCTCGTATAGGACCACCGACTTAACCATTGCCACATAGAGGCGGCGAACTCGGCCCGCCGGGCCCCCCAGGTTGGGCAGAATCCGGCCCAAAGCCCCGACCATCCTCTCCAGCCGGGGGACCAGGCAGCGGAAATGCTCCTCGAAGCGCCAGTGGCTATCGAGGATCAGCCCCAAATACTTCATCTGGGGCTTCACCTCGATATTAGCCTCACCCACGCGGATCAGAGGGGGTGGCGGATCTTGCCGAGGTGAATGGAACGCTATCACCTCGGTCTTATGGACCGCCACCGTCATCCCCATCCCTCTGATCCGGTCGACGACGCGTTGCGCCCCCTCCTCCGCGAGACGCTTGGCCCTCCCCCATTGCGCCCCGACGGCCAGCACCAGTGTGTCATCTGCAGAACACACGGCGCTGACGCCGTCGGGGAGGTCGGCCCGCAACACTGCGTCGTACGCGATGTTCCACAGGAGTAGCCCGAGGACCGACCCCTGCGGAACCCCGCAGTACACCTCCCTCCGCATATGCCCATCCCGGCTCGGATACTCGATCCACCTGCCGCGGAGATAATCCCCCGATGACCGCCCCCGAGACAAGGGGCACCCGATGATATTCGAGTCCCCTCCTTATCTCCTCCCAGGGCAGGGTGTTAAAGGCGTTGGCAATATCCAAGGATATTGCCAGAGCCACCCCTCCCCGGGAGACGGCCGACCCCGAGAGGGCCCTGACACGACCTATCGCGTCGATGGTCGATCGACCCTCCCGGAAACCGTACTGGCATTCGGCCAGGCCGGGGCACCCCGCGACAGGTGCTCGACGAGGCGGGCAGCAATCACCCGCTCGAAGAGCTTGCCCACCTCGTCGAGGAGACAGATGGGCCGGTATGCGGAGGGAGACTCCGCGGGTCGACCCTCCTTCCGGAGGAGGACCATCCTCGCCACCTTCCAACTGGGGGGGAATCGCCCGTCCCTCAGGCATCGGTCGAAGAACCACCTGAGGTCGGCCCCAAGGAAGGGCCGCCGAGGCTGGGCCAAGGAGGCCGTAAGGGGGCCTCAGGGCCCCGTTAATGCTCCGCCGGTGGAAGAGGCCGCTAAAGACCCATCCACTACGGCGGGCAAAGAGGTGGGACAGGGGGGTGGCCCCTCCACCAATGGTGGTGGATGAAGTCTTCGGGGGGGAAGGGCCCCACCCAATAGTAGGCTCGAAGTTGGAGGGAGAGCTCTCCCCTCCAATCGCGAGTAAAGGCCTGGAGGAGGCCGTCAGTGCCTAAAATTCGCGCCCCTCCTATAGGCGAATTTAGCGAGGGCTCGCATGGCACAGGACATGTTCGTCCACACCCTGCGGGCCCGAAGGGTAGGCCTGGCCATCGCCGCAGAGCCGTACATGGTTCCCGATCAGCCCAATTGGATCGGGAGCCTGTGCGGTTTGGTGGCGATGGTCTGGGCGTGGCCGCCAGACACCGCTCCCGTTACCATCCTGCATCGGGGGAAGGGGTTTCTGGTGGCCCAATGGAGGACCATCGTGGTTGTGGGCTGCTACGTGTCGCCCAACTGCGACCTCGCCGCATATGCAGCATACCTGGACGGGGTGGGTGATTGCATCAGGAGATGCCTTCCCAGTCCGGTATTGGTCCTGGGGGATTTCAATGCTTATGCAGCTGCATGGGGCAGCCCCAGGACTAACCGCCGTGGCGAGGCGCTACTGGGTTGGGCGGCCGAGCACGACCTCCGGCTGGTAAGTCAGGGCTCTGAAGCCACGTTCGTGGGGCCGCAGGGAACGTCCATCATCGATTTAACGTGGGCAACCCCTGCGGCCCTGCGACTTGTGTCGGGGTGGCGAGTGGTAGCAGATGTAGCCACACTTAGTGACCACCTCTACATCACCATGTCGGTGATGGCCACCCTGGCGCGAAGGGAGCCCCTGAGCCGGAGGCGTGTGGTGGATGCTGCAGCCCCCACCCCGCGATGGTCCCTAAAGAGGTTGGATTGGGCGATGGCGGAGGCAGCAGCGATGGCGGCAGCCTGGTCCGAACCAGAGGATGGACCCGTCTATGACGTTAAGAGAGAGGCCGAGTGGTTACGGGGCAAATGCAAGAAGGTGTGTGATGCCTCCATGCCCAGCGTCAGGCCACCCGGATGCAGGGGCGCGGCGTATTGGTGGTCGCCGCAAATTGAGCAGTGCAACACCCGGTGCGCGCGCCCGCCGAATAATAAACTTACCCGTCGGATAAGGGCTCGGAGGGTTGCTCCGGGTCCCGATGGCGTGCCCGGCCAGGTGTTGGCCTGTGTGCTTGGCGGCTTGACTCCGCGGTTCGGGAGGCTGCTCAGCGGTTGCCTCCGCCGAGGGGTATTCCCCTCGCCGTGGAAGGCGGCGCGGCTGGTCCTTCTCCAGAAGGCGGGAAGGCCCGCAGGTGCGACCTCCGCCTACCGGCCGGTTTGTTTGTTGGATGAGGCGGGCAAGTCCTTTGAACGTATTGTGGCTGCCCGCCTCACCAACCACCTGTCCACAGTAGGACCCGACTTGGCCTCCTGCCCATTCGGCTTTAGAGGACGGTCCACGCTCGATGCCATCGAGTTGGTCCGTTCCCTCTCTCAAGGGGCCACCTCCCAGTATTTATGTGGTTCCAGCAAGTGATTCCGGCTGGAGCCACGCAACGGTCCGTTGGTGCAGTCCTGCCACATTGGCAAGAGTGGCAGGACAAACCGGGTAGGCTGTCCTACAGGATGACACAGGTACTCACCGGGCATGGTTGCTTTGGTGAGTACCTGTGTCGAATCGGGAAGGAGGCGACGGCGGTGTGCCACCATTGTGGAGGACCCCAGGACACGGCGCAGCACACGCTGGAAGTCTGCCCAGCGTGGGTAGATGAGCGCCGTGTTCTGGAGCAGGAAGTGGGAAGAAATCTCTCGCTGGCTACTATAGTGGGAAAGATGGTGGCCAGCGAGAAAACCTGGCAAGTGGTGGCCTCCTTCTGTGAAGTTGTTATGTCACAGAAGGAGGCCGCCGAGCGGGAGCGCAAGCGGACCGCGCATCCCGCTCGGAGAGGGAGGACTCGGAGAGGGGCCAGAGCGAGGCATCCTTCGCTTCCTGGCCCCTCCGACGCCCTTGAGGTCTAGTGGGACCTCCAGAAGTGGGGCGGCCCGCCAGCACTCTCCTCCGACCACCACGTCGGTGGTCAGGAGATTGGCAGGCCGCCCCTGAGGGTTGCAGGTGCTCGGTGCAAGGGGCCCGAGCACCGAAGGCAGCCCCGTGGCTGCGGGCGTTGGGTGACCGGGTGTCCGTGGTGGAGAAATCAGGGGGGGAAGGACGACATGTCCTTCCCCCCGGGATGAGCCTCGGCAGGCAAGGCGCGGCGGGGGACTCTGTGATGTCTCACTAGAGTTCCCGGTCCCTCGCCGCAGCGCCGGAGGACGGTCACCGTGGGGTTTTAGCCGGTAAGAGTCCGGCACTACCCCGAGGCCCCCCCTACTTAGGGCCTCGGGTTGTCCATGAGGATTTCCCCACGTACAAAAAAAAAAAAAAAAAAAGGATTGGGTTAGGTTGGAAGGGTTGGGCCCCCGTATTGAGAGGGCAGCGGCCGCGTTAGGCCGCATAATGCCTAATCTGGGGGGGAGCCAACATGGCGGCACGGCGGCTGTATTTGGGAGTCGTCCGGTCCATGGCGCTTTACGGCCCGCCAATATGGGCCGGCGGCTTGATGGCGAATCGGCGGGGTACATTCGTGCTCCGCCGGTTGCAGAGGTTGGTCGCCATCAGGGTCGTGCGAGGATACCGCACGATCTCCTACACAGCCGCCACCTTGCTGGCGGGTTCCGCGCCGTTTCACCTGCTGGCGAAAATGGACGCAGAGGTGTATCAAAGCCTCTGCGCCCTTCGCCAGCGGGGCGTGGACCCGTACGGCGAGGAAGCTGCCACAGCCCGAAGCCAGGCGCGGCGACGCGCCTACAGTCGGTGGCTGGTCTGGTTGTCCAAGCCAGACCAGCGGGACAATCGCGTCGCCGCGGCGGTCCGCCCAGTGTTTTCTGCCTGGGTGGACCGTAGCTGGGTACGCCCTACCGCCTGACACAGGTGCTGACCGGGCACGGACGCTTCGGTCGGTACCTGCATCGAATAGGGCGGGAGGCGACGACTGCGTGCCGTCATTGTGGGGGAAGGGAGGACACCGTGCAGCACACGCTGGAGTTTTGTTCTGCGTGGGCTGCGCAGCGCGGTGTCCTCGTTGATGTGATTGGGGCGGACCTGACGCTGCCGGCCGTCATTCGTGCGATGGTCGGCAGCGAGGAGCCGTGGGCGGCCATGGCCTTGTTTTGTGAAGAGGTCATGGCCGCCAAGGAGGACGCCGAAAGGGCGCGTGAGGTGGTGGGGGGCAGGCGCCGTCGCCGCCATTAAGACCCCCCGCCGCTTCCCGTGGCAGGGGGAGCGTGTAGGGGTCTGCCATGTCGTTTCCGGTGTTGGGAGAGGGGCTTCGTCTCCTCATTCCCCACACACTGCACATTACCGTACCGGGAGCCCGTGGCAGGGGCTCCGTCTTGCGGGGGCGGCATAGTTAGCCGCCCTCGCAGCAGTGGCCGCGATCGGGTGGGGGCCCGGCCGCGGCTAGTAGCAACGGCACGAGCGTGGGCGACGTCGCGGGTGACCGCGTGGCTTCGCCGGGGGGCAATCAGTTAATTGCTCCCCATTGGGGGAGGAGGATTATATCTCCTCCCCCGGGATGGGCCTGTAATAGGCAGTTGCGCCAACGGGGGTAGTCGCGGTAGTATCGCTAGTTTGGTTCCCGTGACTACCCCCAGACAAAGGGCGCAGGTGGTCACCGTGGGGTTTTAGCCGGTAGGAGTCCGGCACTACCCCGGTCTCTCCCCTAGGAGGCCAGTGTGTCCATGAGGATTTGCCCACGTAAAAAAAAAAAAAAAAAGGTCTGGGTTATGTCTGGGTTAGGTCTGGGTTAGGTATGGTTTCGTCTGGGTTAGGTCTGGGTTAGGTCTGGGTTAGGTCTGGGTTAGGTCTGGGTTAGGACTGGGTTAGGACTGGGTCATGTCTGGGTTAGTACTGGGTTATGTCTGGGTTAGGTCTGGGTTAGGTCTGAGTTAGGTCTGGATTCCCTTTGGTCAGGATTCTGGTAGGACTGAATGGGGTCGTTACTTAATTTGCGAGCGATCGGTCCGGCACTCGGTATGACGGGATTTGCGAGCGATCGGTCCGGCACACGGTATGACGGGATTTGCGAGCGATCGGTCCGGCACATGGTATGACGGGATTTGCGAGCGATCGGTCCGGCACTCGTCACGACGGAATTTGCGAGCGATCGGTCCGGCACTCGTCATCGTCGTGACGGATTTTGCGAGCGATCGGTCCGGTGCGCCCCTTACCCAGACCTAAACCGGGGGCGTTGTGCTTTTGATCTAGTAAACCGAGTCCAGCGGCGTGTTGCTTCCGTTTCAAATGTTTTTTCCAAGTCCAGCGGCGTATTGCTTTTGCAATTTTCCTTCTCTCTCTTTTCTATATTCTTCTTTCTTTCTTTCTTTATTCCTTCTTTCTTTCTTTCATCTTTCTTCTTTCTTTCCTTCTTCTCTCTCTCTCTACCTTTCTCTTTCCTACCTTCTCTTTCTCTACCTTTCTCTTTCCTACCTCTAACTTCCTATCTCTCTCTTTCCTAATTTCTATCTATCCATCTATCATATATCATATATTTAGTACCGCAGTTCTCGTGCGGTACTAAAGCGAATTCCTTGAGCTTGGCTCGGAAATCTCCGTGCCCGCTTAGGAATTGAACCACGTAGTGATTTAAAATCACCCAGCTTGCATCGAGGCGGGCAGATACATCGGGGAAGTAGCGGAAGGTGACCCTACCTTTCTCCGATGACGACCATCTCGATTGCCACATATTGAGAAGTTCCGCTCGCACCAAGGCTTTCGCCTGAGCAGCAGTTACTTCTCCAGCCGCCAAATCGGCTTGAGTTATTCCACAATCTCCGACTTCTATATTCATTTGTCTTCTTATCCGGTATGCACACGCTCGTTCCACTAACACCAAGTCTATCGGCATCGTCCCGGCGATCACTGCGATCGCGTCGGTAGATACCGTGCGATAGGCCTTGGTGACGGAGAGCAGAACATTCCTCTGCGCTCTGGCAAGTTTTATTCTTGTCACAGAGGTGAGCATGTCTACCCATCCGGCGGCGGCGTATGTTGCGATCGGGACGAAGAAACCATTGTACATAGTACGCATGGCTCGGTGTCCCAATCCCCAGTTTGATCGAGCAAGTCTAGCTACCGTCGGGACGGATGGCGGCAGGACGAAGTGGCCTCGTCCTGCCGCTATGAGACAAGGTGGTTACCGGGGGGACCGATTGTCCCCCGCGGGTGGGCGCAAAGCGCGGGCACGGGAGGATACCGGAAGTATGCTTCGAGCGATTCCCGGTATCCTCCCAAATCGTGCGGAAGGGTCACCGTGGGGTTTTTAGTGGGTAGGTCCCGCGCCCGTTATAAAAGTAATGGGCGCGGGTAATCCCACACACCCCTCCCGCCTCTCCACAAAGAGGTGGGAGGGAGTCTTTCGAAGATTTTCCCCACGACAAAAAAAAAAAAAAAAAAAAAAAAAGTCTAGCTAGCGTATAGAACGTTCGCAAGACTTTGGCATTCACGAATTCGACGTGGGATCTCACTCCCATTCGCTCATCGATGTGAACACCCAAGTACTGTTGGCGCCTCACTTGAAGTCCCGCGGAAAGAATGCGGGAGAAGTAGAAGGGATACACGTATTCCCACGTATACTTTGTTCTCTCGCTCGCTATTCGTCGCGGCAGTTACACACACATGTGGACTGACTGACGAGGAAGGCAAAGAGATAGAAAGAGATAATGAGAAACATGTGGCGGACAGAGCCCCATTGGCGTAGTGCAACATATATTACTATTATAAAAGTTATATCTAATACAAGACAACAATATGATAGGAAAGTATAGGTTATGTAATTACCAATGGAAGTGTTATTTAATATTTAATATTTAAATCATTTTAAAAATACAATAATAAAAACATCTAAATAAAAATTTTATAAATAAATAAAGACGTGATAACGACTCTGTATGTGTATACATATATAAAAAGCACAATTTATACATAAATATAAATATGAAATCTGTATAAATATAAAATTTCTGCATACTTAAATATATGCAATATTATGTATATAATATATTATTTATTACGCTGAAGCATTCAAGCCTCATTGAAATGTGTACAATTTTTTGCGGTGTGACAGTGAAATTTCCTCGGAACGCAAGACGATCAGACGATGTGCTCTGGGTATGTTTGCCTGTTAAAATAATTTTTCATTTAAAAAAAAACTGCATATACAAATTATAAAAAAAATATAGTATGTTTTTTTACCTCATTCATTATTTGAACTTGGCTGCATTCCGATTCAGCATCAGTTTCTTCGTCTGTTGTAATCAGACCCATTGATTCCATCATATCTTCTAACAATCCATCTTTCTCCCAATATTCGTTTTCTAATTTTTCGATACGTTTACAGCAATTGCTCAAATGAGTAACGCTAATTTCTCTAATTGCTTCTGAGGTATAAGTCTCTAATTTATCTTTTGTGTATGCTGAAATATTTCTTTCTCTCAATTTTCTTTTTAATTCAGCCCATATCAATTCAATAGGATTTAGATCGCAGTTGTAGGGCAGTAAGCGCAAAATGTTATGTCCATGTAGCCTCATAATTTGATAAATTTTGAAACTTTTCTGAGGTTTACTTTTTCGACTAAATCAAATAGTTGAAATTTTCTCATAGTAAAGAGAATTTTATGTTGTTTTCGGTTAACCACTTCACCATAGCAGCTTTGGTGGACGATTTTGTTGGTGGCTTATTTAACTGGGTTGAGTGGTATGGAGCGTTATCCATAACAACAACTGAACTTTGTGGAATATTAGGTAATAATTTTTCCACTATCCACTTTTCAAATTTCTCCGCATTCATTTGCCCGTGATAGTCTCCTACTGTTAAAGTCGGCTTATAAATTAATTCGGCCCCATTAATGAATCCATTTTCTCCTCCTGCATGCACAATGACTAGACGGTGTGAAGAGCTGTTATTTCTTGAAATACCAATAATTTCGTTGCTTTGCCAGCATTTGCTAAAGCTCAAGGTGTTATCTACCCACGTCTCGTCTATATATACTATGTTTCTTTTCTGCAACCTATAATGTTGCATAGCATGTAAATATTTTCCTCGCCACGCAACAATATCCGGTCTTTCTATTAAAAGTTTTCGGACGCTTTGGCTTCGCTTCCATTTGAATCCCATACTTCTTAATAACCTATATAATGTGGTCAATTTCCATGGGAAAGCAATTCGTTCTCGAATAGCCACCAATAATTTTTGGCCCGTTGGCACAATTCTCTGAACTGTATAGAAATCGGAGATAATGCTTTTTATTACTTCTCTGTCTTCAGCGGAGCAATGAAATTTGTTCTCCTCTGTCTTCGGACGTTTCTTTCCGGGCGACGATAACTGTTCCTCCTCGCTGCATGATGCATCTTCTTTACGAATGCGTGACACAGTTTTCGTTGATATTCCACAGTATTCAGCAACACGGGCGTTTGCTTGCTCAATAGGGTGAATCAGTTGGTTTGAAAACATTTCTTCATCACACCGTTTTATTACATGGCGAACTATATTTCGGGCCTCACTGTGGATGGTTTGCCCTTGTTTACGTTCCATAATGATTTTTTTTTATTTAATTTAATAAATTAAAAAAACGTTAAAATTGAAAAATGTAAATAAAAGGAATATTGGTAAAATAGGTGCGAGTTATGGTCGCTCTCACCCTTTAACGTTGAGTCCGAATTACGAGGGAGTGGGAATTTGTGGGAAAGTGAATCGGTACACTGTAAATTTCTTTCGCCTAGTCAATCGACTAGGCCGTTTATTTAAAATGTTTGAAATTTAATAATAAAAAAAAAAAAAAAACAAGATTAAATAAAAAAAAATAAGGAAGAAATTTTTATTTTTAAAATCGCCAGGAAAAACCGAGCCCGTTAGCGGGCTCGTAAAAACCTGGCCGTGGTCTTTGGCCACTACGGCTCGCGTCTCGGTCGTCTGCAACAAACAGAGACCGAAATTCGGCTGTAAATACTTGACAACGCTCGTCGCGTTGTCTGACTCGCTTCAATCCACACGCTCCTGTCTCTGTTTATGATAAACAGGAGCGGGATTCCTTCACAGCGATACGCAACTGTGTTAGTGGACTGTATTCTTAAACGTTTCTCGTGTGATCGAGAAACGTTCGGATGATTAAACGTATCTCGTGTGATCGAGAAACGTTCGACTGCAGTTCTGGAAAATTTTATAACAGCAGATGGGAAGACAAGATTTGAGCCTCGATCTTCCCACTGCTGCTGGCTTGAATTTTGGCTGGAGGTGACAACAGTTGGAGGTTGTAAGGCTCCAAAATTGTCCACTCCGTGATTCAGCGTCGTTTCCTGGTCCGTACGGGACCGGTGTGATGCAATCCCTTAACTGCGCTAGAAGCGTCTGAACGTTAAGGTGCTTACACCACGGCGCCCGTTTGAACGTCGCTCTACACCGAGTGTCCGTACACACTGGTGATGAGTGACCGACGTTCGAGCTTAATCGAATTCAGCCGAGAGCACCCAGGGTATGCGCCGAATAAAGGCCCCTATGGGGGTGGTACTCAAACTGAGATTTCGACCCTCGGAAACGACAATCCCACTCAGGGTATACGCCCAAAGGCCCCTATCAGAGTGTTTGAATCGCACAAAAATTCAAGGAAAACCGAGAAGTTTTTCTCGGTTCTCGTTGCACGACAGCTGATTACAGCGGTACATGCCTTCCACACAACGGTGGCGACAATCGAACACTATTTAAGTGTTACGATGATTGTTCTCAGCCACCGGTTGTTAATGTGGGAAATCGCTTTTGATTTGAAACAATCGACACAACGGTGGCGATAATCGAACACTATTAAAGTGCACACACGATTATGATCTGCCACCGGTTGTTCACTGTAAATTGTTTCAATACTGCGTTTTCCAGAACGGTTCTATACACACAACGATCACTTAACTCACGAAACCGTGAGGTACGAAATCCGACTAGGTTAATTCTTTCGAATTTACCACAGTCTTAATCTCGTTCCGTTTCGGTTCTGTGGTGTAACTACGCGATTAAACGAATTTAATTTCGCTTATACCGTGATCGCGGTGTTGGACTAGGTCGGCTTGGAAGAAGCGAACTCGTCGAGAACCAGATAGCAAGTGATTGTCGAGACAGACCCTCTTGTGCGCGTTCGCGAGAGGGAGATTGTCTGTCTCGTATTAATTTTGAATCCTCTCTGTTATTTCGGCGTAGTAACACCGGTTCTCATGGAACCGTTACTGGGCCGATCGCGTGACTATTATCGAAGGTAAATTTGGATTTTTTCTACACGGTATTGCTCCGAAGCAGGTTACGACGCAGAGGAGGCTCTGGAATGTCGCGCACACTGAGGACAACACCGTATAAGAAATGTCTCCTTTTTTCCATAGATCACGCGAGAATTTAACCGCCGTTTCTTAATAACGAATTAACGCGTTATTTAAACATACCGCCCCCCTTGCACGGTCCGTGCAATGAAAAGAGAAGCGGTAATTCGCTGTCATTATGCAGAGAGGATTTTTCACTTAATTAATAAAATTAAGTTACTTACATATACGAGGTCGGCTGGCTGGCGTTCTGCTGCCCTTGCAGCAGCTTGAGGGACGTCAGGACCGCCTGGGTCACCAGGTTGTCCCCTCTTGGTGGGGTGCTGATCCCCTGGCGTCCCTGGGCCCCCGCCCACACCTTCGCCTTCCGACGCTGGCGGTTGCGCTTCTGCGACCGCCCTTGTCCCTTGGGCTGCTGAGCCTCCTCCATCGGCCGCTTCCTTGCTGCCGTCGGGGTTGAAGTGTCCGCCTTCCGCCGGGCACCGGTATCTCCTTGTCAGGCGTTATTCGAGATACCGTATGTCCCGATAGCGTCGTCCTTGTTTATTGACGATGCGGACTCTTCCACAGGCAATTTACACAGACATCTGATCGGACGCGTGTAAGTAGACGTGGCCGTGCGTACTTTTAAACTACACACATGTTCCTGTCTCTGCCCGTGAATTTTACCTCGATTCTTCCCTTTTTCCAATGATTTGGAGGGTAGAAGAGGATTTTGGGTGCCGAAGTAAATTGCGGAATGTTGAGTCAAAATTCGAAAATGGGCTCATATTCCGCGAGAAACAGAGAATTTTTCCTTCCGAATTTTCGGTTCACGTCCAGCTTCCCCCGCAGCCTTATGAGACCGGAGAACGCGACATGGAAAATTTTCCAGCGCTTCCTTTCGTCTCGGGTAATTAAGGGGCAGCCAGACTTCAAAACCACCCCGTCGCAAATCGTGCGACGGGTTTTCCGGAAGAGTTTATCATCCTCCACCTTTGTTTCGCAACAGAGGTCGAGGGAATCTCTTCTGTTTCTTCTAGCTTCGGAATCGCTTTAATCAGCGATTTGAGAACGGTACAATTGTTCGGGGTTTTGCCCGCTGCATTTTTCGGTTGGATATTACCCATCCGAAAACAGACTTTTTGGGCGATGGTACCCCTTCTGTTCGACGAAATCTCCGTCGAATGATTTTGGCGTATAGAACCGCGTTGATCGAAATTTCAATATTTCGATCGATAAGCGATTCGCGTCGCTCTGTACCGATCTCGTGCTCGAGTTCTAGCCAATAACACTGGCCTCGGTACAGCTGTACTGAATAGAGTACAACTTTACGACGAGGCGTGTGTCATATCAGCTTTCGAATTCGAGTTTTCTGCCGATGACCTGAACTTTGCAGGTCGTCGGCTGGGAGGCTACAATTGCCCTTCCTCACGCTTGCAGTCCACGTTTTCCGGGACCGGCTTCGCGTGAGGTTCCCGTGGTAATTCGAAGTGCAGCAGGGGATGGTGCATCCCGCCGCACTTCGCACATGCCGTGGAGCTTTTGCATTTCGTTACCGTGTGGGTGGTGCCCAAGCATTGTAAGCACCACCGACGGTTTTTCACATATTGACTGCGCATTTTTGCAGTCAATAATACGAAATTGTTGCAATTCGTCAAACTGTGCGGCCCGTTACAGAATCCGCACGGTTTCGTGGACGGTTTTCCAACATGCTTAACGTTGTCTGAATCCGTTTCCCTTGGCTGTCCAGCCTGGACGTGTTCCATGACAACGTTGTGGCTTCTCACGTGTTTCGAAGCGGTGCTGGTATCGCGCACCGAGCTTCGATTGTGCGTGGTTTTTGTTGGAAGCCCCAGCGCGGCTTTTCTGCGCTCCTCGTCCATGGAGAGCAAGGCACGTGACCGTTTGTCAACGAACTTCCTTACGTCCTCGAACGTAGGATATTCGGACGAGAGGTCTAGCGTTTTTTGCCATTCCAGCTCCATTTCGGGGGTGAAATGTTGCTTCACCCAATGAGCGAGGAGCCAATCTCGTTGCTGTTCCGGTGTACCCTTGGTATCCAGAACAGCAATGGCTAGTGCAACCCACGGTCACTTGTTGCATGCTGGTCAAGTCATTCATATCAATAGGCTTCAGATATAAAAGCTTGTCCAACAGCTTTCCAGTGACTAAGCGTGGTAGGCCGAATTCGTTCTTCAGCCTCGCCCACGCTTCCGTGAAGTTGCGACCCATTACTGGAAGGGAAGCAACGGTTGCAGCAGCCGGCCCCTCAAGGCAGGCGTTTAAAAAATACAACCGTTGGATGTCTCCCAGTGCAGCATTATTAATTACCCCGGTGGTAAACAGATCCTCGAAATGTTCCCATTCACGAGGATCACCACCGAATTTGGGTATTCGCTGCTTGGGGAGCTCGATCGGTACGTTGCAATGCTCGACCGACACCGCTGCGGCTTTGTCAGCGGTAAGTCGGTCAATTTCCGTGCTTACGAAATCCACGAAATCTTGGAAATCGTTCTCGGCGGTCAAGATAACATTCTGTTTAAAGAAATCATGACTCTGCCTTTGCGCCGGTTTTAGAAGCTTGCGGGCCTCTGAATACCGATCGTTTATCTCCTTCCATAAAGTTTTGGCATATTCGAGCTTTTCCTCGAGAAGCCTCACCGAGTAATTCGCGATGCCTGTTTTTCAGGTTAGTACCCAACTTGCTAAGGCGGTGGTGAATTTCGCACATAGTTTCTATGTGCTCATCAACCTCCGTCCACGTGGGTTCTTTAGCCACGACCATTGTTGGGTTTATCGAGGATTAATCAGCTCGAACTAACCTCTTACGTGGATATTCTTCACGTGTAAGAGTGTGTACCTTTCCCTATTCCACTCAACCTGAGATATCCGGCTCGAAGGACCTTTGTTAAAATAGGTGCGAGTTATGGTCGCTCTCACCCTTTAACGTTGAGTCCGAATTACGAGGGAGTGGGAATTTGTGGGAAAGTGAATCGGTACACTGTAAATTTCTTTCGCCTAGTCAATCGACTAGGCCGTTTATTTAAAATGTTTGAAATTTAATAATAAAAAAAAAAAAAAAGAAAAAAACAAGATTAAATAAAACAAAAAAAGGAAGAAATTTATAATTTTAAAATCGCCAGGAAAAACCGAGCCCGTTAGCGGGCTCGTAAAAAACCTGGCCGTGGTCTTTGGCCACTACGGCTCGCGTCTCGGTCGTCTGCAACAAACAGAGACCGAAATTCGGCTGTAAATACTTGACAACGCTCGTCGCGTTGTCTGACTCTCTTCAATCCACACGCTCCTGTCTCTGTTTATGATAAACAGGAGCGGGATTCCTTCACAGCGATTCGCAACTGTGTTATTGGTATTCTTAAACGTTTCTCGTGTGATCGAGAAACGTTCGGCTGATTAAACGTTTCTCGTGTGATCGAGAAACGTTCGACTGCAGTTCTGGAAAATTTTATAACAGCAGATGGGGAAGACAAGATTTGAGCCTCGATCTTCCCACTGCTGCTGGCTTGAATTTTGGCTGGAGGTGACAACAGTTGGAGGTTGTAAGGCTCCAAAATTGTCCACTCCGTGATTCAGCGTCGTTTCCTGGTCCGTACGGGACCGGTGTGATGCAAGCCCTTAACTGCGCTAGAAGCGTCTGAACGTTAAGGTGCTTACACCACGGCGCCCTTTTGAACGTCGCTCTACACCGAGTGTCCGTACACACTGGTGATGAGTGACCGACGTTCGAGCTTAATCGAATTCAGCCGAGAGCACCCAGGGTATGCGCCGAATAAAGGCCCCTATGGGGGTGGTACTCAAACTGAGATTTCGACCCTCGGAAACGACAATCCCACTCAGGGTATACGCCCAAAGGCCCCTATCAGAGTGTTTGAATCGCACAAAAATTCAAGGAAAACCGAGAAGGTTTTCTCGGTTCTCGTTGCACGACAGCTGATTACAGCGGTACGTGCCTTCCACACAACGGTGGCGACAATCGAACACTATTTAAGTGTTACGATGATTGTTCTCAGCCACCGGTTGTTAATGTGAAATCGCTTTTGATTTGAAACAATCGACACAACGGTGGCGATAATCGAACACTATTAAAGTGCACACACGATTATGATCTGCCACCGGTTGTTCACTGTAAATTGTTTCAATACTGCGTTTTCCAGAACGGTTCTATACACACAACGATCACTTAACTCACGAAACCGTGAGGTACGAAATCCGACTAGGTTAATTCTTTCGAATTTACCACAGTCTTAATCTCGTTCCGTTTCGGTTCTGTGGTGTAACTACGCGATTAAACGAATTTAATTTCGCGTATACCGTGATCGCGGTGTTGGACTAGGTCGGCTTGGAAGAAGCGAACTCGTCGAGAACCAGATAGCAAGTGATTGTCGAGACAGACCCTCTTGTGCGCGTTCGCGAGAGGAGATTGTCTGTCTCGTATTAATTTTGAATCCTCTCTGTTATTTCGGCGTAGTAACACCGGTTCTCATGGAACCGTTACTGGGCCGATCGCGTGACTATTATCGAAGGTAAATTTGGATTTTTTCTACACGGTATTGCTCCCGAAGCAGGTTACGACGCAGAGAAGGCTCTGGAATGTCGCAAACACTGAGGACAACACCGTATAAGAAATGTCTCCTTTTTTCCATAGATCACGCGAGAATTTAACCGCCGTTTCTTAATAACGAATTAACGCGTTATTTAAACAAAAATATCAAATCTTAAAAACTATAAAACTACTAAAATATTTAAACAAAATAGAAATGAAAAAACTAAAAAATGATAATATAAAACTACAACAATGCCAAAAAAGTAACACTAAAACTAAAACTAGGATTAAACACTTATATAAAAATTACACTAAAATAGAACAAAAATACGAGATATTACAATAAAACAATAAAACTATAATAGTAAAACAATAGAAAACTATTGTTAGAATATGGAGGGCTCAAATATTTATTTGAGAGCCTCGTCTAACGGGGGTCCGGATCACGAGGGAATAGGGGGATGGAAAAGTAATTGTCACACGTTTTATTTTATTTTCGCGTCGTCGAAACAGGTCGACGACGCCGTTTATTTGCTTTTCAATGTTCTAGGCGTTGTATGGCGGCTTCTCGCTTCACGCCGCTCTGAAACAAAAGAGACGGAACTAGGTGTAAATACACGGTAACGTTAGTCACTCTATCCGTCTCGCTTTAATTCTTACGCGCTCCCGATTGTGCTTGTCGCACTCAGGAGCGGGAAACTCAGCCGCCGCGTTACGCAGCTAAGCTAGTGGACTGTATATGTATGTGTGCGTTCCCTTTAAACCGGGAAACAGCTGATTGCAGTTTTGGGGAAGACGAGCTTCAACCTCGTTTCTATCCCGACTGCTGGTTTCGACTATCGTAGCAGAGGGTAACGGATGGAGGTTGTAAGGCTGCAACCGTACCCGGTCCTTGGCCCTTTACCACCTTCTTACGTGCGTACGGGCACGGTGTGGTGCCGGTTTACCAACGGCGCCCTTGGGTCGACTTACTATTGGGCCTGACACCACGTTGCTTAATGAATCAACGTCCTACGCGCAGCGACCGTACTAGGCTGGCGATCTTTGGGCGTGTTCTCGCGATTCGCCGTAAGCTGGGAGAGTATTGTCCCACAATTCGACTGGAAGATGGCAAAGCCACCCAGGGTATTTAATACGCCCCTGGATTGTGGGTTTCGAGCCGTTTGACAGTCAAGGGAGGTTCGAGGGTCAACCTCGATACCTCCGACACGACCCCTGATTACAGCGATAAGTGTTCTTATTCAGGCTGAGGTGGATCGTACCCACTGCTGAATTCGAAATCTCGGAACCTGCGAGATTCTTACAGTCTTGTTGGATCGGTTTTGTTGGTAAACGGCTGACGGAAGTTCACGGGATGGGGTTGCTTCACAACCCGTTCCGTATTGAACTTCCTACGGAGGTTCACGGGATGGGGTTGCTTTTCAACCCGTTCCGTATTGAACGTCTATGGAGGTTCACGGGATGGGGTTGCTTTTCCAACCCGTTCCGTATTGAACGTCCTATGGAGGTTCACGGGATGGGGTTGCTTTTCCAACCCGTTCCGTATTGAACGTCCTGTACAAGTTCACGGTATAGGATTGTCCTTCCAATCCTTTCCGTATTTGAACTTCCTGTACAAGTTCACGTTTACAGCTGGTTTTTAAATAATAAACGGGTTGGGGAGGTTCACGGTATAAGATTGTTCTTCAATCCGTTCCGTATTGAACGCCCTGTACAAGTTCACGGTATAGGATTGTCTACCAATCCGTTCCGTATTGAACTTCCTGTACAAGTTCACGTTTACAGCTGGTTTTTAAATAATAAACGGGTTGGGGAGGTTCACGGTATAAGATTGTTCTTCAATCCGTTCCGTATTGAACGCCCTGTACAAGTTCACGGTATAGGATTGTCTACCAATCCGTTCCGTATTGAACTTCCTGTACAAGTTCACGGTATAGGATTGTCCTTCCAATCCTTTCCGTATTTGAACTTGTGGTTCCCGTTTATGACTCTTTGTGGTTTAAATTGTAAACGGGTTTTGTGGAAGTATTGACGTTACCGGATGGGTTCCCAATCCGTTCTCGTTCTGCACTTCCAACCCACGTTTACAATTTCGTCGAAAAGTTCGAGTGACTCGAAACTATTCGAAATTCTTGGAAGTTACGGGGAGCGGGATCGTATTCCCATCTGCTCACGGCCGATTCCAAATTAAGAGTGACGATCTAATACGGTTTGTCAAATTCGGAGGGGAGAATCTCCGACTAGCGGCGCTGTATCCGAATTTGAATTCGTCTTCGTTTAACTTATTATCGTCGTACCTTCTCTTTCTACACGCGCCGAGACGTTAGCTCGAAATCACGCGTAGTTTCGTCGATCGCGTGATGTTTCGAAGAATTCCGTATGTGACAGTTTTATAACCTGTCTTGTTTTCGCGTAGCGGACACGAGAACCGAACGTTCTCGCGTCGGTAACATACGAGAAAAACAATACCGGGTGACGAATATTATTCTACTATTCTTTATGCTTCGAATTAACGCGATATTTAAACAACTATACTCTAGAAATGATAAAAAATTGAATAATAAATTAAATAATAAAAATCGCTATGAATCGCTATACAGAAAAAAACGTTTGAACTTGACTGGCTGAAGACTTGGAGGAATATGAAGAGCTCCGAGATGGTTCCTTATATATAGATCGAGATTGTTTATATAAACGACAAATAGTGATGCCATGTTCGCCATAGAATTTCTTAGAAGCGATGAGCTGGGACTAATTGTAACAAGTGTATATTACTGTTTATGTTTAAACACAGGAACGTTGACACGAGAAGGAAATGTTATCGTTGGTGCCGATGATGGAAGTGTTTAGGCTTAGATCACATGCGTATCGATGTGCAAAATATTTAGGTTTAGGTCAAAATTCATTCGAGAGTCAGCTCCTTGAACGTGCGTAGTAAAAGGGGTCCTCCATGTCGGTGACCTCTTTTGTTTATGATATGTAGATATGAATTGGGACGGTTCGACTTCGACAGCAAAAATGCATCGAACTTGGGTCAAGAGTAATCGACTCATGGTTTTTTACACTTATAATTTAATGCTTTTTTGAGGAAAATGACTAGAGTTAAATTGGATTATCTCAGACAAAATATTTGATCCCATTGAGAAAAACTAATTATATCTCAAAATCATCTTTATTGCTCCACTTATAAAAAAAGTGCTAATATTACATATTGTTCCTTCCTATATTAACACATTGCGTACGGGTGACGAGATATCTCGTTTTCATGTTTTTTCGACTCTATCGATGTCTTAAGGAACTAAAAATAGATTTTTTATGAGACAGCATACCCTTGAACCAATAATAGGCAAAGGCAAAAAGAAACTCCCAACAAAAAAATGTAAAGTCTGCTTGTCCAGTAGAGAAAGAAGCGAAACTAGATATAGTTGCAAATTGTACCAAAGACCATTGCACAAAGGAGAATGCTTCACCAGATATCATAATCTGAAGCATTATTCAAGTGTGTAAAATAAATAATAGTTAAAATGTAAAAAAGTCTACATAATAAATAAATGTATAAAAAATATACAGGGTGTTCGGCTACTAATAGTAAAAATTTTAATGAGCGATAGTAGAGGCCAAAATAAGACGAAAATCAAGAATACCAATTGCCCAACTGAAGCTTCGTTAAAAAGTTATTAACGTTTAAAGTCCCGCTCGTACTGAATTTTTTTCTCGAAAATGCGCAAGATTTCGGGGATATGTCTGTTGGATATGCCATATGCCATATGGCCAAACATTTGACACTTAAAGCATCGTGTCACTGAAACATAGTCCTGCACTCTGCATGACGACCACGCCAGGTACACTCTGCCCGAGCTCTTCAGCCGCTGGCGAACCGGCGGGCTGACTTCCATGACCCAGTTGGCAGTGTCCTTATCCTTCGGGCCGGTTGCAAACCGAACCTTCAGGTTGGACGACACATCCGCCTGGGTCATATCGCTGAGGTTCTGCTTCCAAATGCTGGAAGCGACCTCCTCCTTACTCATCGACTTGGGAACATCGTACACAATGATTGTGGGGTTCCTCAAAGTCGGTAGAGTTGCTGAAAGCCCTACTTCTTTCAGCTTCGCGCAATTGACGAAGGCCTTTAGATCCTCTTTGCGCTCGGTTTCGACGGCTATGCCACCGGAGTGGATGCGTCGGACCGACCTCACGCGGATCTTGGCTTTCGCCGGCTTCACCAGGGACAGAACAGTTTGTTTAGTAACATCACTGTTCTGTCCTTCCCCTTTGGCGGAAAAATTTTCACGACATGACGTGGTGGTTTAGCCGCTTCCGGGGAAACTCGATTCGCATCGACTTTCACCGCTTGGGCGTAGGTCGACACTGGTCGAACAGGTGTTTGTTTCGCAGTCGGACGAGATCCCGTCGTCTGCGAAACTGAAGCGACAACCCTCTCTGCGACCGCCTCTTGACGGATCGCCGCGAGCTGTCCTTCTAGAAAGCTATTCCGAAGAAGAACTTCCTGGACGAGCTCGTAGAGCGCTGCCGCGTTGCCAACTATCAAGGCTCCGGTTTCCTTGCTGAGCCTGACTTGTTTACCAAGACAGCTGGTCCGGATGCCCTTGACGAGTTTCGAGGCCTCTCCACTAATGACGTCGAGAGGCCTGATCGAAGGTCTGGCTTTCCTTTGCCGCTTTCGCTACCCTCAGCGGCGTCTCCTTCTTGGCGACGGTTATCCAACCGTCGCTGTCCACTTCATGGCCCTTTCCTCCGTCCGAAGACGTGGCGTTGCCTTCTGAAGAGACCTTCGGCTTTTTGGCCTCCGGCTTCTTCGGTGGAGTTGTACGGGGTGGTGTCTCCGATCCGTCCGTTTCTGATTTTATTCTGGGCGCGGGAGATGTTATTCCCGCTGGCTTGGATCTTGTAGCCATGCCCTTTGGTGTTGGGGGAGCTTACTGCT
This sequence comes from Colletes collaris, assembly GCA_030068185.1. Taxonomy (NCBI): domain Eukaryota; kingdom Metazoa; phylum Arthropoda; class Insecta; order Hymenoptera; family Colletidae; genus Colletes; species Colletes collaris. The sequence continues at coordinate 109,277 of JASGYR010000007.1, read as the reverse complement.
GGGGACGTTTTTGTGCCCTTACCAGCTTCAACCGCCTTCACTTTCATCTGAGGTGGTGAAACCACCCCAGCCTTTGCTCACCGCTGTCGTTCTACCGGGAGCAACGACAGCGGCCTTCTTAACTCCCTTTCTCCCTTTCGGGGTACTGAGGCGTCAATTTTGTTGAGTTCGATTTTAGGTTCCATACTTGCATGTATTCCTTTGGTCCCGGAGTGCCCCGGCCTCCATGGACCCTCAATTGGAACCCGGCTACTGCCTGGGTTAGGACTTGCACCCGGGATATAGTCCGCGAACAAAGGCCGACCGGGCTTTCCCCGAACTCCTAGGTTCACTTCCTCGCTCGAATAGAACCCACGAATGGTGTTCCAAGCCGGTTGACTAGACACAGGGCTGCTTTTCTCGCCTAGCCGCCTGTCTAGACGAAGCAGAGGCCAAAGGTACGTGTTGGGCAGCTACACTCCCGCAAGAGAGAGGCCCTCAGATCCCAGGATCCTCTTTTCCGCCGACACAGGTCGCCACGCACGGCAAACACGTGGGGAACAAACCTCAAACAGATGTTCCCTCTGCTTCGCTACGCCCGGTTTCTGCTCCCTGAAGGGAGCCCGCGCTGCGTAACTAGGACATGACCACGGGCATCATGTTCCTTGTAGCATTAGCTCCAAAACGTGGGACTCGTCCTTAGCAACGACTAGTTGATCTCACTGTGCCATCATCGACTGTGCTCTGGACGCTTCCGCGTCTTTTTGCCATCGCCAACGACGTTAGCTGCTATGTGCAGCGCAACGACGGTCTTACCATGTATCATGTACATGTTCGTATCGTCGTTGGCGTACCTTATGTATTTTTCGTCATGCGCTGCATATCCTTCCTATGTGCAGCGTCTGTATGGCAAGGACTCCGAGTCTGACAGAGCCGTACACCACCGGCTTACAGCTCGGAGTTGAGCTGGTCTAGGCGGAGTCTTCTAATGGCCAGGGTAGCGATCCACGCTTCGAGGCCCGTCTCCTACCTAGGATACTAGCATGGGATAAATCCCAGCCGACACCGTCAGGCAGTAGGGAGCAGCTCAGCTACTTATACGGTGGCCTCCTTCCGCCGATCGTCTGGTATGTCGACGTCTGCCACCAGGTGTTTTGGTGTGCTGGACCCTGCCGAGTCCAGCGGCGTATTGCTTTTGGGAACGCATACAGACGTCGTTTTATGTCTCGTTTTGCGGTATTAAAATTGCTTAACGTGAAAAGGGGCATATAGCCCCCTTTTGTTTGTGGTGTCAGTACTCGCCTTCTTGGGAATTTTCATTAATGCGAAAAGGGGGCATATAGCCCCCTTTGATGTAATATACGCTAATTTTCTTTCCCATCTCTCCTTCTTGCTTTCCCGACACCACGGTTTCTGACACCTCTTGCTGTTTATAGCACATAACGATCGACGGATCCCATCTTTGCTCGGGTAGGTGGGGTTGCTACTCCCCATACGGTGTGCCCGTGTACCGCCCCCTGCCTAAAGCCAGAGCTCCGTTCGCCGGCTTGCCGTTGCCCGGAGTCCACCGCTTGGAGGAGAGGTTGGCTCATGCTGTGGGGGCCGGTGGGGAGTGCTATACCTCCCCCACAACTTTGGACACCTAGTAGATAGGGACAGTGGGAATCTCGTTAATTCATTCATGCGCGTCACTAATTAGATGACGAGGCATTTGGCTAAATTTCATTTGAGAAAGGATCATCCGGTACCACAATTTCTGGAGGATGGGTTTGATGATGTTCAACCATTTGAGCAATCATTTGACTTCCATTTCTAGAATTTCGCTAGGAAGAAAACGTGTCGTATTGTTCTCAGGTAACTCAGCTACTTGTGTGCTCAAAGAATAATATAACTCAAAAGGATCATCAAAACGTAAGTCCTGCAAGTTGGCATTATGTAATCCCGCACGTATCTGCTCCATCCTACGTTTTACTTTTATCTGTTCCTGCGCATGCCATCGTTGAAATTTTTGCACTAGCCATTGTTCTGTTTGAGTATAATTAACAGTTTTCTTTCCTAAAGAGTTGCGATCCGTAACTGAGCGATATTTAACGAATTCTAACTGTTCAAACCTTTCCTGCTGTTCCGACGTCATTTCTCGATTAGAAACCCCAGCATACTCGTGCTTCTTTTGGGCATGTAATAATACATCGCGCCTCCGCCAAATAGCTTCAGGTGTATGTGCCAAACAATCTACGGGAGGAAACGTTTGGTTACACAGTATTAAAAGCGTTGATACACTTTTAACGAATGAGTCCGGATCGAGGTGTGGAGTGTTTTATCGGGAAGTGAATCGGACAAAAAATGGTTTTCTTTTCGCCGGCCTTTTAGACCGACCTTTTATTACAAAACCCAAATAAAAGAAACAAAAGAAAAACCCAACGAATAATTATAATTAATAGTAACGAGACTGAACAGGGAAATATTAATTTGGCCTCGTGTCTGGCCGTTCCGCGATGCTGGGTCGCCGAACTCGCAGGCTTGAGGTAGGCCAAGATTCCTATGAACAGAAAAACACGACTATGTGTTAGACACACGTACACGGTATACGTATCTTCGTCGCGCTCGTTTGCTCGCGCTCCTGACTTCGTAATTCGAACTTACCGGAGCGGAGAAATGTAAACTTGTCGTAAATTACGAAATATAAACGTGGACTGTATTTTGGCTAGGAAAAGAATTAAACTTCTTTTCTTCGCCGATTCAGTGGTCGATTGCCCAGTGGACGGGGATGCAAGAGGAGGTTGTAAGGCTCCTAATGCACTGTTCCCGTGAGTATGCACACTGAGTCTGTGCGTCGAGTTGCACTGCAGTGCACTGCACGACCGTCAATCTGCGGCTTCTCTTAACACGTTCCAACAGATGACTTATTTGGCCGAGAGTTACACTGCGAAGCCCGACAACACGTTGTTCACTGCACGAATGCACTACTCGACGTGATACGTTGCAGTATTTTGAACTACGCGGGGCCTGACCCACGACTCCGTTACCTCTCCGCACTGGTGCTCCTCTATACGTTACACCGGCGTGATCTATAGAAATAAGGAGGCGAAGACCGAAAATCACACGTCCAAAATGGACGTGGACCTGACTACAGTGAGCCCCACCTGGAGGTACACCACGTAGGTGCCTCCCTTTTGGTGTCTCCTAAGCCGAAGGGCAATCACACAGAAGTATGGACGGTAACCGCCGACTTCTATATGATTCAAACATTTATACGTTGGAATCGACCGTTAAATTCCGCACAGGAGGGTCGAACACCCTATTGGTGTATTCTCGAGCCCTCCAAAATATGCAGTAAATTTAAATTGATTAAACTCGATCGAGATTTTCTCGAACGAGATTCAGGTGCACTTGCACGAATCGAGATGCGAATCGTGTTTTTCCAAGCAAGGTGGGAATGAATTTCCGACCTTTTCGAGCAAGGCTCGCTACACCCTTTTCTAACAATAGCAGTCTTTATGGCTTTCTCGCACGAGAATCTTCCCTCTTAAATCGCGATTAACTTCTGATCGAATATGATCGGGAGCCGATGCGTCTCGTTCAGAAGTCGCCGTAAGAATGATCCGGATTGACAGCCGAAGACGTCGCCGCGGTACTGTTACTGGTCGTTCCGTGGCGCTGTCTGAATTTCGGCCGTCTCTCCTTGTCACATTATCGGCGCACTACTCTCTCACGGTACTGACGTCACTAACACCGTTAGCACACTCGAATCGAAAGGTAATGAGCCGTTACCGATTCCAGAAAACTAATAATACACACGTTTTTCAATCACCGTTCGCTATACAAATCCAATTAGAGATAATCTCTTGGTTATTGTACGTTAACAGGATTAACGGTAATTGCGGCCGAGGATAATCGCTCGGCATTATGCGATCTTTAAACATACCGCCCCCTTGCACGGTCCGTGCAATAAACTAGGAGCGATTCTATCGAATGGCCGCGACCCGAGTGAGAGTAGGCGCATGCAAATTAAAAAAATGCAATTTACTCACATTTATTAGAAGGTCCAGCGGAATTGTTTCCCTGCAGCACCTGCAGGGAAGCGAGGATGGCCTGGATGGCTGCCTTTGGCAGGGCATCGTTCTGCGACGCCCTGTTCGGGTATCCAGGCCTTTTCCGCCGCCGTTCAGAATCAACCGTTCTCGCCTTCCAAAATCCTTGTCCTTTCGAACTTGAACGGTTTTGTTTAGATCACCTGTTCGACTTCGGTGACCGTTGCCGAAGGTGACTCAAACGAAAACTCAGCCACAGGCAATTTACACAATCGCGTAATTGGTCGTGTATATGTGGATTTGGCTGTACGTACTTTCACTACACGTACATGCCTGTCCTTTCCCGGAAATACTTCCTCTATTCTTCCCATTTCCCAATGATTTGGGGGGAGGAGAGGATTCTGTACCAGAACAAGATCGTTCTTTTTTAGGCGTGTATTTTCCGTCGGCCATTTGTAGCGGTTCTAGAGATGCGTGAGATAATCTCTCGTCCAGTGTCTCCAGAGCTGCTCGTGGAATTTTTGCATTGCTTTCCATCTTGTAAGATGTGAAATATTTGCATTTTCCAATGATTCCATTGGGGGTGCCAACGTAGGCCCTCCGATTAGGAATTGGGCCTGTGTGAGAGGCGCGTAATCATCTGGGCTGTCACTCAGAGCGGCAATCGGTCGCGAGTTTAAACTGGCTTCGATTTTACAGAGTAACGTCTGTAATTCTTCGCTCGTGGGAGTGAATTCTCCTATGATGCGCTTCAAATGATGCTTCACTGATTTGACACCAGCTTCCTGCATCCCACCGAAGTGAGGGGCACTGGGTGGATTAAATTTCCACCGAATGCCCTTCTGGCCACATTCGTTTCGCATTTCCGGCGTTTTACACCCCATATTGAAATGTTTTCTTAATTCACGATCTGCGCCGACGAAATTTGTCCCGTTGTCACTGCGTATGCAGGACGGGATTCCTCGTCGGGCAATGAATCGCTCAATACAGCCAAAAATGCACTCGTCGTGTAATCGTGGACGAGTTCAATGTGTATAGCTCTTGTCGCGAAGCAGACAAAAACCGCTATGTACGCTTTATGAGCTGTTTTTCCTCGGCCCGCGGAGTCGCGGACTTTGTACGGTCCCGCATAATCAACTCCGCAGTTTAGAAAAGCCCGGGCTGGACGACTTCGTTCCAAGGTCAAATCCTGCATGATCTACGTGGATGTTTGTGCCCTCCATCTCACGCATTTCATGCATTGATGAATGACCTTTCGAGCTGTGGTTCTGCAACCGAGGATCCAAAATTGCTGTTTTACCATGGATATCGTCAGCTGCAAGCCCCCATGCAATGTATTCACGTGGCACTGCCGGATTATCATGGTGGACACATGATGTTTTGGCAAAATTATGGGGTGCTTCGCTTCCCATGCCAGCGTCGCATTCTCCAATCGTCCACCTACCCTTAAGACATCGTGTGCGTCTAGGAACGGGTTCAGACGTTTTAAAGGAGATTTCGCGGAATTTCCTGCGCATTTTTAAGCACTGGTACTCGCCCGCGAAGTGCGTTCGCTGTATGTAGCGGACGATTCTTTCCTTGGCGAGCTGCAATTCTGAAGCTTCGACAATGTTTGCATCGAACGACCTTCGCTCACCTTGCATCGGTCTTCGTAATCGGAGACAATATGCAGTTACGCGAAGTAGCTTACTCCAGGTTGAGAATCGAAACACGAATTCCCATTCTTTCTCTGGAGTTGCAACGTGGGCGTGCGGAATGCGCTTGCCCTCGCTCGTATCGATGGAATCAGGCGTTTTCGGCCAATTTTCTTCAGATTGTCTCAACCATGCTGGTCCAGAAATCCATAGCTTCGACTGAATGAGTTCCGCTGCTTCGACACCGCGCGAATTCAAATCCGCGGGAATGAAGCGGGTGGGAACGTGTCTCCATTCAGCCTTCGGAAGCAAGGTTTGGATTTTTGATACTCGGTTGGCTATCACAACCTTCCAAGTCGAAGCATGTTTTTTCAACCAAGCAAGTGTAATAGTGGAATCTGACCAATAGATTATGCGGTCAATTTTTATGGAAAGTGACCGTCCCACGTGCACTATAAGCTCGGTAAGCAGTACAGCTCCATTCAATTCGAGAATCGGAATCGACTGCGTTTTTATAGGAGCCACCCTCGTTTTTGCCATGATCAAGGTTGTGTAAACTTCCTCCGTCATGGTTGTTACGCGTAAATACGTAACGGCCGAGTACGCTCCTAGCGAAGCATCGCAGAATCCGTGTAATTCCACCGAAACTGTGTCTGCTCCGTAACGGATCCATCTGGGAAATTTTACTTTTTCCAAACTGCTCCAATCCTCGCAAAACGTGTTCCACGTTTTTAACGTATTCGCGGAGACATGATCGTCCCACTGGATTTTTCCAGCCATTGGGATTGCATCAAAATATTCGCCCGAATTACGACTGGAGATAACCAGCCGAGCGGATCGTAAAGTTTGGCTATTTCGGAAAACAAAGTTCGTTTTGTAATCGGGCCTGCAGCCGGTTGAAACCGTTGCAGGTTGAAATAGAAGTAATCACCCGATGGTATCCATCGCAATCCGAGCACCTTGAGTTCGGAGTCATCGAATAAGGTGAGATCGACAGCGTGGGAGTGAGAATTTTGTGGGATGTTTCGCAGTAATTTCTGTGAATTGCCAGCCCACTTTCTCAATTTAAACCCGCCGCCCTGTAGGAGTTCGCAAACTTGAATACGAATTTTCTCCAATAGGGTCGTATCGGGTGCCCCCATAAATACGTCATCAACGTATATGTCTTTCTCGAGTATCGGAGCTGCGAGAGGAAATCTGTCACCGTTGCATCCCGTGCGACAGTTTTTTGGAAATAAGCTTCGCACTCTTCCTCTGCTTTTGTAAGCACCGAAGTAGTATAGCTAGGGGGATTCTAACCCATGGGGCAATGAGGGGAGCGTGCGGCGAGGCGAACTTTAGGCGCGGGGCCTGTGGGGAGTGGAAGAGTGGTTGCGCGGACACGAGCCGCGGAGTGGGGATGTCAGGGGATTAGTCCAGGCCGAGCCGCCGCGGAGACCTCTCCAGACCTGGCCCGCCGCGCCGTCGGAAATCTTTTAAGAGATGGGGAATGATCCCCGAAAACTTTTCATACCGAACCGAGGGACGGGATGACCCCCGAAAATTTTTTTCAACACCCACAGGCATTTTTATTGTCATTTCGGCGTTCTCGGTACGTTTGTTGAGATATAAAAAAAAGAATTACATAATGTTCTCCTAAGAAAATATTTACAGCTAGCGAAAAAAAACAACACATCATTCGGCTCGTAAATCTATTCTTTCTATTTATTATTCTAGTACTCGTATAAATTCAGATTTTTATAGTTCACTGTGGTTAGGTTTGGTCAAACTCTTGCAAAACGCGTTATAGAAAATGGTTAATATCATTACGAAACACAAGAAATAAAAAGTTTCATACTGTATACTAAATGCGAAAATTTACTCGAAAAATTGCAGCTCCTCTTTCATCCAGAGTCGAGTCTCGCGCAACGATGCGTTTTCGCGCTTTGTCATCGAGTACGTTATCTGCTGCGTGCCTTTCGCCGAAGTCGTTGCTACGCGAATATGCAATATCGTGTTCGCGACACGCTGCGTCCAACGGATTAAAATATAAATTAAATCGACGGTCCAGCCTTAGATTTATGCGAGGAGAGAATGTGGAAGACGGGTAAATAAAATTGGAGAAATAATATATGTTTTAAATGATACTATATTTTTAAAATAGAAGAATATATTGTATTTTTGAAACGTCGAATCTTAGAATTATGTGAGGAGATAAGGTGGAAGACGGGTGAAATAAAATTGGAGAAATAATATAGGTTTTAAATGATACTATATATTTTTTGTTATGTTTAAAGGAAAAAATACAAAAAATAAATAAATAAAAAAAATCGGATTAAAATATAAATTAAATCGACGGTCCAGCCTTAGATTTTTGCGAGGAGAGAATGTGGAAGACGGGTAAATAAAATTGGAGAAATAATATATGTTTTAAATGATACTATATTGTTACATTTTTATGCGAGCATCAACTACAATATCATTGATGGCACATCCTAACAGTTCACAATCTACAAGATAATCCTTGCAGTAATATTCACTGTCGCGTATGATTTTAGCAGCACTACGCGTATCTAATGTTTCGATGACAGCATTGCTCTGTTGCAACACGTTAACAAAAGTTATAAATTTTTTCCTCACATCTTCTACAGTTTGATAGAGCCGCGGATACACATAGCTTACACATGGCTCAAGATTAAATAAAAAATGCTACTGTATTAGTTTTTAAATACAGCGACTTATTATCAATTGTCATCTTTACAATCGACGAATCAAACATCCGACAAAATTCCACCGTTAATTCATTAATCTGCATCGATGATGATCCAGGCAATTGTGCACGTTCTTCGATGGTTGTACAGCAGTCGAATAGTGAGTTCCATGTATGCCATGGTATTCTAAGATGATTCCCACGATTATCACCGAGGAGAATTTCTACATCGGCTGTAGGTCCTACGCTGATTCAATTTCCAAATATTTGCAGCCCGTGGTTGTTAATGCGTATCTTCTGACCATGATACGCGATGGTTGGCGTGGCCTAAAAAGCATAATCATGAAAATTACCTTTTTTCATGAAAAAACATAAATAAATAAAAAATTATGAAAGGTTACCTGTTAAATGTATTCTCCTTGCATGGAGATACACCATCATCTTGCCTGATTGGAACGTAATAGCCCACGGCACTGGTACTACACATTGTTTTTCAGAGCATTATTTGTTCCGTCGAAAATTCAGCGAAGCTACTGAGCGATTGATGGAATAGCGTCCGGGGAGACGGCTTAAATAGAGGTGCAATCCCCACCACATTTTATTCTAAAGCTACCATTTTTTCAACCCATAATTCTTTTGTTAAATCTTAAAATCGCAGCATATCGCGCGATTGCATGTAACTTGGGCCTCAAGGATAAAAGTCTCGACACGTGTTGAATGTAATATAATATCATGGAAAGAATTATGCGATATCAGCAGAAACTGCATAGAACCATGTTGGCATGCAATGCATTTGAGGGAGGAGGAGAGACACCGAAAGAGTTAGGCAGAGATACCAAATCGCAGTGCTGGTATAAAAGCACGCTTTAAACTGCACAAGGCCTCAAATAGTTACAACGTGTTGCATTGAAAAAAAGGATATTACATTTATATTTACATTTACATTTACATTCCATTTACAATCATGGAACAATTCGCACAAGTAGAACGCCAATTATTGGATCAATCCGAACGATTGATTTCGCAGGAAGAGTACCTCGCGTGGGAAGAACGGTGCAACGAGTGTATCGAATCTTTGGAAGAACACAGCCGCGTGAAACGCCCGCGATTATCGATCGGTGTTCGACAATCGTTGGTTGCTCGAATCGCGCGACTCGAAGGATTGAAACATTTGGTGCGCAGACGTTTCGCGCGTGAAGGTGCCGGACATTCGAGTACGGGACTTTTGTGGCGTGAAATACACACTGCGTTCGATACTCGCGTATTAACAGGTGTCATCCTAAATTCGAATTATATCGAACCGCGCAACTTCCTCCAGGATGAAGAGACCATTGTGCTGGAGCATGTTCGGGACACTTTGAGGAAACATCAAAACCTCAAAGTGAACACGGTGTTCAACGGCGAATTTGTGGCAGGTGACAAGCATGCTTGTAAAAGCATCAACACCCGAAACTGTGAACTCTTTCACACATCCGATCTGCAGGAGTGGTACCAGCGATGCTTCGTCGAACCCACCCTGGCATCGCTGGAAGAGTTCCAGGAACGCGACAGCGGATGGGCATTGGCGAGAATCATGAATCTGACCGTCAATGTCAATAAGTATAATCCACTCCGCGCGGGGTGTCACTTCAAGTTGTCGCGAGAAATCATGCTGAAGAGGGCAACAATAAGCATACAATCCTCAGACAACACATGTTTCGCGTGGGCAGTTGTCGCAGCTCTACATCCAGCAAAAAAATATCCTGAACATACAGGTTCATACCCGCAATATACATCGATCCTAAATCTCCAGGGCATTGAGTTCCCAATGTCTCTGGGGTATATTGGGAAGTTTGAACGGCTGAAAGACATCTCCGTCAATGTCTACAGCTTCGAGGAGAAGATGAAGAAGGGGCCAACAGTCTTCCCGCTGCACCTCACCAGCCAGAAGAGGGATCCGGATCAGAGGGATGGAGATGACGGTGGCGGTCCATAAGACCGAGGTGATAGCGTTCCATTCACCTCGGCAGGATCCGCCACCCCATCTGATCCGCGTGGGTGAGGCTAATATCGAGGTGAAGCCCCAGATGAGGTATCTGGGGCTGATCCTCGATAGCCACTGGCGCTTCGAGGAGCATTTCCGCTGCCTGATCCCCCGGCTGGAGAGGATGGTCGGTGCTTTGGGCCGGATTCTGCCCAACCTGGGGGCCCGGCGGGCCGAGTTCGCTGCCTCTATGTGGCAATGGTTCAGTCGGTGGTTCTATACGGGGCCCCCGTCTGGGCGGACGACCTGGCGGCCTCCCGGCGCGGCATGACTATGCTGCGTCGGGTGCAGAGGCGGATGGCTCTGGGGTCGTCCGCGGGTACTGGACCGTGTCACATGAGGCGGCGACGGTTCTTGCGGGGATGCCGCCCATGGATCTCCTCGCGCGGTCGCACGCGATGATGTATCGTCACCGCGTCGACCGTCGCGCGGGGGTGGGGGCGGTACCGGGTGTGCAGGAACCTGCTTGGGGCGAGTTGAAGCGCCAGGTCCGGCAGTCCGTGGTGCACGCGTGGCAAGAGCGGTTGGCTCTGCCTACCGCGGGGCACCGGACAGTCGGGGCTGTTCGGCCACTCTTATGTGAGTGGCTGGACAGAGGCATTGGAAGCCTCACCTACCGGATGGCACAGGAGTTCTCGGGGCATGGCAGCTTCGGGAGATACCTGTGCCGGATAGGAAGGAGCCGACGGCGCGTTGCTGCCATTGTGACGCTGAGCAGGACACGGCGGAACATACCCTCGAGGTATGCGCTGCATGGGAGGGTGAACGCCGTGTCCTGATCGGCGTCATCGGGCGGGATGTCTCGCTGCCGGGCATGGTACGGGCCATGCTCGGCAGCGAGGAGAAGTGCAGGGCCGTGGCCTCCTTCTGCGAAATCGTAATGTTGCAGAAGGAGACCGCGGGAAGGGAGCGCGAGCGTCAGCGGCGCGCTGAGGCTCGCGCTCGTTTGGTGGCGAGAGAGCGTCGCCTGGGCGTCAGGCGTCGCGAGCGGCCCCCTCGGCGTGGCGCATGACCCAGGCTGGGAGGGGGGTCCTGATTTTTACAATTTGGCCCCCTCGTGGTGATTGACTGCTCGCGACAAAATGAGTCGATCAAGAATAGCACCGTGGACGTGCGCATAGAATTCGATTGTAAAGAGAATGTGCCAGCAAATACTACGGCAAACTGTCTCATTTTGCATGATCGGGTGGTTGAATACAATCCGCTGACAAACGTGGTGCGCAAAATCAATTAAATCCCAACGCTACTTACTTGCCCTCTCGTGTGCCAAATTCGTACAAATTTTCATCATGAAAATCGAGATGCTTTACGAGAAAGACCACATTCTCCCGCCTGTCTTGGAAGTGAGCGGATCTCTAAATTGTTCCGATAATGACCGTACCAACGTTTGTTGACCTGCAAGGGTTCAGTGTTGATGGAAGATTTGTTGTGAAGGAAGTGGCTGTCCTACGAAAAGGAACAATTCTCTCGCGTTATATATTTGGGAATTCGATGCCGCAATATCTTCTTACGAAATCTGACAAATCATGCATCCGGTGGTTGACGGCAAAACATCACGGACTACGGTGGGAAGATGGAGACGTTCCGTACAGTATGGCTAAACAGCTAATTACGAAAGCCGTTGTCGATGAAGAAGATGACGCACCGTATATCGCATATGTTAAAGGGCTGCAGAAACGAGACTGGCTTGCGGATTTCCTCGATGAAAATGCGCGAGCGAGCGTGATCATTGAGACACTGGACATGGACTACGAGGATACCATATCTCTAAAAAAGCTAAATGCACTTACGATGCACCTTACGATGTGACAGACACGCAAAGCATTGTGCCATGCAAAATATATTTAAAATATTCAACTGGTGGTCTAAACGCCAGAGAGAAATGCGTAAATAAATATAATCAATTTTTAATATATACAAAATTCGCAGCCGAAACATCGCATGAAACCCACGTTAGGAGCCTTTCCGTACCATGCCTCGTACGGCGTTCTTCCTTGCAGTCTACTCGTGGGACATCGGTTCCGAATAAAATTCGCCGTATTCACGGCCTCTGCCCAAAAATATGGTGGCAAACCTGACTCGATAAGAAGACACCTTGCCATCTCCATTAGGGTTCGATTCCGTCTTTCGGCTACCCCGTTCTGTTCCGGGCTGTAAGGAACCGTCAAGCGCCGCGTTATCCCGTGCTTTCGAAGAAGATCGTCAAACTTCGTGTTCACATATTCCAAGCCGTTGTCCGTTTGAAGAGTCTTCACTTTCTTCCCCTGCTGGGTTTCTACGAGTACCCTGTACTCTTCGAATTTCTGGAGCGCCTGGTTCTTGTGCTCGACGAATCTTATCTCACACCATCCTGTGCAGTCGTCGATAAACGTCACAAAGTAACGACTTCTTCCAATGGATACGTTCCTCATTGGACCACAAACATCCGAGTGAACCAGATCGCCCAGGCTGGACACCCTCTCAGACATCCTGGGGAAAGGAAGACGAGACATCTACACCTTAATACATACCTCGCAGACAAATTTCTTGCTCAGGTCCCCACTTGCACTCCCTGAATTGCGCCATTTTTAGTGCATTGCGAAGCGACTCCTGGTTCAAGTGTCCGAGACGAATATGCCAATCTTCCAGCGAATCTGCTCTCGACGTACAAGCTGCTCTCCCTTGTTCGTTGACCACCTTGCAGTTGTCCTCGTTGCCACGGACGTAGTACAGGCCGTTCGTTCGTTCCGCGACCAGAATCACGCTTCCCGCGTCGTCGACCACCTTGGTTTCGTGCTTGTCAAAAATTACGCGATATCCCTTATCGGTGATTCGACCGACCGACACGAGATTTGTTCGGAGATCCGGCACATATAGAGTCTCGTGAAAACGAATTGTTCTTTCACTCCCGTTTATGTTCGTCGCGAATGGAACGATTCCTTGCGCTTCTATTTCCGCGCACGCACTATTTGCCATATTTATGCGTCCACGCTTCCAAGCGGCAACTTTCGTAAATGCACGGGCATCGTTACAAATATGGGATGTACACCCACTGTCGATACACCAATCACCCCCATACGACCGTTCATACGTCTGTAAAACCTCGTCGCGTTCTTCCGCGCCCGACACGGCGTACAAACTCACGTCCTCGGCGCGTCTAACAGTCTGATTCGCGGACCGACCTTTCGCGTCACAGTCCCTCGCAAAATGTCCGTACTTGTGGCACCTAAAACACTTCACTTTACCCTTTGGATTTTGAGGCTGAGACTCCCTTTTCCAATTGTAACTGCTTTTCTTGTTTACGGATTTCCCGGCCACCATTGCATTTTGACTAGGAACACTTCGGCCTTCCTTGCGCGATTCGTACTCCTCCAATATTTTTATACGTAACGTTTCAGGCGATGGAAGATCGTCTCGCGACACAATTGCGCACCGAAAGTTTTCAAAACTATCAGGCAAGCTTCGAAGAAGCATTACCGTCAACAAATCTGGAACTATCCTTATGTCCATGTCAGCTAACTTATCGACGATGTCTAAAAACTCTTGCGTACTTTTACGCGCATCATCACCGTCTCCCATTCTATGTGAAATTAGACGATTTAATAGAGCTGCTTTACAGAACCGGACCTTTCGATTGGTGAATCTCTTCCAACTTCAGCCAGATCTCTCGTGCTGTCGTGCACGACTTCACTGTCTTGATTTCCGACGGGCTTATCGACAATATGATGTCCGATTGCGCTTTCAAATCCCCTTGAATCCAACCGGTCGCGGCAGCGTCGGCTGCAGGCCTCGCAAAATCGCCGCTTACGTAACCCCAGGCGTCGTTTTTTATTAAAACCGCCCGCATTTGGATTCTCCAGGTATCATAATTGTCTTTACCGAGTTGCTCAAGACGTACTGCACTTCCCGTATTCATTTTGAACGTTCACTCAAGGAAAGAAACGAGAAATAAGAACAAACCGCACTTTCCGAGCTACGCGTGTCTAAGAAATTTATTTTCAGCGTATACATTCGCGTTTCCTGGGCCCATAACCTGTTGATGAGGTCAGGATAATAAACATAGACACAAAAACGAACAAAACGTGAATTTATATAAAAGCAAAACTATGGCAGTACATAAACGTTCCGTAGGAGATGAGAATATATAGTGCGACGGTCGCTCGTCGCAGCGAAACATTTGAGACAAAACAATTTGTTGTAACTGGATCACTCTCCAGCAGGCACTGAATGTAAATGTATCCAGTGCCTAAGAAATATTATCGACCTTTTTCTTAACACTATCCACTTTCGCGAAAAAAATTTGAGAATGTGTGAAATGTTTCGACTGGAGAAACAAATTTCGAATCGTTCTGAAAATATTATTTTCAGTTCCGAGGGTCGACTACAATAATTTTTGGTGAATAGACATACCCTCGAAATTCTGCGCATTTTCTAGAAAAAAATTCGAGAAGATGCTGAAATTTTTCGAGAAAATTAAAAAATTTCGAATCGTACTGAAAAAATTATTTTCAGTTCTGGGTGTCGATTACAATAATTTTTGGTGAATAGACATACCAACGAAATCCTGCGCATTTTCTAGAAAAAAATTCGAGCAAATGCTGAAATTTTTCGCGATAATTAAAATTTCAAATCGTCGTGGAAAAATTATTTTTAGTTGCAGGAGTCAATTACTATCATTTTTTTCATTAGACATACCCTCAAAATCCTATCCACTTTCGCGACAAAAATTTGAGAATGTGTGAAATGTTTCGACGGGAGAAAAAAATTTCGAATCGTTCTGAAAATATTATTTTCAGTTCCGAGGGTCGATTTTAATAATTTTTGGTGAATAGACATACCCTCGAAATTCTGCGCATTTTCTAGAAAAAATTCGAGAAGATGCTGAAATTTTTCGAGAAAATTAAAAAATTTCGAATCGTACTGAAAAAATTATTTTCAGTTCCGGGGGTCGATTACAATAATTTTTGGTGAATAGACATACCCCCGAAATCCTGCGCATTTTCTAGAAAAAAATTCGAGCACATGCTGAAATTTTTCGCGATAATTAAAAAATTTCAAATCGTCGTGGAAAAATTATTTTTAGTTGCAGGAGTCAATTACTATCATTTTTTTTCATTAGACATACCCTCAAAATCCTATCCACTTTCGCGAAAAAATTTGAGCATGTGTGAAATGTTTCGACGGGAGAAAAAAATTTCGAATCGTTCTGAAAATATTATTTTCAGTTCCGAGGGTCGATTACAATAATTTTTGGTGAATAGACATACCCTCGAAATTGTTAAAACAAGTGTATGTATGGCAAAACATGCGAACGCGAGCAAACACGAGCGAACACGAGCGAACACGAGCGAACTCGAGAAGACGCGCTTCTTTTGTCTCTGAGCTACCGTGTTTTGTGTTTTACATGTATCAGTTCAAATATTGTCCTCGTGCGAATCAGTCGCGGCATACCAAATACAATACGTTACAAATAATACAGTGTGGTTTCATTCTTTCATATCCACCTATCCACTGCATATAAGCCTCAACAGGTTATGGGCCCAGGTGGATGTTAAATTGCGTTGGGAAAAGATTGAATAAGTGCCACGGTACGGAATAATATTCGAAAAATATTTCGTGAGTGCGTAGTGTGCCGGTCGTTGAAATCAAGATGGCTACCTCGAATACGATACGTATCGAACCGTTGAGAAAAGACAATTATGATACATGGAAGATACAAGTGCAAGCGTTATTGATCAAAAACGACAATTGGAAGTACGTAAATGGCAGTAAAATGAGACCAGATGTGTCTCAGAGTGCGGAAACGATTGCAGCGGCGCGAAGATGGGACGAAGCAGATGCCAAGGCAAGATCGGATTTGATCTTAGCGATTAGTCCGTCTGAACTCAAACAAATAAAGAATTGTAGAACATCGAATGAGATGTGGAAAAAGCTGGAAGAAATTTACCAGTCAAAGGGACCTGCGCGAAAAGCGATATTACTAAAGCAACTTACACTGCGAAAGATGGCGGAAGGCGACGACATAAGACAACATATTAACAGTTTCTTCGATGCCGTGGATAAGCTGGAAGATATGGAGGTAAAGTTAACCCGGATATGTTGGCTGTTTTGTTGTTGTACAGTTTGCCCAGTTCGTTCGAGAATTTTCGGGTGGCTATAGAGACGAGGGACGAATACCCTTCACCCGAGGCCCTCAAAATAAAAATACTTGAGGAGAGCGACTCGCGAACGAACAAGGGGACGAACCATGCGGTAGCGCGATGTGGATTCGAAAGTCAAACCGACAAAACAAAACAACACAAGGAGACACAACACACGGTGACAGTTATAACACAGAACGGAATAATCCGAGAAATTCTCCGAAAACACGATGTTACCGTTGCAAGAAAATCGGGCATCGAGTCAGCGAGTGTCGTACGCGGTTCCGCGGAAAGCAGTATTCAACTGCAGGTATGGTCGAAGGAAATTTTTCCACCGATGAGGGACCAGACAAGCAAGTTGCTCTTCAGATTGGCAAGAAGACGTACGGACAACCGGAAGTGGGCGAAATGGTGTCTCGACAGTGGATGTTCATCTCATATGAGTAGCGAGGAGAAGTCCTTCAAGGAAATGAGACCGTCTTCGTGTGGTACGTTGAATCTAGCCAACAACGCGTCAACCCGAGTGGAAGGTCAAGGTACGGTTTGTTTATCCACGAAAAATTCCGGCGAAAAAGACAATGTTAAAACTTCGCGAGACATTATTTGTTCCCGACCTTCGCACGAATCTCATGTCCGTCGCGAAAATTACCGACAGCGGATTTGATGTTTTGTTTACAAAACGCATAACGCCAGAGTGCTAAAGCCTAACGGAGAAATAGTTTTTGCTGCCGACCGAAGCGATAATTTATATTATATTCGCCCTACAGCGTTTCTAGCTGATTTTGAGTCGGAATCTTTAGGCGGTATAGAGTTATGGCATAGGCGCCTCGGTCATATTAACGAGAAAAGTCTGCGGAAAATTAATTGCGGCGGAAGCGTACGTGGTGTGTCATTCGGAAAAAGCGAAAAATTACCGGTCTGCGAAATATGTTTGTGTTCCAAAATGTCCAGACTACCTTTTCCGAAAAGGTCTGATCGCGCGGTCCAATGTGCTCGAAATAATACATACCGATGTATGCGGTCCGATGGATGTAAAATCAATCGGCGGCGCGAGATCACTTTATCATTTTTATTGATGATTGTACACGTTGGTGCGAAGTATATTTTCATGCGACAGAAAAAGCGAAGCGTTATCTGCTTTTAAGAAATTTAAAAATCAAGCAGAGAATCACACGGGGATGCGAATCAAACATTTACAGTCGGATAACGGGCGAGGAATTCGTAAACGACGAATTTAATAAATACTTAGATTCGTGCGGAATCAAAAGGCGGCTGACGGTGACGTATACACCTCAGCAAAACGGGGTCGCTGAACGAAAAATCGGACCCTCGTTGGAGACAGCGCGATGTTTACTTCTTCAAGCTGGACTTCCGAAACGATTTTGGGCCGAGGCGATCTCTACGGCAAATTATACGCGTAATAGATGCCCCTCGCGAGCCCTTAATGGTGATACCGCTTATCATTGTTGGACGGGTAAAATACCTGACGTTTCACATTTTAAAGTGTTCGGTTCCAAGGTTATCACGTTAAGTCGGAACCCACAAAAACTGAAATTCGATTCGCGTGCGGGAGAAGGAATTTTCCTCGGTTATTCAGAAGAGGCGAAGGGATTTAGAGTATGGATTCCAGAGAAAATCGCGTAGATATTTCTCGAGACATTAAACCCGTTAACGAAACATTAAAGAAGAAAAATAATTTTTCGGAAATAAATGTACAAAATGATGCAGTCGATTCGAAGCTAGAACAAACAAATCGCGACTGTCAAATAATTGATTATGATGAAAGCATCATTGAAGTTCTTGTTGATCCCCCGCGAAAACCCGATAGTATAACAATACGTACAAGCGGAGAATCGTCACCTGGATGCATAGATACAGATAATCTCGTCGTAAAAGATAATTTGAGAGACGAGACTCCTCGGAAAGTAAAAAATAAGCCGGGAGGCCTCGGAATTCTACGGACAGGGAGCCGCGGTAGGCCGAGAAAATTGCGTAGCACAATGGAAATCGAAGATAATGTACAAGTTGAGGAAGGGGATGACGACGTATTTGAAAACGATACTATCGTGCCGTCAAATCTTCCAGAGTCCGCGAGCATTGCTGAGATTTCTTTGCGAGATGCACTCTCCGGACCGAACGTGACAGAGTGGCGTACGGCAATTCGAAAGGAAATAATGGCGATGTTAAAAAATGACGTTTGGAAAATAGTTGATCGCCCTCGCGATCGCGAAGTCATTGGTTGCCGTATGGTTCTTTGCGATAAAATTAGTGCTAACGGGCAAGTAAATCGTAGAAAAGCGCGGTTAGTCGCGCGTGGTTTTTCACAGCGTCCGGGTTTAGATTTCGAAGAAACTCACGCTCCGGTAACAAGACTAAGTTCGATTCGAATGATAATGGCACTGGCTGTCGAATTTGATATGACAGTTCACCAATTGGACGTGTCTACGGCGTATTTAAATGGAGAAGTTGATAAAGATATTTTTATGGAATTGCCAGATGTCCTTCTCGAGTCACTCCGAGAAATTCGAATCGAATGAATGTAAAGAGAGAGCACAAAAGATGTTAAGTAAAATTTCGAACGGTGACAAAGTATGTAAAATTAAGAAAGCCTTATATGGCTTAAAGCAAGCAGGTAGGCAGTGGAATATTCGTCTAGACACAGAACTGCGAAGTATTGGCTTTACCCCCCTACATGCCGATCCGTGCGTATATATTCTTCGAAAAGGAGGGGGAGCAATTTGCGATTCTAGCCGTTTATGTAGACGACATAGTGCTTGCTGCTAGGAATAGTACATGGCTAGAGCGTGTAAAGAAAATCTTGATGCAGAGATTCGAAATGACAGATTCCGGGAAAATTGATCATTGTCTAGGAATCGAATTTCAACATCGAAATGGCGAAATAGAAATGCGACAGAGCGGTTACATTAAAAGACTATTAGAAAGGTTTGGAATGCGAAATTCGAACCCTGTTTCCTCTCCGATGGATCCTTACCGAAAACTTACGAAGCCAGAAAAGGTGAGCGATGAGGCTAAGTATTTTCCTTATAGGGAACTTGTAGGATCCCTCATGTATTTGGCGATAGCCACGCGTCCTGACATAGCCCACGCAGCGAGCGCACTTAGTCAATTCCACTCATGCTATGGTCGCGAACACTGTATTGCGGCGAAGCGAGTACTCCGTTATCTTAAAGGTACTACCGATTTAGGTATATGTTTCCGAAAGGACGATGGCGTTTTGCGAGGCTACTCAGACTCCGATTGGGCAGCGAACGTACAAGATCGAAGATCTTATACCGGATTCATTTTTGTAATGAACGGCGGACCTGTGAGTTGGGAGTCACGCAAGCAGCGCACGGTCGCGCTCTCTACGATGGAGGCCGAGTATATGGCTCTGGCGGAAGCGACAAAAGTTAGCCATTCATCTTCGGAATTTTCTAAGCTCCGTTGGGTACTCGAAACAAAAATATATTCCTTTGTTTAACGATAACCTAAGTGCAATAGGATTAGCTAAAAATCCGATTTTCCACGGTAGATCCAAGCATATTGATATAAGACACCACTTTGTGCGAGAAAAGTTAAAGGACGGTAGCGTGCGAATTCTCCATAAAGCGTCTAAAGATTTGATTGCGGATGTGTTGACAAAAGGTCTTTCTGGGCCGAGTCATAACCGATGTATTTCATTCTTAAAGGTCTGTAAGCGTTAAATATCGTAAGTGAATGACCGTGTTATTCGATAGCAGTAAAAGATGTATGTATTTACGTTCACGTTTTGAGGGGGAGTGTTAAAACAAGTGTATGTATGGCAAAACATGCGAACACGAGCGAACACGAGCGATCACGAGCGAACACGAGCGAACTCGAGAAGACGCGCTTCTTTTGTCTCTGAGCTACCGTGTTTTGTGTTTTACATGTATCAGTTCAAATATTGTCCTCGTGCGAATCAGTCGCGGCATACCAAATACAATACGTTACAAATAATACAGTGTGGTTTCATTCTTTCATATCCACCTATCCACTGCATATAAGCCTCAACAGAAATCCTGCGCATTTTCTAGAAAAAAATTCGAGAAGATGCTGAAATTTTTCGAGAAAATTAAAAAATTTCGAATCGTACTGAAAAAATTATTTTCAGTTCTGGGCGTCGATTACAATAATTTTTGGTGAATAGACATACCCTCGAAATTCTGCGCATTTTCTAGAAAAAAATTCGAGAAGATGCTGAAATTTTTCGAGAAAATTAAAAAATTTCGAATCGTACTGAAAAAATTATTTTCAGTTCTGGGCGTCGATTACAATAATTTTTGGTGAATAGACATACCCTCGAAATCCTGCGCATTTTCTAGAAAAAAATTCGAGCAGATGCTGAAATTTTTCGCGATAATTGAAAATTTCAAATCGTCGTGGAAAAATTATTTTTAGTTGCAGGAGTCAATTACTATCATTTTTTTTCATTAGACATACCCTCAAAATCCTATCCACTTTCGCGAAAAACATTTGAGAATGTGTGAAATGTTTCGACGGGAGAAAAAAATTTCGAATCGTTCTGAAAATATTATTTTCAGTTCCGAGGGTCGATTACAATAATTTTTGTGAATAGACATACCCTCGAAATCCTGCGCATTTTCTAGAAAAAAATTCGAGA
Organism: Colletes collaris; assembly: GCA_030068185.1. Taxonomy (NCBI): domain Eukaryota; kingdom Metazoa; phylum Arthropoda; class Insecta; order Hymenoptera; family Colletidae; genus Colletes; species Colletes collaris. The sequence continues at coordinate 88,160 of JASGYR010000007.1, read as the reverse complement.
AGATGCTGAAATTTTTCGAGAAAATTAAAAATTTCGAATCGTTCTGAAAAAATTATTTCCAATTCCGAGGGTCGATTACAATAATTTTTTGTGAATAGACATACCAGCGAAATCCTGCGCATTTTCTAGAAAAAAATTCGAGCAGATGCTGAAATTTTTCGCGATAATTAAAAAATTTCAAATCGTCGTGGAAAAATTATTTTTAGTTGCAGGAGTCAATTACTATCATTTTTTTTCATTAGACATACCCTCAAAATCCTATCCACTTTCGCGAAAAAAATTTGAGAATGTGTGAAATGTTTCGACGGGAGAAAAAAATTTCGAGTCGTTCTGAAAATATTATTTTCAGTTCCGAGGGTCGATTTCAATAATTTGTGGTGAATAGACATACCCTCGAAATTCTGCCCATTTTCTAGTAAAAAATTCGAGAAAATGCTGAAATTTTCGAGAAAATTATAAAACTTCAAATCGTCGTGGAAAAATTATTTTTAGTTGCAGGAGTCAATTACTATCATTTTTTTTCATTAGACATACCCTCAAAATCCTATCCACTTTCGCGAAAAAAATTTGAGAATGTGTGAAATGTTTCGACGGGAGAAACAAATTTCGAATCGCTCTGAAAATATTATTTTCAGTTCCGAGCGTCGATTACAATAATTTTTGGTGAATAGACATACCCTCGAAATTCTGCGCATTTTCTAGAAAAAAATTCGAGAAGATGCTGAAATTTTTCGAGAAAATTAAAAAATTTTTGAATCGTACTGAAAAAATTATTTTCAGTTCCGGGGGTCGATTACAATAATTTTTGGTGAATAGACATACCCTCGAAATTCTGCGCATTTTCTAGAAAAAAATTCGAGGAAATGCTGAAATTTTTCGAGAAAATTAAAAAATTTCGAATCGTACTGAAAAAATTATTTTCAGTTCTGGGCGTCGATTACAATAATTTTTGCTGAATAGACATACCAACGAAATCCTGCGCATTTTCTAGAAAAAAATTCGAGCAGATGCTGAAATTTTTCGCGATAATTAAAAAATTTCAAATCGTCGTGGAAAAATTATTTTTAGTTGCAGGAGTCAATTACTATCATTTTTTTTCATTAGACATACCCTCAAAATCCTATCCACTTTCGCGAAAAAATTTGAGAATGTGTGAAATGTTTCGACGGGAGAAAAAAATTTCGAATCGTTCTGAAAATATTATTTTCAGTTCCGAGGGTCGATTTCAATAATTTTTGGTGAATAGACATACCCTCGACATTCTGCGCATTTTCTAGAAAAAAATTCGAGAAAATGCTGAAATTTTTCGAAAAAATTAAAAAATTTCGAATCGTACTGAAAAAATTATTTTCAGTTCCGGGGGTCGATTACAATAATTTTTGGTGAATAGACATACCCTCGAAATCCTGCGCATTTTCTAGAAAAAAATTCGAGCAGATGCTGAAATTTTTCGCGATAATTCAAAAATTTCAAATCGTCGTGGAAAAATTATTTTTAGTTGCAGGAGTCAATTACTATCATTTTTCTCATTAGACATACCCTCAAAATCCTATCCACTTTCGCGAAAAAAATTTGAGAATGTGTGAAATGTTTCGACGGGAGAAAAAAATTTCGAATCGTTCTGAAAATATTATTTTCAGTTCCGAGGGTCGATTACAATAATTTTGGTGACTAGACATACCCTCGAAATTCTGCGCATTTTCTAGAAAAAAATTCGAGAAGATGCTGAAATTTTTCGAGAAAATTAAAAAATTTCGAATCGTTCTGAAAAAATTATTTCCAATTCCGAGGGTCGATTACAATAATTTTGGGTGAATAGACATACCCTCGAGATCCTGCGCATTTTCTAGAAAAAAATTCGAGCTGATGCTGAAATTTTTCGCGATAATTAAAAAACTTCAAATCGTCGTGGAAAAATTATTTTTAGTTGCAGGAGTCAATTACTATCATTTTTTTTCTTTAGACATACCCTCAAAATCCTATCCACTTTCGCGAAAAAATTTGAGAATGTGTGAAATGTTTCGACGGGAGAACAAAATTTCGAATCGTTCTGAAAATATTATTTTCAGTTCCGAGGGTCGATTACAATAATTTTTGGTGAATAGACATACCCTCGAAATTGTTAGAATAAACGATACACGGGCTTCAAACGTGCCACCCGGTGTCGGGCACATCGTCATTTCAATTGTCTGTCTGATCTGTTCCCTTGTTCGTGTTGTTTGCTCGATCTCGCGTTGCCTCGTTGTAATTTAAACTTTCTTATAATAAATCAGTTATAACGAAACCCGAGGCTCTTTATTTGGTGCACGTTCAATAACCTGCCGTGAATCTCTCACAGGTTATGGGCCCAGATTAACCGAAAAATTGAGTCGAAGGAAAATCGGAATTGTGTTGTGCCGAAAGTTAGTCGAGGTTAAAATCACACGTCACGAGTGTTGGTGAATAAAGATGAACGCGTTTGGCATGTCGAGAATCGAAACCCTTAACAAAGAAAACTATGACACGTGGAAGATGCAAATGGAGGCATTGTTAGTAAAAAACGACGCGTGGTTATACGTGAATGGTGATTTGGTGAAACCGACATCCGAAGCAGATGAAGCTTCTCGAGCGGCCAAGAATTTATGGATAAAGCACGATAACAAAGCCAAATCTGATATCATCTTGTCGATTAGTCCCTCCGAGCTAAAGCAAGTGAAAGGGTGTTCTACGTCTCGCGAAATTTGGCTGAAACTCGAAGGAATATATCAATCGAAGGGGCCAGCGAGAAAAGCGACGTTGTTAAAACAACTGACTCTTCAGCGCATGGAAAACGGCGACGATGTGCGCGAACATGTAAATAAGTTTTTCGACGCGGTTGATAAATTAAAAGATATGGATGTTGAAATCAATCCGGACTTGCTCGCGGTTATGCTCTTGTACAGTTTGCCACCAAATTTCGAAAATTTTCGATGCGCAATTGAATCTCGTGATGAGTTACCGACCCCTGAAGTTCTTCGTGTGAAAATAGTAGAAGAGAGTGATGCTCGGAAAAGTGACGGGCAAAATCCAATACAAAACGTCATGTTGGCAAGCAAGGGTTCAAAATATCGCTCGAATTTCAAGAAGAAAAAGGAATCGTCGGAATCAGAAGGGAAATTCAAGTTTCAATGTCATCGATGTAGAAAATTCGGGCACAAGGCTGCTGATTGTTGGGGCAAGAATAAACAGATTCCACATGACGCGAAAAAATACCGAAGAAAACGTGAGTTTGCTAGCATCGGAAGAATTGATGATAAGTGACGCGGCGATGTCAGCGAGGAAACAACAGGATGAACACGACGAGCTGAAATGGTGCTTGGACAGTGGGGCCACCTCGCATTTCTGTAAGCAACTACACGATTTCTCGAAAATAGAAAATACGGAAAACGGTAAGCTAAATTTAGCTAACAATGTGTCTACAGAGATCAAAGCTAGAGGGACTGTTATATTTTCAACTGTCATTGCTGGTAAACAAAATAATATTCGATTAAACGACGCATTGCATGTACCCGATTTACGTTCAAATTTATTATCTGTCAGCAAAATTACCGAAAATAATTATGATGTGATTTTTAAGAAAAACGAAGCACTCATAGTGGATCGCAACGGGAAAACCAAAATGCTGGCCGAGAAAGTTAATGGACTCTATTTTGTGCGAGTGCACAAAAATCAAGAGTGCAAAAATATCAGCGGAATCTTCGGGGAAGTCATCGGATATCATGACCTGGCATCGTCGACTAGGACATCTAAATTTCAAGGATCTCGTGAACGCAAAAACAGCGTGAACTCTCAAAGGCCTCGATTTTGAAGAAGCTGACGTTAAACTTGAGTGTGACATCTGTTTACAGGGAAGATGACGAGAATGCCTTTTCCAAAGAAATCGAATAGGAAAACCGATTTGCTCGACATCATACACTCGGACGTCTGCGGCCCTATGCGGGTGGAGTCGCTCAACAAGGCGAGGTATTTTGTGACATTCGTCGATGATTCTTCGAGATGGTGCGAAGTATACTTTTTAAGGGCAAAACGAGGTATTTGAGAAATTTAAAGAGTTCCATAGAAAAAGTCGAAAATCAAAAGAACAAAAAGGTTAAATATCTTCAGTCCGACAATGGAAAAGAGTATCTTAATAAAGAATTTGATATTTATCTTAAAGAACATGGAATCGTCAGGAGACTTACCGTCGCTCATAATCCGGAGCAAAATGGCATTGCGGAAAGGAAAAATCGCACTTTACTCGACATGGCTCGGTGTATTCTTATACAGTCTGGACTCCCTCCTAGTTTTTGGGCCGAGGCGATTTCAACTGCGAACTACATCCGCAACAGATGTCCCACGAGGATTTTAAATGGAAAATTGCCATATGAAATCTGGACTGGAAATATACCAGATGTGAGCAGATTCAAAGAATTCGGTTGTCGAGTCTTCTTCCTCAATTCAAACCCCGAAAAAGGAAAATTCGACAAACGAAGTAAAAAAGGAATCTTCCTTGGTTATTCGGACCACTCTAAGGCCTATAGAGTGTGGGTACCTGACGAGAAGAAAGTCGTTATTACTCGAGACGTTGTCTTCAAAGAGAAGATCGACATCTCTCCAGGAAAGTACAGTGACTTCGTCCCAGAAAATCTCGTCGTGGGAATAGAAAACGAAAGTCGGAATTCGGAGCCGGTTCCTCGGGAGGTTTTCATCGAAACTCTCCACTCGGAAGATCCAGAGGAAAATCCACAAGAAGTCGAACATGAGGACGAAAATGAGGAGAATTTACAACCGCTGGCCGGTTTACGACGAGCACGAGGAAGACCAAGACTTGTTCATACTGGATTAAGGGGGAGACCTCGGAAAGAATATCAGACTTTCGACACCAACGCCGGATATGCTAACGCGGAATTCGCTTTCGCTACGGAGATTTCTGTAAGTGAGGCCGTGAATGGATCGGAGTCTGAAGAATGGTTTGATGCCATAGCTACGGAATTAAAATGTTTAATCAAGAATAAAACTTGGGAAATCGTAGATAGGCCTAAAAGCGCACAGATCATCGGAAGTCGCATGGTACTGCGGAATAAATACAGATCCGATGGAACGATCGACAAAGAGGAAAGCGCGTTTAGTAGCGCAAGGCTTTGCTCAACGTCCAGGAATCCATTTCAACGAGACGTTCGCTCCAGTTGCGCGCTTAAGCTCTATTCGGCTGATCGTCGCACTAGCAGTTGAGCTGGGAATGAAAATGCATCAACTGGACATAACAACTGCCTATCTGAACGGAGTTCTCAAAGAGGAGATTTTTATGGAACCTCCAAAACTCATTATTGAAGCGCTGGAATTCCTCATCGATAAGGAAGAACAAAGAACTTGAATCTAATGATAAAGTGTGCCTCTTGAAATTTTGTACGGACTACGTCAAGCTGGAAGAACGTGGCACGCAACACTCGACAAATCTCTCAGAAGACTGGGTGCCGTGCCGACCAACGCTGATCCATGCGTTTATCAGCTAGGAAAAGACGAAGACTTGACCTTAATTGCAATTTATGTCGATGATATAATAATTGCCTCAAGAAATTTGTCAAAAATCAAGAGATTGAAAACGGGTCCGGCCCAGGAATTTGATGTTAAAGATCTCGGTGAGATCAGCTATTGCCTTGGGATTGAATTCTCTCGAAGTGAAAATGCTATCAGCTTAACTCAAACAGGCTACATAAGAGAAGTTCTGGACCGTTTCGGAATGACAGAGTCGAAAGCGGCCAAGACCCTAATGGAATCTAGCATCAAACTCGAGAAATTAAACAGTTCCTTGGATCCAGAAGCATCGAAAAGACCATACAGAGAACTCGTCGGAGCTCTAATGTATCTCGCTGTCTCTATCAGGCCGGATATCGCTTTTGCCGTTAGCTCATTGAGTCAGTTTAACGATTGCCACGATAGCACTCATTGGACGGCAGAAAAAAGAGTCTTACGTTATCTGAAGGGCACCATAGGGATGGGAATAACGTTCAAACCATCAAATGATCCCCTTAAATGCTTCGTTGACTCCGACTGGGCGTCTTGTCCAAACGATCGCCGATCATACACTGGACACACGACAATTTTGAGTTCCGGACCAATATCTTGGGAATCCAAGAAACAAAGAACCGTCGCGCTATCTTCGACCGAAGCAGAATATATGGTTCTACCGAAGGCGCCAAGGAATGCCTCTATTTTCGAAGTTTTCTCGTCGAATTGGGGATTCAATAATCTGGCTGACGTCGTAATGTTTAATGATAACCTTGGAGCACAGAAACTTGCTGAAAACCCCGTCTTTCATGTCAGAAGCAAACATATCGACGTAAGGCATCACTTTGTACGAGAAGTTTTGCGTAACAAAAGGGTGAAAATTCAACATGTTTCAACGGATGAAATGACCGCCGATATCCTGACCAAAGGACTACCCAAACTGAAACATGAAAAATGTGTCAAACTCCTAGGAATGAACTTATGGGACGGTATTAATCGCCCTTGTCTCGAGGGGGAGTGTTAGAATAAACGATACACGGGCTTCAAACGTGCCACCCGGTGTCGGGCACATCGTCATTTCAATTGTCTGTCTGATCTGTTCCGTTGTTCGTGTTGTTTGCTCGATCTCGCGTTGCCTCGTTGTAATTTAAACTTTCTTATAATAAATCAGTTATAACGAAACCCGAGGCTCTTTATTTGGTGCACGTTCAATAACCTGCCGTGAATCTCTCTCACAGAAATTCTGCGCATTTTCTAGAAAAAAATTCGAGAAGATGCTGAAATTTTTCGAGAAAATTAAAAAATTTCGAATCGTACTGAAAAAATTATTTTCAGTTCCGGGGGTCGATTACAATAATTTTTGGTGAATAGACTGTTTAAATAACGCGTTAATTCGTTGTTAAGAAACGGCGGTTAAATTCTCGCGTGATCTATTGAAAAAAGGGGACATTTCTTATACGGTGTTGTCCTCAGTGTTCGCGACATTCCAGAGCCTTCTCTGCGTCGTAACCTGCTTCGGAAGCAATACCGTGTAGAAAAAATCCAAATTTACCTTCGATAATAGTCACGCGATCGGCTCCAGTAACGGTTCCATGAGAACCGGTGTTACTACGCCGAAATAACAGAGAGGATTCAAAATTAATACGAGACAGACAATCTCCCTTCTCGCGAACGCGCACAAGAGGGTCTGTCTCGACAATCACTTGCTATCTGGTTCTCGACGAGTTCGCTTCTTCCAAGCCGACCTAGTCCATCACCGCGATCACGGTATACGCGAAATTAAATTCGTTTAATCGTGTAGTTACACCACAGAACCGAAACGGAACGAGATTAAGACTGTGGTAAATTCGAAAGAATTAACCTAGTCGGATTTCGTACCTCACGGTTCGTGAGTTAAGTGATCGTGGTGTGTATAGAACCGTTCTGGAAAAAACGCAAATTGAAACAATTTATAGTGAACAACCGGTGGCAGATCATAATCGTGTGTGCACTTTAATAGTGTTCGATTATCGCCACCCTTGTGTCGATTGTTTCAAATCAAAAGCGATTTCCCATATTAACAACCGGTGGCTGAGAACAATCATCGTAACACTTTAAATAGTGTTCGATTGTCGCCACCGTTGTGTGGAAGGCACGTACCGCTGTAATCAGCTGTCGTGCAACGAGAACCGAGAAAACTTCTCGGTTTTCCTTGAATTTTTGTGCGATCTCAAACACTCTAATAGGGGCCTTTGGGCGTATACCCTGAGTGGGATAGTCGTTTCCGAGGGTCGAAATCTCAGTTTGAGTACCACCCCATAGGGGCCTCTTATTCGGCGCATACCCTGGGTGCTCTCGGCTGAATTCGATTAGCTCGAACGTCGGTCACTCATCACCAGTGTGTACGGACACTCGGTGTAGAGCGACTTTCAAAGGGCGCCGTGGTGTAAGCACCTTAACGTCCGGACGCTTCTAGCGCAGTTAAGGGCTTGCATCACACCGGTCCCGTACGGACCAGGAAACGACGCTGAATCACGGAGTGGACAATTTTTGGAGCCTTACAACCTCCAACTGTTGTCACCTCCAGCCAAAATTCAAGCCAGCAGCAGTGGGAAGATCGAGGCTCAAATCTTGTCTTCCCCTCTGCTGTTATAAAATTTTCCAGAACTGCAGTCGAACGTTTCTCGATCACACGAGAAACGTTTAATCAGTCGAACGTTTCTCGATCACACGAGAAACGTTTAAGTATACAGTCCACTAACACAGTTGCGTATCGCTGTGAAGGAATCCCGCTCCTGTTTATCATAAACAGAGACAGGAGCGTGTGGATTGATCGCGAGTCAGACAACGCGACGAGCGTTGTCACCTTCTCTCAACCAAATTTCCGTATCATTTGTTGCAGAAGACCGAGACGAGAGCCGTAGTGCCTGAGGAACGGCCCGGTTTTTCTATTGGTGGTGGGTTTTACTAAAAATATAAATTTTTCTTTCTTTCTTTTTGTTTATTTAATTTTGGGTTTTATTTTAATTTTCAATTTTTAAATAAACGGCCTAGTCGCTTGACTAGGCGAAAGAAAGTTACAAGTGTACCATTCACTTTCCCACACATTCCCACTCCTCGTAATTCGGACACCTCGTTAAAGGGTGAGAGCGATATTAACTCGCACCTATTTTAACAAAGGTCCTTCGAGCCGGATACACGAGGTTGAGTGGAATAGGGACAGGTACACACTCTTACACGTGTCGAATATTCACGTAAGAGGTTAGTTCGAGCTGATTAATCCTCGATAAACCCAACAATGGCCGTGGCTAAAGAATCCACGTGGACGGAGGTTGATGAGCACATAGAAACTATGTGCGAAATTCACCACCGCCTTAGCAAGTTGGGTACTAACCTGAAAAAACAGGCAGAGCGAATTACTCGGTGAGGCTTCTCGAGGAAAAGCTCGAATATGCCAAAACTTTATGGAAGGAGATAAACGATCGGTATTCAGACGCCCGCAAGCTTCTAAAACCGGCGCAAAGGCAGAGTCATGATTTCTTTAAACAGAATGTTATCTTGACCGCCGAGAACGATTTCCAAGATTTCATGGATTTCTTAAGACGGAAATTGACCGACTTACCGCTGACAAAACCGCAGCGGTGTCGGTCGAGCATTGCAACGTACCGATCGAGCTCCCCAAGCCAGCGAATACCCAAATTCGGTGGTGATCCTCGTGAATGGGAACATTTCGAGGATCTGTTTACCACCGGGGTGATTAATAATGCTGCACTGGGAGACATCCAACGGTTGTATTTTAAACGCCTGCCTTGAGGGGCCGGCTGCTGCAACCGTTGCTTCCCTCCCAGTAGTGGGTCGCAACTTCACGGAAGCGTGGGCAAGGCTGAAGAACGAATTCGGCCTACCACGCTTAGTCACTGGAAAGCTGTTGGACAAGCTTTTATATCTGAAGCCTATTGATATGAATGACTTGACCAGCATGCAACAAGTGACCGTGGGTTGCACTAGCCATTGCTGTTCTGGATACCAAGGGTACACCGAACAGCAACGAGACTGGCCTCGCTCATTGGGTGAAGCAAACATTTCACCCCGAAATGGAGCTGGAATGGCAAAAAACGCTAGACCTCTCGTCCGGAATATCCTACGTTCGAGGACGTAAGGAAGTTCGTTGACAAACGGTCACGTGCCTTGCTCTCAATGAACGAGGAGCGCAGAAAGCCGCGCTGGGGCTTCCAACAAAAACCACGCACAATCGAAGCTCGGTGCGCGATAACGGCACCGCTTCGAGAAACGTGAGAAGCCACAACGTTGTCATGGAACACGTCCAGGCCGAAAAGCCAAGGGAAACGGATTCAGACAACGTTAGGCATGTTGGAAAACTGCCACGAAACCGTGCGGGTTCTGTAACGGGCCGCACGGTTTGACGAACTGCAACCATTTCGGGCCATTGACTGCAACAATGCGCAGTCAATATGTCAGACACCGTCGGTGGTGCTTACAATGCTTGGGCACCACCCACACGGTGACGAAATGCAGGAGTTCGACGGCATGTACGAAGTGCGGCGGGATGCATCATCCCCTGCTGCACTTCGACCAAGAACGGGAACCTCAGCGGAATCAGCCGATACCAAATCCTGAGTTCGGCAACCGTGAGGAGAGGCTTTCAAACGCCCCATCCCGCCGGCCTACGAAACCGAGGCCGAAGGCCAATTACTCGGCGAGTGCTAAAACGACACCCGCCTCGACATCGCATTGTACCGCTCTTGGTACAAGCGCACCGAGGCCAGTGCTTTTAGCGACAGCTCGAGTACGAGTATTCGGCAAAAATGGTGCGTCGCGAATCGCGCGCGCGCTACTTGATCAGGGATCGGAAACTTCCTTCATAGCCGCGAACTTGGTCAATGACCTTAAGCTCGCGCGGAGGAAAACCCCAGCCACGGTGACGGGCCTGGGGGGTGACCGAACCCAATCGACCAAATATAGTGTCGGACTGAGTTTAGGCGAAAGAAACGGTAGGAAACCGATGTGTGAGGTAGATGCGTATGTGGTGTCTCAAATCACGACTTACGCGACTCCATCGGTAGGAACGCTCGGTAACAAAGCGTTCCATGACCTACCGCTCGCCGACCCCGACCCCACGTCTGATCAAACCATTGAAGTTTTGATCGGCGCGGACCTGTATGCGCAGATTATGCGATCCGGTTTCCGTCGCGGAACCGACGCAGGTCCCATCGCCCAAAAACTGCATTCGGCTGGGTAATATCCGGGCCGATAGAAGCAGGGGCGGCGCTCAGAACACGGTGCGGACACTGCACTGCACCGTACTCGAAACGCTGGATCAAGCGGTTCGAAAGTTCTGGGAAATGGAAGAAATTCCCGCAACCTCCATGCGCACTAAAGCAGAGGAGGAATGCGAAGAATTCTTCCAAAAACCGTTACCCGTAACGAAACAGGTCGGTTTGTGGTCCGACTACCCCTCAATTACCCGAGACCGGAGGAGGCGTTGGAAAATTCATTCCATATCGCGCTCTCCGCTCTCACAAGGCTGAGGAGGAAACTGGACACGAACCCGACCCTCGGTAAAGAATACGCAGAGTTTCTAGCGGAGTATGAGTCGTTAGGTCATATGACGCGCATAAAGCCCATTGACCAAACTAGACTCTATATTCCGCACCGAGCGGTCATTCGTACGGACAGCGCGACCACCAAACTGCGGGTCGTATTCAATGCGACCAGCAGAACGGCAGGTGGACGCTCCTAAACGACATCCTTCACGTAGGTCCAAAGTTACAAAACGACATTACCTCGGTATTAACGAGATGGCGTTTGTAATGAATACGTGCTGGTGGCCGATATCGAGAGAAGATGTTTCGACAGATTCTCGTCGCCCCAGAGGATCGTCGTTTCCAATGCATTGTATGGAGTGCACTCCGAAAACGAACAGCTGACAGCGTTCGAATTAAATACCGTCACATACGGAACGGCGTGCGCCCCATACCTGTCGATGCGTACCCTTCTCGAGTTAAAGGAGCAGGACGGAAAGAAATTTCCGCTTGCCGCTCCGATCCTCGAGAAGGACATTTACGTCGACGATGTATTCATGGGAGCACCAGATACATCCTTGCTGGAGAAAATCCGTACGCAAGTATGCGAGCTCCTGCAAGGAGGTGGGTTTCAGCTGAGAAAGTGGGGCCGGAAATTCGCCACAATTATTGCGAAATATCCCCCACAGCTCTCACTCCCACGCAGTAGACCTCACTTTGTTCGATGACTCCGAACTAAAGGTGCTCGGTTTACGATGGATACCGTCTGGAGATTATTTCTATTTCAATCTCCAACGGTTCCAACCGTCGGCAACACCGATGACAAAAAAGAAATTTGTTTTCGGAGATTGCCAAGCTCTTCGATCTCGCTCGGCTGGCTATCGCCGGTTGTAATTCGCGCAAAGATTTTGATGCAGTCTCAGTGGCTGGAGAAAATCCAGTGGGACGATCAAATCTCCGCGAATACGCAAAAAACGTGGAACGCGTTTTGCACGGATTGGAGCAGCTTAAAGGAATTAAAAATTCCCAGATGGATACGTTACGGAGCTGATACGGTGTCAATAGAATTGCATGGTTTCTGCGACGCCTCGCTCGCGGCCTATTCGGCCGTCACGTATTTACGCGTGACGACGATAAGCAACGAAGTTTTTACGACGTTGCTAATGGCAAAAACGCGAGTCGCTCCGATCAAAAATGCAGTCCATCCCCGTTCTGGAGTTGAACGGGGCTGTACTCCTTTCCGAGCTGGTGTTGCACGAAGCGGTCCTCTCAATAAAGGTGGACCGCATAATCTGCTGGACAGATTCCACGATTGCACTAAGCTTGGTTAAGGAAGCACGCCTCGACATGGAAGGTTGTAATCTGCAACGGCGTGTCGAATCTCCAGAGGATTCTCCCGAATGCTGAATGGAATCATGTTCCCACGCGATCGAACCCTGCGTATTTAATTTCGGGTGGGGTCGACGCGGCGGAACTCCTTCAGTCAGAGCTCTGGATTTCAGGCCCGACGTGGCTTCGGAAAACGAGAGAAAATTGGCCAAAAACGCCTGTTTCGATCGAGACCGAGGAGGGTAAACGCGTATCGCATACCCTCGTAGCAACTCCGGAAAAGGAATGGGATTTTGTATTCCGATTTTTCAAATGGAGTAAGCTACTTCGCGTAACCGCCTACTGTCTTCGATTAAGGAAGACGTGGGAGGGCGAGCGACGGTCATTCGATGCCAAAATCGTCGAAGCGCCGGAATTACAGCGTGCAGCAGAAAGAATTGTGCGCTACCTGCAACGCATGCACTTTGCGGAGGAGTACCAAAGCTTACAAAAGCAGGAGGGAATTCCTGCAAAGTCTCCCGTTAAAAGCCTAAACCCCTTTCTCGACGACAAAGACGTCTTGAGAGTGGGTGGACGGCTGGAGAATGCAGCAATTGCATGGGAAACAAAACACCCGATAATTCTGCCAAAGCATCATGTTTCTAACATGATAATCAGGCAATGCCACGTTGATACGTTGCACGGGGTTTGCAATTAACCATGTACACGGTGAGACAAAATTTTGGATCATCGGTTGTCGTAATGCGGCGCGTACGGTCATCCATAATTGCATTCGATGCGTGAGATGGCAAGCAAACGCCTCCACGCAGATAATGCAGGATTTAATTCCGGAACGCAGCCGCGCTGCACGAGTTTTTTCGAACTGCGGAGTCGATTACGCAGGACCATTTCGGGTCCGTGACTCCGCCGGACGCGGAAAAACGGCTCACAAAGCATATATAGCAGTATTCGTCTGCTTTGCTACGAGAGCCGTGCATATCGAACTCGTGCATGATTACACAACAAGTGCATTTTTGGCCGCCTTAGATCGATTTATAGCTCCGTCGAGGAGTTCCGTCCTGCATGTTCAGTGATAACGGAACGAATTTCGTCGGTGCGGATCGAGAATTGCGAGAACATTTCAATATAGTGTACAATACACCGGAAATGCGCAATAAGTGCGGCCAAAGGGGTATTACGTGGAAATTTAATCCACCTAGTGCACCCCATTTCGGCGGTATGCGTAAGAGGCCGGTGTGAAATCGGTGAAACATCACCTCAAACGCATCCTCGGCGAATTCGCGCCAACAAGCGAAGAAATGCAGACATTACTCTGCAAGATCGAAGCGAGCTTAAATTCTCGACCGATCGCCGCTTTAAGCGATAGCCCTGAGGATTATGCGCCTCTCACACCGGGCCACTTCTTGATCGGAAGCCCTATAAATGCACTTCCGGTCGAGTCAGTGGAAACTGAAAATCTTTCCCGGCTTACACGCTGGAGAGCGATTCAGAAATTCCATGAGCAACTTTGGAGGCATTGGACACGTGATTATCTCACGCACCTCCAGAATCGCTACAAGTGGCGTACCGCCCACGCACAGCTAAAACCAAACGATTTGGTGTTGGTGCAAAACCCTCTCCTCCCCCAAAACCAATGGGAAATGGGACGGATAGAGGAAATTTTTCCGGGCAGAGACAGGCACGTGCGTGTAGTAAAAGTACGCACGGCCAAGTCTACCTACACACGTCCGATCACACGTCTGTGTAAATTGCCCGTGGAAGAGTCCGCGTCGTCAATAAACAAGGACGACGCTATCGGGACATAAGGTATCCTGAATTCCGCATGCCAAAGGAGACAGAGTAGAGCGAGAAAGACAATAGATACAAACATGTTGTTGTCTCCACACGTTCCTACACATCTCAGGTGAGAATTACGAACAGAGGGGAACCATACCCTTACCTTCCCGTCTGGGATTGAGGAAGGGAGCGATCCCCGATTCCGGGAGATCCTTGTCTTTAAAAGCAGGATCCCCGGGCCGAATCTGTTCAGTTCGTAGTACTATCGCGTGCGGAAATAAGAAAAAGTGAAAATGTCAAGCAGTGACGAGAGTGTCGTGACAGTGGTGGGGGCGCAACAAATTGACCCCGAGATGGAGGTCCAATTTGGACGACTCCTCCAACTGGGGGAGGTTTTCGCCCCCAAAAAGGCAGTAGAGAGCGGAACCAGGGAGGCGAGGCCTTCCTGACCTCCACCGCCCCGGAACCCGCACTCGACAGCGCAGACACACCACCGCAGCCGGCCATCAGAGGACAGCTTCCAACATATGATGTGCATCTGGGGCCTGAAGTGATCCGGGTCCCAGGGCACATCCCCTGGACGACAAGGCGATACCGCTGCCCGGCGGAGGGAGGTCATTTCGACCTCAACTGGGCCAGAGGCGGCCGGCTTGTCGGCTGCAATTTTCACCCCCGAAAAGAGCCGACAACGCCGGTCGCCGAACCCGCAAGGACGCCGACGCCCACCCCCACGGAGGAGACCCGCAGCCGCAACCGCCACGGGGGCGGTCCCAGAAGCGGAACCGCCAACGCCGCAAGGCCAAAGTGCGGGCGGGGGCGCAGAGGCAAGGCGACCAGACGCAGCCACCGCCGCCACCGGAAAACATGGTGACGCAGGCGGTTTTAACGTCGCTCCAGCTGCTGCAACAGCAGCAGACCACGAGCAAGCCGACCTCGTCAAAGTAAGTAACTTAATTTTATTAATTAAGCGAAAACAAAAATCCTCTCTGCATCGCGACCGCGAATTACCGCTTCTCTTTTCATTGCACGGACCGTGCAAGGGGGGCGGTATGTTTAAATAACGCGTTAATTCGTTGTTAAGAAACGGCGGTTAAATTCTCGCGTGATCTATTGAAAAAAGGGGACATTTCTTATACGGTGTTGTCCTCAGTGTTCGCGACATTCCAGAGCCTTCTCTGCGTCGTAACCTGCTTCGGAAGCAATACCGTGTAGAAAAAAATCCAAATTTACCTTCGATAATAGTCACGCGATCGGCCCAGTAACGGTTCCATGAGAACCGGTGTTACTACGCCGAAATAACAGAGAGGATTCAAAATTAATACGAGACAGACAATCTCCCTTCTCGCGAACGCGCACAAGAGGGTCTGTCTCGACAATCACTTGCTATCTGGTTCTCGACGAGTTCGCTTCTTCCAAGCCGACCTAGTCCATCACCGCGATCACGGTATACGCGAAATTAAATTCGTTTAATCGTGTAGTTACACCACAGAACCGAAACGGAACGAGATTAAGACTGTGGTAAATTCGAAAGAATTAACCTAGTCGGATTTCGTACCTCACGGTTCGTGAGTTAAGTGATCGTGGTGTGTATAGAACCGTTCTGGAAAAAACGCAAATTGAAACAATTTATAGTGAACAACCGGTGGCAGATCATAATCGTGTGTGCACTTTAATAGTGTTCGATTATCGCCACCCTTGTGTCGATTGTTTCAAATCAAAAGCGATTTCCATATTAACAACCGGTGGCTGAGAACAATCATCGTAACACTTAAATAGTGTTCGATTGTCGCCACCGTTGTGTGGAAGAGCACGTACCGCTGTAATCAGCTGTCGTGCAACGAGAACCGAGAAAAACTTCTCGGTTTTCCTTGAATTTTGTGCGATTCAAACACTCTAATAGGGGCCTTTGGGCGTATACCCTGAGTGGGATAGTCGTTTCCGAGGGTCGAAATCTCAGTTTGAGTACCACCCACATAGGGGCCTTTATTCGGCGCATACCCTGGGTGCTCTCGGCTGAATTCGATTAGCTCGAACGTCGGTCACTCATCACCAGTGTGTACGGACACTCGGTGTAGAGCGACGTTCAAAAGGGCGCCGTGGTGTAAGCACCTTAACGTCCGGACGCTTCTAGCGCAGTTAAGGGCTTGCATCACACCGGTCCCGTACGGACCAGGAAACGACGCTGAATCACGGAGTGGACAATTCTTTGGAGCCTTACAACCTCCAACTGTTGTCACCTCCAGCCAAAATTCAAGCCAGCAGCAGTGGGAAGATCGAGGCTCAAATCTTGTCTTCCCCTCTGCTGTTATAAAATTTTCCAGAACTGTAGTCGAACGTTTCTCGATCACACGAGAAACGTTTAATCAGTCGAACGTTTCTCGATCACACGAGAAACGTTTAAGTATACAGTCCACTAACACAGTTGCGTATCGCTGTGAAGGAATCCCGCTCCTGTTTATCATAAACAGAGACAGGAGCGTGTGGATTGATCGCGAGTCAGACAACGCGACGAGCGTTGTCACCTTTCTCAACCAAATTTCGGTTTCTTTTGTTGCAGAAGACCGAGACGAGAGCCGTAGTGCCTGGAGGAACGGCCCGGTTTTTCTATTGGTGGTGGGTTTTACTAAAAATATAAATTTTTCTTTTCTTTCTTTTTGTTTATTTAATTTTGGTTTTTATTTTTAATTTTCAATTTTTAAATAAACGGCCTAGTCGCTTGACTAGGCGAAAGAAAGTTACAAGTGTACCATTCACTTTCCCACACATTCCCACTCCCTCGTAATTCGGACACCTCGTTAAAGGGTGAGAGCGATATTAACTCGCACCTATTTTAACAAGACATACCCCGGAAATCCTGCGCATTTTCTAGAAAAAAATTCGAGCACATGCTGAAATTTTTCGCTATAATTAAAAAATTTCAAATCGTCGTGGAAAAATTATTTTTAGTTGCAGGAGTCAATTACTATCATTTTTGTTCATTAGACATACCCTCAAAATCCTATCCACTTTCGCGAAAAAAATTTGAGAACGTGTGAAATGTTTCGACGGGAGAAAAAAATTTCGAATCGTTCTGAAAATATTATTTTCAGTTCCGAGGGTCGATTACAATAATTTTTGGTGACTAGACATACCCTCGAAATTCTGCGCATTTTCTAGAAAAGAATTCGAGATGATGCTGAAATTTTACGAGAAAATTAAGAAATTTCAAATTGTTCCGGAAAAATTATTTTCGGTTGCAGTGGTCAGTTACAGTCATTTTTGGCGAATAGAGATACCCACGAAATCCCACGCACTTGTGATAGAAGAATTCAAGTAGGTACTGAAGTTTTCGGCGAAATTAAAAACTTCAAATCGTTCTAAAACAATTATTTTTGCTTGCAGGGGTCAATTACAATCATTTTTGGTGAATAGAGATACCCTCGAAATCCTGCGCATTTTCTGGAAAAAAATTCGAGAAGATGCTGAAATTTTTCGAGAAAATTAAAAAATTTCGAATCGTTCTGAAAAAATCATTTCCAATTCCGAGGGTCGATTACAATAATTTTTTGTGAATAGACATACCCTCGAAATCCTGCGCATTTTAAAAATTAGAAAAATTTGAGCAGAAGAAATTTTTCGCGATAATTCAAAAACTTCAAATCGTCGTGGAAAAATTATTTTTAGTTGCAGGAGTCAATTACTATCATTTTTTTTCTTTAGACATACCCTCAAAATCCTATCCACTTTCTCGAAAAAAATTTGAGAATGTGTGAAATGTTTCGACGGGAGAAAAAAATTTCGAATCGTTATGAAAATATTATTATCAGTTCCGAGGGTCGATTACAATAATTTTTGGTGAATAGACATACCCTCGAAATTCTGCGCATTTTCTAGAAAAAAATTCGAGAAGATGCTGAAATTTTACGAGAAAATTAAAAAATTTCAAATTGTTCCGGAAAAATTATTTTCGGTTGCAGTGGTCAGTTACAGTCATTTTTGGCGAATAGAGATACCCTCGAAATCCTGCGCATTTTCTAGAAAAAAATTCGAGAAGATGCTGAAATTTTTCGAGAAAATTAAAAAATTTCGAATCGTTCTGAAAAAATCATTTCCAATTCCGAGGGTCGATTACAATAATTTTTTGTGAATAGACATACCCTCGAAATCCTGCGCATTTTCTAGAAAAAAATTCGAGCAGATGCTGAAATTTTCGCGATAATTAAAATTTTTCGCGATAATTAAAAAATTTCAAATCGTCGTGGAAAAATTATTTTTAGTTGCAGGAGTCAATTACTATCATGTTTTTTCATTAGACATACCCTCAAAATCCTATCCACTTTCGCGAAAAAAATTTGAGAATGTGTGAAATGTTTCGACGGGAGAAAAAAATTTCGAATCGTTCTGAAAATATTATTTTCAGTTCCGAGGGTCGATTACAATAATTTTTGGTGAATAGACATACCCTCGAAATTCTGTGCATTTTCTAGAAAAAAATTCGAGAAGATGCTGAAATTTTTCGAGAAAATTAAAAAATTTCAAATTGTTCCGGAAAAATTATTTCCAATTCCGAGGGTCGATTACAATAATTTTTTGTGAATAGACATACCCTCGAAATCCTGCGCATTTTCTAGAAAAAAATTCGAGCAGATGCTGAAATTTTTCGCGATAATTAAAAATTTCAAATCGTCGTGGAAAAATTATTTTTAGTTGCAGGAGTCAATTACTATCATTTTTTTTCATTAGACATACCCTCAAAATCCTATCCACTTTCGCGAAAAAAATTTGAGAATGTGTGAAATGTTTCGACGGGAGAAAAAATTTCGAATCGTTCTGAAAATATTATTTTCAGTTCCGAGGGTCGATTACAATAATTTTTGTTGAATAGACATACCCTCGAAATTCTGCGCATTTTCTAGAAAAAAATTCGAGAATATGCTGAAATTTTATGAGAAAATTAAAAAATTTCAAATTGT
Organism: Colletes collaris; assembly: GCA_030068185.1. Lineage (NCBI taxonomy): Eukaryota > Metazoa > Arthropoda > Insecta > Hymenoptera > Colletidae > Colletes > Colletes collaris. The sequence goes on along the minus strand of JASGYR010000007.1, from coordinate 69,076 downwards.
TCCGGAAAAATTATTTTAGGTTGCAGTGGACAGGGGTTACAGCTATTTTTATGCAATAGAGATACTCCACGAAATCCCACTGCACTTGTTATAGAAGAATTCAAGTAGGTACTGAAGTTTTTATAAATTAAAACTTCAACTGTTCTAAAACAATTATTTTTGCTTTGCAGGTCAATTACAATCATTTTTGGTGAATAGATAATTTTCGAAATTCTGCGCATTTTCTAGAAAAAAATTCGAGAAGATGCTGAAATTTTTAGAGAAAATTAAAAAATTTCGAATCGTTCTGAAAATATTATTTTCAGTTCCGAGGGTCGATTACAATAATTTTTGGTGAATAGACATACCCTCGAAATCCTGCGCATTTTCTAGAAAAAAATTCGAGCAGATGCTGAAATTTTTCGCGATAATTAGAAAACTTCAAATCGTCGTGGAAAAATTATTTTTAGTTGCAGGAGTCAATTACTATCATTTTTTTCATTAGACATACCCTCAAAATCCTATCCACTTTCGCGAAAAAAATTTGAGAATGTGTGAAATTTTTCTAAGGGATAAAAAAAATTCAAATCATTCTGAAAATATTATTTTAAGTTGCAGGGTCAATTACAATCATTTTTGGTGAATAGACATACCCTCGAAATCCTGCGCATTTTCTAGAAAAAATTCGAGAAGATGCTGAAATTTTTCGAGAAAATTACAAAATTTCGAATCGTTCTGAAAAATTATTTCCAATTCCGAGGGTCGATTACAATAATTTTTGTGAATAGACATACCCTCGAAATCCTGCGCATTTTCTAGAAAAAATTCGAGCAGATGCTGAAATTTTCGCGATAATTAAACATTTCAAATCGTAGTGGAAAAATTATTTTTAGTTGCAGGAGTCAATTACTATCATTTTTTTTCATTAGACATACCCTCAAAATCCTATCCACTTTCAAGAAAAAAATTTGAGAATGTGTGAAATGTTTCGACGGGAGAAAAAAATTTCGAATCGTTCTGAAAATATTATTTTCAGTTCCGAGGGTCGATTACAATAATTTTTGGTGAATAGACATACCCTCGAAATTCTGCGCATTTTCTAGAAAAAAATTCGAGCAGATGCAGAAATTTTTCGCGATAATTAAAAAACTTCAAATCGTCGTGGAAAAATTATTTTTAGTTGCAGGAGTCAATTACTATCATTTTTTTTCTTTAGACATACCCTCAAAATCCTATCCACTTTCTCGAAAAAAATTTGAGAATGTGTGAAATGTTTCGACGGGAGAAAAAAATTTCGAATCGTTATGAAAATATTATTTTCAGTTCCGAGTTTCGATTACAATAATTTTTGGTGAATAGACATACCCTCGAAATCCTGCGCATTTTCTAGAAAAAAATTCGAGAAGATGCTGAAATTTTTCGAGAAAATTAAAAAATTTCGAATCGTTCTGAAAAAATTATTTCCAATTCCGAGGGTCGATTACAATAATTTTTTGTTAATAGACATACCATCGAAATCCTGCGCATTTTCTAGAAAGAATTCGAGCAGATGCTGAAATTTTTCGCGATAATTAAAAAATTTCAAATCGTCGTGGAAAAATTATTTTTAGTTGCAGGAGTCAATTACTATCATTTTTTTTCATTAGACATACCCTCAAAATCCTATCCACTTTCGCGAAAAAAATTTGAGAATGTGTGAAATGTTTCGACAGGAGAAAAAAAATTTCGAATCGTTCTGAAAATATTATTTTCAGTTCCGAGGGTCGATTACAATAATTTTGGTGACTAGACATACCCTCGAAATTCTGCGCATTTTCTAGAAAAAAATTCGAGAAGATGCTGAAATTTTTCGAGAAAATTAAAAAATTTCGAATCGTTCTGAAAAAATTATTTCCAATTCCGAGGGTCGATTACAATAATTTTTGGTGAATAGACATACCCTCGAAATCCTGCGCATTTTCTAGAAAAAATTAGAGCAGATGCTGAAATTTTTCGCGATAATTAAAAAATTTCAAATCGTCGTGGAAAAATTATTTTTAGTTGCAGAAGTCAATTACTATCATTTTTTTCATTAGACATACCCTCAAAATCCTATCCACTTTCGCGAAAAAAATTTGAGAATGTGTGAAATGTTTCTACTGGAGACAATAATTTCGATTCGTTCTGAAAATATTATTTTCAGTTCCGAGGGTCGATTACAATAATTTTTGGTGACTAGACATACCCTCGAAATTCTGCGCATTTTCTAGAAAAAAATTGGGGAAAATGCAGAAATTTTTAGGTAAAATTAAAAAATTTAGAATGGTTCTGAAAAAATTATTTCCAATTCCGGGGGGCGATTACAATAATTTTGGGTTAATAGACATACCCTCGAAATCCTGCGCATTTTCTAGAAAAAAATTCGAGCAGATGCTGAAATTTTTCGCGATAATAAAAAAATTTCAAATCGTCGTGGAAAAATTATTTTTAGTTGCAGGAGTCAATTACTATCATGTTTTTTCATTAGACATACCCTCAAAATCCTATCCACTTTCGCGAAAAAAATTTGAGAATGTGTGAAACGTTTCGACGGGAGAAAAAAATTTCGAATCGTTCTGAAAATATTATTTTCAGTTCCGAGGGTCGATTACAATAATTTTTGGTGAATAGACATACCCTCGAAATCCTGCGCATTTTCTAGAAAAAAATTCGAGTAGATGCTGAAATTTTTCGCGATAATTAAAACATTTCAAATCGTCGTGGAAAAATTATTTGTAGTTGCAGGAGTCAATTTAGAATCGTTATGAAAATATTATTATCAGTTCCGAGGGTCGATTACAATAATTTTTGGTGAATAGACATACCCTCGAAATTCTGCGCATTTTCTAGAAAAAAATTCGAGAAGATGCTGAAATTTTTCGAGAAAATTACAAAATTTCGAATCGTTCTGAAAAAATTATTTCCAATTCCGAGGGTCGATTACAATAATTTTTTGTGAATAGACATACCATCGAAATCCTGCGCATTTTCTAGAAAAAAATTCGAGCAGATGCTGAAATTTTTCGCGATAATTAAAAAATTTCAAATCGTAGTGGAAAAATTATTTTTAGTTGCAGGAGTCAATTACTATCATTTTTTTTCATTAGACATACCCTCAAAATCCTATCCACTTTCGCGAAAAAAATTTGAGAATGTGTGAAATGTTTCGACGGGAGAAAATATTTCGAATCGTTCTGAAAATATTATTTTCAGTTACGAGGGTCGATTACAATAATTTTTGGTGAATAGACATACCCTCGAAATACTGCGCATTTTCTAGAAAAAAATTCGAGCAGATGCTGAAATTTTTCGCGATAATTAAAAAACTTCAAATCGTCGTGGAAAAATTATTTTTAGTTGCAGGAGTCAATTACTATCATTTTTTGTCTTTAGACATACGCTCAAAATCCTATCCACTTTCTCGAAAAAAATTTGAGAATGTGTGAAATGTTTCGACAGGAGAAAAAAATTTCGGTTGCAGTGGTCAGTTACAGTCATTTTTGGCGAATAGAGATACCCACGAAATCCCACGCACTTGTGATAGAAGAATTCAAGTAGGTACTGAAGTTTTTCGGCGAAATTAAAAACTTCTAATCGTTCTAAAATAATTATTTTTGCTTGCAGAGGTCAATTACAATCATTTTTGGTGAATAGAGATACCCTCGAAATCCTGCGCATTTTCTAGAAAAAAATTCGAGAAGATGCTGAAATTTTTCGAGAAAATTACAAAATTTCGAATCGTTCTGAAAAAATTATTTCCAATTCCGAGGGTCGATTACAATAATTTTTTGTGAATAGACATACCCTCGAAGTTCTGCGCATTTTCTAGAAAAAAATTCGAGCACATGCTGAAATTTTTCGCGATAATTAAAAAATTTCAAATCGTCGTGGAAAAATTATTTTTAGTTGCAGGAGTCAATTACTATCATTTTTTTTCATTAGACATACCCTCAAAATCCTATCCACTTTCGCGAAAAAAATTTGAGAATGTGTGAAATGTTTCGACTTAGGGGAAAGAAAAATTTTCAATCGTTCTGAAAATATTATTTTCAGTTCCGAGGGTCGATTACAATAATTTTTGGTGACTAGACATACCCTCGAAATTCTGCGCATTTTCTGGAAAAAAATTCGAGCAGATGCTGAAATTTTTCGCGAAAATTAAATGATTTCGAATCATTCTGAAAAAATTATTTCCTATTCCGAAGGTCGATTACAATAATTTTTTGTGAATAGACATACCCTCGAAATCCTGCGCATTTTCTAGAAAAAAATTCGAGCAGATGCTGAAATTTTTCGCGATAATTAAAAAATTTCAAATCGTCGTGGAAAAATTATTTTTAGTTGCAGAAGTCAATTACTATCATTTTTTTTCATTAGACATACCCTCAAAATCCTATCCACTTTCGCGAAAAAAATTTGAGAATGTGTGAAATGTTTCGACGGGAGAAAAAAATTTCGAATCGTTCTGAAAATATTATTTTCAGTTCCGAGGGTCGATTACAATAATTTTTGGTGACTAGACATACCCTCGAAATTCTGCGCATTTTCTAGAAAAAAATTCGAGAAATGCTGAAATTTTTCGAGAAAATTAAAAAATTTCGAATCGTTCTGAAAAAATTATTTCCAATTCCGAGGGTCGATTACAATAATTTTTTGTGAATAGACATACCCTCGAAATCCTGCGCATTTTCTAGAAAAAAATTAGAGCAGATGCTGAAATTTTTCGCGATAATTAAAAAATTTCAAATCGTCGTGGAAAAATTATTTTTAGTTGCAGGAGTCAATTACTATCATTTTTTTTCATTAGACATACCCTCAAAATCCTATCCACTTTCTCGAAAAAATTTGAGAATGTGTGAAATGTTTCGACGGGAGAAAAAAATTTCGAATCGTTCTGCAAATATTATTTTCAGTTCCGAGGGTCGATTACAATAATTTTTGGTGACTAGACATACCCTCGAAATTCTGCGCATTTTCTAGAAAAAAATTCGAGAAGATGCTGAAATTTTTCGAGAAAATTAAAAAATTTCAAATCGTCGTGGAAAAATTATTTTTAGTTGCAGGAGTCAATTACTATCATTTTTTTTCATTAGACATGTGAGAGAGATTCACGGCAGGTTATTGAACGTGCACCAAATAAAGAGCCTCGGGTTTCGTTATAACTGATTTATTATAAGAAAGTTTAAATTACAACGAGGCAACGCGAGATCGGGCAAACAACACGAACAAGGGAACAGATCAGACAGACAATTGAAATGAAGATGTGCCTGACACCGGGTGGCACGTTTGAAGCCCGTGTATCGTTTATTCTAACAATAAACGATACACGGGCGATTAATACCGTCCCATAAGTTCATTCCTAGGAGTTCGACACATTTTTCATGTTTCAGTCTGGGTAGTCCTTTGGTCAGGATATCGGCGGTCATTTCATCCGTTGAAACATGTTGAATTTTCACCCTTTGTTACGCAAAACTTCTCGTACAAAGTGATGCCTTACGTCGATATGTTTGCTTCTGACATGAAAGACGGTGTTTTCAGCAAGTTTCTGTGCTCCAAGGTTATCATTAAACATTACGACGTCGGCCAGATTATTGAATCCCAAATCGACGAGAAAACTTCGAAAATAGAGGCATTCCTTGGCGCCTTCGGTAAGAGCCATATATTCTGCTTCGGTCGAAGATAGCGCGACGGTTCTTTGTTTCTTGGATTCCCAAGATATTGGTCAAAATTGTCGTGTGTCCAGTGTATGATCGGCGATCGTTTGGACAAGACGCCCAGTCGGAGTCAACGAAGCATTTAAGGGGATCATTTGATGGTTTGAACGTTATTCCCATCCCTATGGTGCCCTTCAGATAACGTAAGACTCTTTTTGCTGCCGTCCAATGAGTGCTATCGTGGCAATCGTTAAACTGACTCAATGAGCTAACGGCAAAAGCGATATCCGGCCTGGTAGAGACAGCGAGATACATTAGAGTCTCCGACGAGTTCTCTGTATGGTCTTTTCGATGCTTCTGGATCCAAGGAACTGTTTAATTTCTCGAGTTTGATGCTAGAATCCATAGGGGTCTTGGCCGCTTTCGACTCTGTCATTCCGAAACGGTCCAGAACTTCTCTTATGTAGCCTGTTTGAGTTAAGCTGATAGCATTTTCACTTCGAGAGAATTCAATCCCAAGGCAATAGCTGATCTCACCGAGATCTTTAACATCAAATTCCTGGGCTAGACCCGTTTTCAATCTCTTGATTTTTGACAAATTTCTTGAGGCGATTATTATATCATCGACATAAATTGCAATTAAGGTCAAGTCTTCGTCTTTTCCTAGCTGATAAACGCATGGATCAGCGTTGGTCGGCACGGCACCCAGTCTTCTGAGAGATTTGTCGAGTGTTGCGTGCCACGTTCTTCCAGCTTGACGTAGTCCGTACAATGCCTTTTTCAAGAGGCACACTTTATCATTAGATTCAAGTTCTTTGATCATAGTCTTAGCCTGCTTACGTATTTCGCTGTTTCGTTCTTCCTTATCGATGAGGAATTCCAGCGCTTCAATAATGAGTTTTGGAGGTTCCATAAAAATCTCCTCTTTGAGAACTCCGTTCAGATAGGCAGTTGTTATGTCCAGTTGATGCATTTTCATTCCCAGCTCAACTGCTAGTGCGACGATCAGCCGAATAGAGCTTAAGCGCGCAACTGGAGCGAACGTCTCGTTGAAATGGATTCCTGGACGTTGAGCAAAGCCTTGCGCTACTAAACGCGCTTTCCTCTTGTCGATCGTTCCATCGGATCTGTATTTATTCCGCAGTACCATGCGACTTCCGATGATCTGTGCGCTTTTAGGCCTATCTACGATTTCCCAAGTTTTATTCTTGATTAAACATTTTAATTCCGTAGCTATGGCATCAAACCATTCTTCAGACTCCGATCCATTCACGGCCTCACTTACAGAAATCTCCGTAGCGAAGGCGAATTCCGCGTTAGCATATCCGGCGTTGGGGTCGAAAGTCTGATATTCTTTCCGAGGTCTCCCCCTTAATCCAGTATGAACAAGTCTTGGTCTTCCTCGTGCTCGTCGTAAACCGGCCAGCGGTTGTAAATTCTCCTCATTTTCGTCCTCATGTTCGACTTCTTGTGGATTTTCCTCTGGATCTTCCGAGTGGAGAGTTTCGATGAAAACCTCCCGAGGAACCGGCTCCGAATTCCGACTTTCGTTTTCTATTCCCACGACGAGATTTTCTGGAACGAAGTCACTGTACTTTCCTGGAGAGATGTCGATCTTCTCTTTGAAGACAACGTCTCGACTAATAACGACTTTCTTCTCGTCGGGTACCCACACTCTATAGGCCTTAGAGTGGTCCGAATAACCAAGGAAGATTCCTTTTTTTTTTTGAATTGAGGAAGAAGACTCGACAACCGAATTCTTTGAATCTGCTCACATCTGGTATATTTCCAGTCCAGATTTCATATGGCAATTTTCCATTTAAAATCCTCGTGGGACATCTGTTGCGGATGTAGTTCGCAGTTGAAATCGCCTCGGCCCAAAAACTAGGAGGAGTCCAGACTGTATAAGAATACACCGAGCCATGTCGAGTAAAGTGCGATTTTTCCTTTCCGCAATGCCATTTTGCTCCGGATTATGAGCGACGGTAAGTCTCCTGACGATTCCATGTTCTTTAAGATAAATATCAAATTCTTTATTAAGATACTCTGTTCCATTGTCGGACTGAAGATATTTAACCTTTTTGTTCTTTTGATTTTCGACTTTTCTATGGAACTCTTTAAATTTCTCAAATACCTCGTTTTTTGCCCTTAAAATATTCACCATCTCGAAGAATCATCGACGAATGTCACAAAATACCTCGCCTTGTTGAGCGACTCCACCCGCATAGGGCCGCAGACGTCCGAGTGTATGATGTCGAGCAAATCGGTTTTCCTATTCGATTTCTTTGGAAAAGGCGTTCTCGTCATCTTCCCCTGTAAACAGATGTCACACTCAAGTTTAACGTCAGCTTCTTCAAAATCGAGGCCTTTGAGAGTTCCGCTGTTTTTTGCGTTCACGAGATCCTTGAAATTTAGATGTCCTAGTCGACGATGCCAGGTCATGATATCCGATGACTTCCTGAAGATTCCGCTGATATTTTGCACTTTGATTTTTGTGCACTCGCACAAAATAGAGTCCATTAACTTTCTCGGCCAGCATTTTGGTTTTCCCGTTGCGATCCACTATGAGTGCTTCGTTTTTCTTAAAAATCACATCATAATTATTTTCGGTAATTTTGCTGACAGATAATAAATTTGAACGTAAATCGGGTACATGCAATGCGTCGTTTAATCGAATATTATTTTGTTTACCAGCAATGTCAGTTGAAAATATAACAGTCCCTCTAGCTTTGATCTCTGTAGACACATTGTTAGCTAAATTTAGCTTACCGTTTTCCGTATTTTCTATTTTCGAGAAATCGTGAAGTTGCTTACAGAAATGCGAGGTGGCCCCACTGTCCAAGCACCATTTCAGCTCGTCGTGTTCATCCTGTTGTTTCCTCGCTGACATCGCCGCGTCACTTATCATCAATTCTTCCGATGCTAGCAAACTCACGTTTTCTTCGGTATTTTTCGCGTCATGTGGAATCTGTTTATTCTTGCCCCAACAATTAGCAGCCTTGTGCCCGAATTTTCTACATCGATGACATTGAAACTTGAATTTACCTTCTGATTCCGACGATTCCTTTTTCTTCTTGAAATTCGAGAGATCTTTAGAACCCTTTGCTTGCCAACATGACGTTTTGTATTGATTTTGCCCGTCACTTTTCCGAGCATCACTCTCTTCTACTATTTTCACACGAAGAACTTCAGGGTCGGTAACTCATCACGAGATTCAATTGCGCATCGAAAATTTTCGAAATTTGATGGCAAACTGTACAAGAGCATAACCGCGAGCAAGTCCGGATTGGATTTCAACATCCATATCTTTTAATTTATCAACCGCGTCGAAAAACTTATTTACATGTTCGCGCACATCGTCGCCGTTTTCCATGCGCTGAAGAGTCAGTTGTTTTAACAACGTCGCTTTTCTCGCTGGCCCCTTCGATTGATATATTCCTTCGAGTTTCAGCCAAATTTCGCGAGACGTAGAACACCCTTTCACTTGCTTTAGCTCGGAGGGACTAATCGACAAGATGATATCAGATTTGGCTTTGTTATCGTGCTTTATCCATAAATTCTTGGCCGCTCGAGAAGCATCATCTGCTTCGGATGTCGGTTTCACCAAATCGCCATTCACGTATAACCACGCGTCGTTTTACTAACAATGCCTCCATTTGCATCTTCCACGTGTCATAGTTTTCTTTGTTAAGGGTTTCGATTCTCGACATGCCAAACGCGTTCATCTTTATTCACCAACACTCGTGACGTGTGATTTTAACCTCGACTAACTTTCGGCACAACACAATTCCGATTTTCCTTCGACTCAATTTTTCGGTTAATCTGGGCCCATAACCTGTGAGAGAGATTCACGGCAGGTTATTGAACGTGCACCAAATAAAGAGCCTCGGGTTTCGTTATAACTGATTTATTATAAGAAAGTTTAAATTACAACGAGGCAACGCGAGATCGGGCAAACAACACGAACAAGGGAACAGATCAGACAGACAATTGAAATGAAGATGTGCCCGACACCGGGTGGCACGTTTGAAGCCCGTGTATCGTTTATTCTAACACATTTTCTAGAAAAAAATTCGAGAAGATGCTGAAATTTTACGAGAAAATTAAAAAATTTCAAATCGTTCCGGAAAAATTATTTTTAGTTGCAGGAGTCAATTACTATCATTTTTTATCATTAGACATACCCTCAAAATCCTATCCACTTTCGCGAAAAAAATTTGAGAATGTGTCAAATGTTTCGACGGGAGAAAATTTCGAATCGTTCTGAAAATATTATTTTCAGTTCCGAGGGTCGATTACAATAATTTTTGATGAATAGACATACCCTCGAAATTCTGCGCATTTTCTAGAAAAAAATTCGAGAAGATGCTGAAATTTTTCGAGAAAATTAAAAAATTTCGAATCGTTCTGAAAATACTATTTCCAATTCCGAGGGTCGATTACAATAATTTTTTGTGAATAGACATACCCTCGAAATCCTGCGCATTTTCTAGAAACCAATTCGAGCAGATGCTGAAATTTTTCGCGATAATTAAAAAATTTCAAATCGTCGTGGAAAAATTATTTTTAGTTGCAGGAGTCAATTACTATCATGTTTTTTCATTAGACATACCCTCAAAATCCTATCCACTTTCGCGAAAAAAATTTGAGAATGTGTGAAATGTTTCGACGGGAGGAAAAAATTTCGAATCGTTCTGAAAATATTATTTTCAGTTCCGAGGGTCGATTACAATAATTTTTGGTGACTAGACATACCCTCGAAGTTCTGCGCATTTTCTAGAAAAAAATTCGAGAAGATGCTGAAATTTTTCGAGAAAATTAAAAAATTTCGAATCGTTCTGAAAAAATTATTTCCAATTCCGAGGGTCGATTACAATAATTTTTGGTGAATAGACATACCCTCGAAATCCTGCGCATTTTCTAGAAAAAAATTCGAGCAGATGCTGAAATTTTTCGCGATAATTAAAAAATTTCAAATCGTCGTGGAAAAATTATTTTTAGTTGCAGGAGTCAATTACTATCATGTGTTTTCATTAGACATACCCTCAAAATCCTATCCACTTTCGACAAAAAATATTGATAAAGTGTGAAATGTTTCGACGGGAGAAAAAGATTTCGAATCGTTCTGAAAATATTATTTTCAGTTCCGAGGGTCGATTACAATAATTTTTGGTGACTAGACATACCCTCGAAATTCTGCGCATTTTCTAGAAAAAAATTCGAGCACATGCTGAAATTTTTCGCGATAATTAAAAAATTTCAAATCGTCGTGGAAAAAGTATTTTTAGTTGCAGGAGTCAATTACTATCATTTTTTTTCATTAGACATACCCTCAAAATCCTATCCACTTTCGCGAAAAAAATTTGAGAATGTGTGAAATGTTTCGACGGGAGAAAAAGATTTCGAATCGTTCTGAAAATATTATTTTCAGTTCCGAGGGTCGATTACAATAATTTTTGGTGACTAGACATACCCTCGAAATTCTGCGCATTTTCTAGAAAAAAATTCGAGAATATGCTGAAATTTTTCGAGAAAATTAAAAAATTTCGAATCGTTCTGAAAAAATTATTTCCAATTCCGAGGGTCGATTACAATAATTTTTGGTGAATAGACATACCCTCGAAATCCTGCGCATTTTCTAGAAAAAAATTCGAGCAGATGCTGAAATTTTTCGCGATAATTAAAAAATTTCAAATCGTCGTGGAAAAATTATTTTTAGTTGCAGGAGTCAATTACTATCATTTCTTTTCATTAGACATACCCTCAAAATCCTATCCACTTTCGCGAAAAAAATTGGAGAACGTGTGAAATGTTTCGACGGGAGAAAAAAATTTCGAATCGTTCTGAAAATATTATTTTCAGTTCCGAGGGTCGATTACAATAATTTTTGGTGACTAGACATACCCTCGAAATTCTGCGCATTTTCTGGAAAAAAATTCGAGAAGATGCTAAAATTTTACGAGAAAATTAAAAAATTTCAAATTGTTCCGGAAAAATTATTTTCGGTTGCAGTGGTCAGCTACAGTCATTTTTGGCGAATAGAGATACCCACGAAATCCCACGCACTTGTGATAGAAGAATTCAAGTAGGTACTGAAGTTTTTCGGCGAAATTAAAAACTTCAAATCGTTCTAAAACAATTATTTTTGCTTGCAGGGGTCAATTACAATCATTTTTGGTGAATAGAGATACCCTCGAAATCCTATGCATTTTCTAGAAAAAAATTCGAGAAGATGCTGAAATTTTTCGAGAAAATTAAAAAATTTCGAATCGTTCTGAAAAAATTATTTCCAATTCCGAGGGTCGATTACAATAATTTTTGTGAATAGACATACCCTCGAAATCCTGCGCATTTTCTAGAAAAAAATTCGAGCAGATGCTGAAATTTTTCGCGATAATTAAAAAATTTCAAATCGTCGTGGAAAAATTATTTTTAGTTGCAAGACTCAATTACTATCATGTTTTTTCATTAGACATACCCTCAAAATCCTATCCACTTTCGCGAAAAAAATTTGAGAATGTGTGAAATGTTTCGACGGGAGAAAAAAATTTCGAATCGTTCTGAAAATATTATTTTCAGTTCCGAGGGTCGATTACAATAATTTTGGTGAATAGACATACCCTCGAAATTCTGAGCATTTTCAAGAAAAAAATTCGAGCACATGCTGAAATTTTTCGCGATAATTAAAAAATTTCAAATCGTCGTGGAAAAATTATTTTTAGTTGCAGGAGTCAATTACTATCATTTTTTTTCATTAGACATACCCTCAAAATCCTATCCACTTTCGCGAAAAAAAATTGAGAATGTGTGAAATGCTTCGACGGGAGAAAAAAATTTCGAATCGTTCTGAAAATATTATTTTCAGTTCCGAGGGTCGATTACAATAATTTTTGGTGAATAGACATACCCTCGAAATTCTGCGCATTTTCAAAAAAAAAATTGGAGAATATGCTGAAATTTTTCGAGAAAATTAAAAAATTTCGAATCGTACTGAAAAAATTATTTTCAGTTCCGGGGGTCGATTACAATAATTTTTGGTGAATAGACATACCCCCGAAATCCTGCGCATTTTCTAGAAAAAAATTCGAGCACATGCTGAAATTTTTCGCGATAATTAAGAAACTTCAAATCGTCGTGGAAAAATTATTTTTAGTTGCAGGAGTCAATTACTATCATTTTTTTTCATTAGACATACCCTCAAAATCCTATCCACTTTCGCGAAAAAATTTGAGAATGTGTGAAATGTTTCGACGGGAGAAAAAAATTTCGAATCGTTCTGAAAATATTATTTTCAGTTCCGAGGGTCGATTACAATAATTTTTGGTGACTAGACATACCCTCGAAATTCTGCGCATTTTCAAAAAAAAAATTCGAGAAAATGCTGAAATTTTTCAAGAAAATTAAAAAATTTCGAATCGTTCTGAAAAAATTATTTCCAATTCCGAGGGTCGATTACAATAATTTTTTGTGAATAGACATACCCTCGAAATCCTGCGCATTTTCTAGAAAAAAATTCGAGCAGATGCTCAAATTTTTCGCGATAATTAAAAAATTTCAAATCGTCGTGGAAAAATTATTTTTAGTTGCAGAAGTCAATTACTATCATTTTTTATCATTAGACATACCCTCAAAATCCTATCCACTTTCGCGAAAAAAATTGGAGAACGTGTGAAATGTTTCGACGGGAGAAAAAAATTTCGAATCGTTCTGAAAATATTATTTTCAGTTCCGAGGGTCGATTACAATAATTTTTGGTGACTAGTCATACCCTCGAAATTCTGCGCATTTTCTGGAAAAAAATTCGAGAAGATGCTAAAATTTTACGAGAAAATTAAAAAATTTCAAATTGTTCCGGAAAAATTATTTTCGGTTGCAGTGGTCAGCTACAGTCATTTTTGGCGAATAGAGATACCCACGAAATCCCACGCACTTGTGATAGAAGAATTCAAGTAGGTACTGAAGTTTTTCGGAGAAATTAAAAACTTCAAATCGTTCTAAAACAATTATTTTTGCTTGCAGGGGTCAATTACAATCATTTTTGGTGAATAGAGATACCCTCGAAATCCTGCGCATTTTCTAGAAAAAAATTCGAGAAGATGCTGAAATTTTTCGAGAAAATTAAAAATTTCGAATCGTTCTGAAAAATTATTTCCAATTCCGAGGGTCGATTACAATAATTTCTGTGAATAGACATACCCTCGAAATCCTGCGCATTTTCTAGAAAAAAATTCGAGCAGATGCTGAAATTTTTCGCGATAATTAAAAAATTTCAAATCGTCGTGGAAAAATTATTTTTAGTTGCAAGACTCAATTACTATCATGTTTTTTCATTAGACATACCCTCAAAATCCTATCCACTTTCGCGAAAAAAATTTGAGAATGTGTGAAATGTTTCGACGGGAGAAAAAAATTTCGAATCGTTCTGAAAATATTATTTTCAGTTCCGAGGGTCGATTACAATAATTTTTGGTGAATAGACATACCCTCGAAATTCTGCGCATTTTCAAGAAAAAAATTCGAGCACATGCTGAAATTTTTCGCGATAATTAAAAAATTTCAAATCGTCGTGGGAAAATTATTTTTAGTTGCAGGAGTCAATTACTATCATTTTTTTTCATTAGACATACCCTCAAAATCCTATCCACTTTCGCGAAAAAAATTTGAGAATGTGTGAAATGTTTCGACGGGAGAAAAAAATTTCGAATCGTTCTGAAAATATTATTTCCAATTCCGAGGGTCGATTACAATAATTTTTTGTGAATAGACATACCCTCGAAATCCTGCGCATTTTCTAGAAAAAAATTCGAGAAGATGCTGAAATTTTTCGAGAAAATTAAAAAATTTCGAATCGTACTGAAAAAATTATTTTCAGTTCCGGGGGTCGATTACAATAATTTTTGGTGAATAGACATACCCCGAAATCCTGCGCATTTTCTAGAAAAAAATTCGAGCACATGCTGAAATTTTTCGCGATAATTAAAAAACTTCAAATCGTCGTGGAAAAATTATTTTTAGTTGCAGGAGTCAATTACTATCATTTTTTTCTTTAGACATACCCTCAAAATCCTATCCACTTTCTCGAAAAAAATTTGAGAATGTGTGAAATGTTTCGACGGGAGAAAAAAATTTCGAATCGTTCTGAAAATATTATTTTCAGTTCCGAGGGTCGATTACAATAATTTTTGGTGAATAGACATACCCTCGAAATTCTGCGCATTTTCTAGAAAAAAATTCGAGAAAATGCTGAAATTTTTCGAGAAAATTAAAAAATTTCGAATCGTTCTGAAAAAATTATTTCCAATTCCGAGGGTCGATTACAATAATTTTTTGTGAATAGACATACCCTCGAAATCCTGCGCATTTTCTAGAAAAAAATTCGAGCAGATGCTGAAATTTTTCGCGATAATTAAAAAATTTCAAATTGTTCCGGAAAAATTATTTTCGGTTGCAGTGGTCAGTTACAGTCATTTTTGGCGAATAGAGATACCCACGAAATCCCACGCACTTGTGATAGAAGAATTCAAGTAAGTACTGAAGTTTTTCGGCGAAATTAAAAACTTCAAATCGTTCTAAAACAATTATTTTTGCTTGCAGGGGTCAATTACAATCATTTTTGGTGAATAGAGATACCCTCGAAATCCTGCGCATTTTCTAGAAAAAATTCGAGGAAATGCTGAAATTTTTCGAGAAAATTAAAAAATTTCAAATCGTTCCGGAAAAATTATTTTTAGTTGCAGGAGTCAATTACTATCATTTTTATCATTAGACATACCCTCAAAATCCTGTCCACTTTCGCGAAAAAAATTTGAGAATGTGTCAAATGTTTCGACGGGAGAAAAAAATTTCGAATCGTTCTGAAAATATTATTTTCAGTTCCGAGGGTCGATTTCAATAATTTTTGGTGAATAGACATACCCTCGAAATTCTGCGCATTTTCTAGAAAAAAATTCGAGAAAATGCTGAAATTTTTCGAGAAAATTATAAAACTTCAAATCGTCGTGGAAAAATTATTTTTAGTTGCAGGAGTCAATTACTATCATTTTTTTTCATTAGACATACCCTCAAAATCCTATCCACTTTCGCGAAAAAATTTGAGAATGTGTGAAATGTTTCGACGGGAGAAACAAATTTCGAATCGTTCTGAAAATATTATTTTCAGTTCCGAGGGTCGATTACAATAATTTTTGGTGAATAGACATACCCTCGAAATTCTGCGCATTTTCTAGAAAAAAATTCGAGAAGATGCTGAAATTTGTCGAGATAATTAAAAAATTTCGAATCGTACTGAAAAAATTATTTTCAGTTCCGGGGGTCGATTACAATAATTTTTGGTGAATAGACATACCCTCGAAATCCTGCGCATTTTCTAGAAAAAAATTCGAGAAATGCTGAAATTTTTCGAGAAAATTAAAAAACTTCGAATCGTACTGAAAAAATTATTTTCAGTTCTGGGGGTCGATTACAATAATTTTTGGTGAATAGACATACCCTCGAAATCCTGCGCATTTTCTAGAAAAAAATTCGAGCAGATGCTGAAATTTTTCGCGATAATTAAAAAATTTCTAATCGTCGTGGAAAAATTATTTTTAGTTGCAGGAGTCAATTACTATCATTTTTTTCATTAGACATACCCTCAAAATCACATCCACTTTCGCGAAAAAAATTTGAGAATGTGTGAAATGTTTCGACGGGAGAAAAAAATTTCGAATCGTTCTGAAAATATTATTTTCAGTTCCGACGGTCGATTACAATAATTTTTGGTGAATAGACATACCCTCGAAATTCTGCGCATTTTCTAGAAAAAAATTCGAGAAGATGCTGAAATTTTTCGAGAAAATTAAAAAATTTAGAATCGTACTGAAAAAATTATTTTCAGTTCCAGGGGTCGATTACAATAATTTTTGGTGAATAGACATACCCTCGAAATCCTGCGCATTTTCTAGAAAAAAATTCAAAGCAGATGCTGAAATTTTTCGCGATAATTAAAAAATTTCAAATCGTCGTGGAAAAATTATTTTTAGTTGCAGGAGTCAATTACTATCATTTTTTTTCATTAGACATACCCTCAAAATCCTATCCACTTTCGCGAAAAAAATTGAGAATGTGTGAAATGCTTCGACGGGAGAAAAAAATTTCGAATCGTTCTGAAAATATTATTTTCAGTTCCGAGGGTCGATTACAATAATTTTTGGTGACAAGACATACCCTCGCAATTCTGCGCATTTTCTAGAAAAAAATTCGAGAAAATGCTGAAATTTTTCGAGAAAATAAAAAATTTCAAATCGTTCCGGAAAAATTATTTTTAGTTGCAGGAGTCAATTACTATCATTTTTTATCATTAGACATACCCTGAAAATCCTATCCACTTTCGCGAAAAAAATTTGAGAATGTGTGAAATGTTTCGACGGGAGAAAAAAAATTCGAATTGTTCTGAAAATATTATTTCCAATTCCGAGGGTCGATTACAATAATTTTTGGTGAATAGACATACCCTCGAAATCCTGCGCATTTTCTAGAAAAAAATTCGAGCAGATGCTGAAATTTTTCGCGATAATGTGAGAGAGATTCACGGCAGGTTATTGAACGTGCACCAAATAAAGAGCCTCGGGTTTCGTTATAACTGATTTATTATAAGAAAGTTTAAATTACAACGAGGCAACGCGAGATCGGGCAAACAACACGAACAAGGGAACAGATCAGACAGACAATTGAAATGAAGATGTGCCCGACACCGGGTGGCACGTTTGAAGCCCGTGTATCGTTTATTCTAACACTCCCCCTCGAGACAAGGGCGATTAATACCGTCCCATAAGTTCATTCCTAGGAGTTCGACACATTTTTCATGTTTCAGTCTGGGTAGTCCTTTGGTCAGGATATCGGCGGTCATTTCATCCGTTGAAACATGTTGAATTTTCACCCTTTTGTTACGCAAAACTTCTCGTACAAAGTGATGCCTTACGTCGATATGTTTGCTTCTGACATGAAAGACGGGGTTTTCAGCAAGTTTCTGTGCTCCAAGGTTATCATTAAACATTACGACGTCGGCCAGATTATTGAATCCCAATTCGACGAGAAAACTTCGAAAATAGAGGCATTCCTTGGCGCCTTCGGTAAGAGCCATATATTCTGCTTCGGTCGAAGATAGCGCGACGGTTCTTTGTTTCTTGGATTCCCAAGATATTGGTCCGGAACTCAAAATTGTCGTGTGTCCAGTGTATGATCGGCGATCGTTTGGACAAGACGCCCAGTCGGAGTCAACGAAGCATTTAAGGGGATCATTTGATGGTTTGAACGTTATTCCCATCCCTATGGTGCCCTTCAGATAACGTAAGACTCTTTGTGCTGCCGTCCAATGAGTGCTATCGTGGCAATCGTTAAACTGACTCAATGAGCTAACGGCAAAAGCGATATCCGGCCTGGTAGAGACAGCGAGATACATTAGAGCTCCGACGAGTTCTCTGTATGGTCTTTTCGATGCTTCTGGATCCAAGGAACTGTTTAATTTCTCGAGTTTGATGCTAGAATCCATAGGGGTCTTGGCCGCTTTCGACTCTGTCATTCCGAAACGGTCCAGAACTTCTCTTATGTAGCCTGTTTGAGTTAAGCTGATAGCATTTTCACTTCGAGAGAATTCAATCCCAAGGCAATAGCTGATCTCACCGAGATCTTTAACATCAAATTCCTGGGCTAGACCCGTTTTCAATCTCTTGATTTTTGACAAATTTCTTGAGGCAATTATTATATCATCGACATAAATTGCAATTAAGGTCAAGTCTTCGTCTTTTCCTAGCTGATAAACGCATGGATCAGCGTTGGTCGGCACGGCACCCAGTCTTCTGAGAGATTTGTCGAGTGTTGCGTGCCACGTTCTTCCAGCTTGACGTAGTCCGTACAATGCCTTTTTCAAGAGGCACACTTTATCATTAGATTCAAGTTCTTTGATCATGGTCTTAGCCTGCTTACGTATTTCGCTGTTTCGTTCTTCCTTATCGATGAGGAATTCCAGTGCTTCAATAATGAGTTTTGGAGGTTCCATAAAAATCTCCTCTTTGAGAACTCCGTTCAGATAGGCAGTTGTTATGTCCAGTTGATGCATTTTCATTCCCAGCTCAACTGCTAGTGCGACGATCAGCCGAATAGAGCTTAAGCGCGCAACTGGAGCGAACGTCTCGTTGAAATGGATTCCTGGACGTTGAGCAAAACCTTGCGCTACTAAACGCGCTTTCCTCTTGTCGATCGTTCCATCGGATCTGTATTTATTCCGCAGTACCATGCGACTTCCGATGATCTGTGCGCTTTTAGGCCTATCTACGATTTCCCAAGTTTTATTCTTGATTAAACATTTTAATTCCGTAGCTATGGCATCAAACCATTCTTCAGACTCCGATCCATTCACGGCCTCACTTACAGAAATCTCCGTAGCGAAGGCGAATTCCGCGTTAGCATATCCGGCGTTGGGGTCGAAAGTCTGATATTCTTTCCGAGGTCTCCCCCTTAATCCAGTATGAACAAGTCTTGGTCTTCCTCGTGCTCGTCGTAAACCGGCCAGCGGTTGTAAATTCTCCTCATTTTCGTCCTCATGTTCGACTTCTTGTGGATTTTCCTCTGGATCTTCCGAGTGGAGAGTTTCGATGAAAACCTCCCGAGGAACCGGCTCCGAATTCCGACTTTCGTTTTCTATTCCCACGACGAGATTTTCTGGGACGAAGTCACTGTACTTTCCTGGAGAGATGTCGATCTTCTCTTTGAAGACAACGTCTCGAGTAATAACGACTTTCTTCTCGTCGGGTACCCACACTCTATAGGCCTTAGAGTGGTCCGAATAACCAAGGAAGATTACTTCGTTTGTCGAATTTTCCTTTTTCGGGTTTTGAATTGAGGAAGAAGACTCGACAACCGAATTCTTTGAATCTGCTCACATCTGGTATATTTCCAGTCCAGATTTCATATGGCAATTTTCCATTTAAAATCCTCGTGGGACATCTGTTGCGGATGTAGTTCGCAGTTGAAATCGCCTCGGCCCAAAAACTAGGAGGGAGTCCAGACTGTATAAGAATACACCGAGCCATGTCGAGTAAAGTGCGATTTTTCCTTTCCGCAATGCCATTTTGCTCCGGATTATGAGCGACGGTAAGTCTCATGACGATTCCATGTTCTTTAAGATAAATATCAAATTCTTTATTAAGATACTCTTTTCCATTGTAGGACTGAAGATATTTAACCTTTTGTTCTTTTTGATTTTCGACTTTTCTATGGAACTCTTTAAATTTCTCAAATACCTCGTTTTTTGCCCTTAAACAGTATACTTCGCACCATCTCGAAGAATCATCGACGAATGTCACAAAATACCTCGCCTTGTTGAGCGACTCCACCCGCATAGGGCCGCAGACGTCCGAGTGTATGATGTCGAGCAAATCGGTTTTCCTATTCGATTTCTTTGGAAAAGGCGTTCTCGTCATCTTCCCCTGTAAACAGATGTCACACTCAAGTTTAACGTCAGCTTCTTCAAAATCGAGGCCTTTGAGAGTTCCGCTGTTTTTGCGTTCACTAGATCCTTGTAATTTAGATGCCCTAGTCTACGATGCCAGGACTTGATATCCGATTCCTTCCCGAAGATTCCGCTGATATTTTGCACTCTTGATTTTTGTGCACTCGCACAAAATAGAGTCCATTAACTTTCTCGGCCAGCATTTTGGTTTTCCCGTTGCGATCCACTATGAGTGCTTCGTTTTTCTTAAAAATCACATCATAATTATTTTCGGTAATTTTGCTGACAGATAATAAATTTGAACGTAAATCGGGTACATGCAATGCGTCGTTTAATCGAATATTATTTTGTTTACCAGCAATGTCAGTTGAAAATATAACAGTCCCTCTAGCTTTGATCTCTGTAGACACATTGTTAGCTAAATTTAGCTTACCGTTTTCCGTATTTTCTATTTTCGAGAAATCGTGAAGTTGCTTACAGAAATGCGAGGTGGCCCCACTGTCCAAGCACCATTTCAGCTCGTCGTGTTCATCCTGTTGTTTCCTCGCTGACATCGCCGCGTCACTTATCATCAATTCTTCCGATGCTAGCAAACTCACGTTTTCTTCGGTATTTTTCGCGTCATGTGGAATCTGTTTATTCTTGCCCCAACAATTAGCAGCCTTGTGCCCGAATTTTCTACATCGATGACATTGAAACTTGAATTTCCCTTCTGATTCCGACGATTCCTTTTTCTTCTTGAAATTCGAGCGATATTTAGAACCCTTGCTTGCCAACATGACGTTTTG
The DNA here is from genome assembly GCA_030068185.1 of Colletes collaris. Taxonomy (NCBI): domain Eukaryota; kingdom Metazoa; phylum Arthropoda; class Insecta; order Hymenoptera; family Colletidae; genus Colletes; species Colletes collaris. The sequence continues at coordinate 48,149 of JASGYR010000007.1, read as the reverse complement.
TATTGGATTTTGCCCGTCACTTTTCCGAGCATCACTCTCTTCTACTATTTTCACACGAAGAACTTCAGGGGTCGGTAACTCATCACGAGATTCAATTGCGCATCGAAAATTTTCGAAATTTGATGGCAAACTGTACAAGAGCATAACCGCGAGCAAGTCCGGATTGATTTCAACATCCATATCTTTTAATTTATCAACCGCGTCGAAAAACTTATTTACATGTTCGCGCACATCGTCGCCGTTTTCCATGCGCTGAAGAGTCCAGTTGTTTTAACAACGTCGCTTTTCTCGCTGGCCCCTTCGATTGATATATTCCTTCGAGTTTCAGCCAAATTTCGCGAGACGTAGAACACCCTTTCACTTGCTTTAGCTCGGAGGGACTAATCGACAAGATGATATCAGATTTGGCTTTGTTATCGTGCTTTATCCATAAATTCTTGGCCGCTCGAGAAGCATCATCTGCTTCGGATGTCGGTTTCACCAAATCGCCATTCACGTATAACCACGCGTCGTTTTTTACTAACAATGCCTCCATTTGCATCTTCCACGTGTCATAGTTTTCTTTGTTAAGGGTTTCGATTCTCGACATGCCAAACGCGTTCATCTTTATTCACCAACACTCGTGACGTGTGATTTTAACCTCGACTAACTTTCGGCACAACACAATTCCGATTTTCCTTCGACTCAATTTTCGGTTAATCTGGGCCCATAACCTGTGAGAGAGATTCACGGCAGGTTATTGAACGTGCACCAAATAAAGAGCCTCGGGTTTCGTTATAACTGATTTATTATAAGAAAGTTTAAATTACAACGAGGCAACGCGAGATCGGGCAAACAACACGAACAAGGGAACAGATCAGACAGACAATTGAAATGAAGATGTGCCCGACACCGGGTGGCACGTTTGAAGCCCGTGTATCGTTTATTCTAACAGATAATTAAAAAACTTCAAATCGTCGTGGGAAAATTATTTTTAGTTGCAGGAGTCAATTACTCTCATTTTTTTTCATTAGACATACCCTCAAAATCCTATCCACTTTCGCGAAAAAAATTTGAGAATGTGTGAAATGTTTCGACGAGAGAAAAAATTTTCGAATCGTTCTGAAAATATTATTTTCAGTTCCGAGGGTCGATTACAATAATTTTTGGTGAATAGACATACCCTCGAAATCCTGCGCATTTTCTAGAAAAAAATTCGAGAAAATGCTGAAATTTTACGAGAAAATTAAAAAATTTCAAATTGTTCCGGAAAAATTATTTTCGGTTGCAGTGGTCAATTACTATCATTTTTTTTCATTAGACATACCCTCAAAATCCTATCTGTTGATGAGGTCAGGATAATAAACATAGACACAAAAACGAACAAAACGTGAATTTATATAAAAGCAAAACTATGGCAGTACATAACCGTTCCGTAGGAGATGAGAATATATAATGCGACGGTCGCTCGTCGCAGCGAAACATTTGCGACAAAACAATTTGTTGTAACTGGATCACTCTCAGCAGGCACTGAATGTAAATGTATCGAGTGCCTAAGAAATATTATCGACCTTTTTCTTAACACTTCCCCTCGAAGGTACTGGACTACTGGATTTCTTCTGTAACATCCTAGTCAGTCCCAGATGACTGACGCAGCTCTCGTGCTTCGGTTTGCTGAGCGCCTTGGTTAGCACGTCGGCTGGCATGTTCTCAGAAGCGATGTGTTGAATATCCACCAGTCCTGAATCGACGGCCTCGCGAACGAAATGATGCCGGATGTCTATGTGTTTGGTCCGAGCGTGGAAAACTGGATTACCTGCAAGTTTCTGAGCTCCAAAATTATCATTTGACAATTTAATAACGTCCACTCTCGCCGAGCTCGCGTAGGAAACGGCGAAGATAGACAGCCTCTTTGGTTGCCTCGCTGAGTGCCATATACTCAGCTTCGGTTGAAGATAGAGCTACAGTCCGCTGCTTCTTCGAATCCCACGTTACGCACCCGCCATTCATAATGAATGCATACCCGGTAAATGACATCCTGTCATCGGTACACCCAGCCCAATCCGCATCCACGAATCCTTCTATCGGCCGTTCGTCGCGCCGGTAGGTGATGCCCAGGTCTGCTGTTCCTCGTAAATACCGCAGAACCCGCTTTGCTGCCATCCAGTGAGTCTTTCCAAAACACTCGTTGAACTGGCTCAGCAAGCTCGCTGCATGGGCCACGTCCGGCCGCGTTGCTACGGAGAGATACAACAAAGCTCCGACTAACTCACGATAAGGCGGCTTCGGTCCATCGTATTGGGCCCAGACTTCCGTTTTCGTCAATTTTGTACCCACGTCAAGAGGGGTCGAAAGCGGATTCGCGTTCTCCATCCCGAAACGTCGCAAGATATCGCGAATATAGGTCTTCTGGGTCAGCCTGATACCGTCTTGGCTCCTCTCGAAATCTATACCTAGGCACCGGTTAAGATCACCAAGTTCCTTCATCTGAAAACTTTTATTCAACTCGATCCCAAAATTAGTGACTTTAGTCAGATTTCGAGACATGATGAGAATATCATCGACGTATACAACGATCATCAGCAGATCGTCTCCGTCGCCCTTCAAATAAAGACACGGATCTCCTTTTGAAGGAATAGCTCCAAGATTTCGAAGCTCCTTTTCCAGCCGCTTGTTCCAGGCACGTCCGGCCTGCTTAAGTCCGTATAAGGCCTTCCTCAGACGACACACCTTATCTCCGCTCATCAGTCTCTTCAAAGTGATCCTCGCATCGTTCGACGTTGACTCCTTCCTGAGAAAGTATCGAAGAGTGTCTTCAACCTTCTCCGGAACTTCCATAAAGATTTCCTCTTCTAGTACACCATTCAAGTATGCAGTGGTCACGTCGCACTGCCTAATGTGCATTCCTCTGCGAGCCGCCAGAGCAATCGCCAAGCGAAACGTTCCCAGACGCGCTACGGGAGCATACGTCTCGTGAAAATCTCTTCCCGGCTGCTGGGAAAAACCTCTCGCAACAATCCTGGCTTTCCGTTTTTCCAGGGCTCCGTTGGTCCCGAACTTGTTTCGAAGCACGAAACGGCTCCCAACGACACTGCGCCCCTTCGGCCTATCTACAATCTCCCAGGTTTTGTTACATAAAACGGACTTCAACTCACTCGCCATGGCTTCCATCCATTCGTTCGACTCTGGACTCGACAACGCTTCTGTTAATGGAATCTCTCCGACCATCGCCTCTTCGACCATCGACTTCGATTCGACCATCTGTAAAACTCTACATTCTGCGGCGTCGGCAGTAGTAGATTCGACCACTTCTTCTTCCTCTTCGTCCACGACGGTTGAATCGACCTCGATCATGTTGTAATCTTTCTCGGTCTTCCTCGTCTCCCCGTCATTACTTTTCGTGGCCTCCCTCTGCCTCGCCTCGAAGTCGATGGTTGCTGACGATTTACATCTCTACCCTCGATCGCTGAAACAGAAGACGTAGGAGAGTCATACCTCGTATTTGATTCGCGATCGATTGGCTCTTCCGGAATCTTCGTCAATGGGAAATCGTAACCCAAATACTCCGCAGTATCTTCGCAGTTCTCCATAAGAGTCGAATGCGGGCTAGTTTGAACACCAACTTTCTCCAAGAACTTTATGTCGCGGGATACCACGATTCTCCTTTCGTTAGAGATCCAGACTCGATAGCCCTTAGATTCCTCGCTGTATCCAACAAGAACGCCCTTCTTGGATCGAGACTCAAGCTTACTTTTGTTTTGGGTCCTATCCAAAACATGTACATCGCAGCCGAAACGTCGCATGAAACCCACGTTAGGAGCCTTTCCGTACCATGCCTCGTACGGCGTTCTTCGTTGCAGTCTACTCGTGGGACATCGGTTCCGAATAAAATTCGCCGTATTCACGGCCTCTGCCCAAAAATATGGTGGCAAACTTGACTCGATAAGAAGACACCTTGCCATCTCCATTAGGGTTCGATTCCGTCTTTCGGCTACCCCGTTCTGTTCCGGGCTGTAAGGAACCGTCAAGCGCCGCGTTATCCCGTGCTTTCGAAGAAGATCGTCAAACTTCGTGTTCACATATTCCAAGCCGTTGTCCGTTTGAAGAGTCTTCACTTTCTTCCCTGCTGGGTTTCTACGAGTACCCTGTACTCTTCGAATTTCTGGAGCGCCTGGTTCTTGTGCTCGACGAATCTTATCTCACACCATCCTGTGCAGTCGTCGATAAACGTCACAAAGTAACGACTTCTTCCAATGGATACGTTCCTCATTGGACCACAAACATCCGAGTGAACCAGATCGCCCAGGCTGGACACCCTCTCAGACATCCTGGGGAAAGGAAGACGAGACATCTTCCTCCTTAATACATACCTCGCAGACAAATTTCTTGCTCAGGTCCCCCACTTGCACTCCTGAATTGCGCCATTTTTGAGTGCATTGCGAAGCGACTCCTGGTTCAAGTGTCCGAGACGAATATGCCAATCTTCCAGCGAATCTGCTCTCGACATACAAGCTGCTCTCCCTCGTTCGTTGACCACCTTGCAGTTGTCCTCGTTGCCACGGACGTAGTACAGGCCGTTCGTTCGTTCCGCGACCAGAATCACGCTTCCCGCGTCGTCGACCACCTTGGCTTCGTGCTTGTCAAAAATTACGCGATATCCCTTTTCGGTGATTCGACCGACCGACACGAGATTTGTTCGGAGATCCGGCACATATAGAGTCTCGTGAAAACGAATTGTTCTTTCACTCCCGTTTATGTTCGTCGCGAATGGAACGATTCCTTGCGCTTCTATTTCCGCGCACGCACTATTTGCCATATTTATGCGTCCACGCTTCCAAGCGGCAACTTTCGTAAATGCACGGGCATCGTTACAAATATGGGATGTACAACCACTGTCGATACACCAATCACCCCCATACGACCGTTCATACGTCTGTAAAACCTCGTCGCGTTCTTCCGCGCCCGACACGGCGTACAAACTCACGTCCTCGGCGCGTCTAACAGTCTGATTCGCGGACCGACCTTTCGCGTCACAGTCCCTCGCAAAATGTCCGTACTTGTGGCACCTAAAACACTTCACTTTACCCTTTGGATTTTGAGGCTGAGACTCCCTTTTCCAATTGTAACTGCTTTTCTTGTTTACGAATTTCCCGGCCACCATTGCATTTTGACTAGGAACACTTCGGCCTTCCTTGCGCGATTCGTACTCCTCCAATATTTTTATACGTAACGTTTCAGGCGATGGAAGATCGTCTCGCGACACAATTGCGCACCGAAAGTTTTCAAAACTATCAGGCAAGCTTCGAAGAAGCATTACCGTCAACAAATCTGGAACTATCCTTATGTCCATGTCAGCTAACTTATCGACGATGTCTAAAAACTCTTGCGTACTTTTACGCGCATCATCACCGTCTCCCATTCTATGTGAAATTAGACGATTTAATAGAGCTGCTTTACGAACCGGACCTTTCGATTGGTGAATCTCTTCCAACTTCAGCCAGATCTCTCGTGCTGTCGTGCACGACTTCACTGTCTTGATTTCCGACGGGCTTATCGACAATATGATGTCCGATTGCGCTTTCAAATCCCCTTGAATCCAACCGGTCGCGGCAGCGTCGGCTGCAGGCCTCGCAAAATCGCCGCTTACGTAACCCCAGGCGTCGTTTTTATTAAAACCGCCCGCATTTGGATTCTCCAGGTGTCATAATTGTCTTTACCGAGTTGCTCAAGACGTACTGCACTTCCCGTATTCATTTTGAACGTTCACTCAAGGAAAGAAACGAGAAATAAGAACAAGCCGCACTTTCCGAGCTACGCGTGTCTAAGAAATTTATTTTCAGCGTATACTTTCGCGTTTCCTGGGCCCATAACCTGTTGATGAGGTCAGGATAATAAACATAGACACAAAAACGAACAAAACGTGAATTTATATAGAAGCAAAACTATGGCAGTACATAAACGTTCCGTAGGAGATGAGAATATATAATGCGACGGTCGCTCGTCGCAGCGAAACATTTGAGACAAAACAATTTGTTGTAACTGGATCACTCTCAGCAGGCACTGAATGTAAATGTATCCAGTGCCTAAGAAATATTATCGACCTTTTTCTTAACATTTTCTAGAAAAAAATTCGAGAAGATGCTGAAATTTTTCGAGAAAATTAAAAAATTTCGAATCGTACTGAAAAAATTATTTTCAGTTCCGGGGGTCGATTACAATAATTTTTGGTGAATAGACATACCCCGAAATCCTGCGCATTTTCTAGAAAAAAATTCGAGCACATGCTGAAATTTTTCGCGATAATTAAAAATTTCAAATCGTCGTGGAAAAATTATTTTTAGTTGCAGGAGTCAATTACTATCATTTTTTTTCATTAGACATACCCTCAAAATCCTATCCACTTTCGCGAAAAAATTTGAGAATGTGTGAAATTTTTCGACGGGAGAAAAAAATTTCGAATCGTTCTGAAAATATTATTTTCAGTTCCGAGGGTCGATTACAATAATTTTTGGTGACTAGACATACCCTCGAAATTCTGCGCATTTTCTAGAAAAAAAGTCGAGAAGATGCTGAAATTTTTCGAGAAAATTAAAAAATTTCGAATCGTTCTGAAAATATTATTTCCAATTCCGAGGGTCGATTACAATAATTTTTGGTGAATAGACATACCCTCGAAATCCTGCGCATTTTCTAGAAAAAAATTCGAGCAGATGCTGAATTTGTTCGCGATAATTAAACAACTTCAAATCGTCGTGGAAAAATTATTTTTAGTTGCAGGAGTCAATTACTATCATTTTTTCTTTAGACATACCCTCAAAATCCTATCCACTTTCTCGAAAAAAATTTGAGAATGTGTGAAATGTTTCGACGGGAGAAAAAAATTTCGAATTGTTCTGAAAATATTATTTTCAGTTTCGAGGGTCGATTTCAATAATTTGTGGTGAATAGACATACCCTCGAAATTCTGCGCATTTTCTAGAAAAAAATTCGAGAAAATGCTGAAATTTTTCGAGAAAATTATAAAACTTCAAATCGTCGTGGAAAAATTATTTTTAGTTGCAGGAGTCAATTACTATCATTTTTTTCATTAGACATACCCTCAAAATCCTATCCACTTTCGCGAAAAAAATTTGAGAATGTGTGAAGTGTTTCGACGGGAGAAAAAAATTTCGAATCGTTCTGAAAATATTATTTTCAGTTCCGAGGGTCGATTTCAATAATTTTTGGTGAATAGACATACCCTCGAAATTCTGCGCATTTTCTAGAAAAAAATTCGAGAAGATGCTGAAATTTTTCGAGAAAATTAAAAAATTTCGAATCGTCGTGGAAAAATTATTTTTAGTTGCAGGAGTCAATTACTATCATGTTTTTTCATTAGACATACCCTCAAAATGTAGAAAATATAAGGAATATGGTCCTAACTAATCGGTGAACGGTCTGTAGAAAATATAAGGAATATTCTAAACTGATTAAATAACTATATATTTAAATGTTGAACACAACCACTTTAATTATTTATTAGATATCACATAGTTTCACATGAACAACAGAGTAACGAACAAAAAGGTAACGAACCAAAAACGACGCGACTCACGCCGACCATGAGGCCACTCGGTTGTGTGCTTATTGAAGCGCGCGAATATGAATTCCTTAACACGCCCCCTCAAGAAGCACGCTTAATTTTGAAGCAATTTTCTTCGGGGTAACAACCAAGCTCATGGACACATCTCCAATGTGTTACACGTGTCAATGGCTTCGTCAAAACATCTGCAGTCATCTGGCCCGTCGGAATGTGTTTGATGGTAACCAATCCTTTCTCAACGGCATCTCGAACAAAGTGATGTCGAATGTCTATGTGCTTGGTTCGTGAATGATACACAGGGTCACTAGCCAAACATATTGCCCCATTGTTGTCGACATTCAAAATAGTCTCAGCGAGTTTTCTGAAACCTAATTCGTCAAGAAGACTCCTTAAATGCAATACCTCTTTTACTGCTTCAGACAGACTGACGTATTCCGCCTCTGTAGACGATAATGCCACAGTACGTTTCTTCTGCGACTTCCATACTATGGCTCCGCTTGCAAAAAGGAAAGCATAGCCAGTATACGACCGCCTGTCATGAGTGCATCCACCCCAGTCCGCGTCCGAATATCCCAACAGCATCCCATTGGACTTGGTATATTTAATTCCCAGGGTCTTCGTTCCTGCTAAATATCTTAAGATCCGCTTTGCAGCCTTTACATCCTGTGGTTGTGGATCATTTACAACCTGCAAAAGTCTGGATACTGTGTTTGATATATCTGGTCTGGTACCTACAGCCAAATACATTAGTGAGCCTATTAGCTCGCGATAGCCTCGATTGTCCAATATTTTATTCGTACAAGAACCACTTGATACTTTTTCTGCATCATATTCTGTACGAGCAGCTTTTAACTCCGCTGGAGTCATTATCGGATTGCACTGACTCATCCCATATCGAGTCAGAATGTCACTTATATAACCTTTTTGACTTACCATGACAAAGTCATGACATTGATTAATCTCCAAACCAAGGCAATACTTAGCCAATCCCAAGTCTTTCAATTCAAATGTTTCGGCCAATTTGGATTTTACCTCGTCAACCCAGCCATCATTGGTAGATGCGATAAATAGATCATCTACATAGACTAACAGAAAAATAAAATCGTTATAACGCATTGCGTGGTACATACACGGCTCCCCCTTTGTCGCTTGGAGGCCAATGTGCCTTAATTTTTGAGAAATGGTTTCGTACCACTTTCTACCTGCTTGACGCAGTCCATATAACGCTTTCTCAATTTACATACATTTTCACCCTGCTTCAGCTGTCGTAACATCTGGTTTGATCGCTCTTTTATCACATTTGAGGTATTCTTTTGTTTGCTCAATAACTGTATCATCTCTAGGAACATATCAGGTACTTCCATAAATACTTCTTCATCAAGCGACCCGTTTAAATATGCGGTGACTATATCAAACTGTCTGATCTTCATACCCAAATGTGCAGACAATGCGAGTAAAAGTCGGACTGATTCCAGTCTGGCAACAGGAGAGAATGTCTGGTGATAATCCACACCATGTCTCTGATTATAACCCTTTGCCACTACTCTCGCCTTTCGCTTATCAATGCTTCCATCCGCATTATATTTATTTGTAAGCACTATACGGCTGCCTATAATATTTCGTGCTTCAGATCTTTTGACGATTTCTATAGTATCGTTCTTGACTAGACTTTCTACTTCGACAATATTGCACGCTTCCAGTCTTCTTGTTCTGGCGAAGACATAGCTTCCTTCACCGAAAATTCAGCAACCCCAGTAAATGTTTCTGTATTCGACATTTTGTGCCTGTTCATTTCCTAGATCAACCCCATGTTCTCCTACAGGCGCTGGTTTTGGCTGAAATAATTTTCTCGGTCTTCCACGATTTCCCGTGCGGATCAACATGGGACGACCTCCCCCCTGCAAATATTATTCCCGTTAATTTCGGCAGGTTCAATCGATGACTTTGGAGTGTCATCTGTAATCAAATCTGGAAAATCTGGAGAGGATACGGGTGACGGTGACCTCGCTTTCTCCATTTGAACGTCAATCTGTATTGAATTGTCGTTGGCGCTTACTTCTCGTTCATTATGTTGAATAGTTCCAACATCTTTATCGCCCGTTAGACCAGTTTCTTGAAATTTCACATCACGTGCAACGATATGCTTTCTCTCATTCGGTAACCAAACTTTATAACCTTTTGTTACCTGCGAATAACCGACAAATATTCCTTTTACAGTCCTTTCCAGCAAATTTGTCCTTCGTTGGATCCTTGTTGAGTACATATACTGGTACTCCAAACGTTCTCATATGAGACAGATTTGGTAGGATTCCATGCCACTTCTCATATGGTGTTTTACCATTTATACTGCTTGATGGACATCTATTTCGAATATAACATGCGGTTGAAACTGCATCTGTCCAAAACATCCGTTGCTGCAACAATAAGCAACGCGCCATATCAACCAGCGTTCGATTCATTCGCTCAGCGACTCCGTTTTGCTGAGGAGTCCGAGCCACAGATAATCTGCGTTCAATCCCAGCAGTTTCGAGTAACATGTCGAATTCACTATTGCACTATTCGCCGCCATTGTCAGATTGCACACATTTTATTTTCTTCCCAGTTTATTTTTCAGCTCTTTTGTATGCTTTAAAAGCCTCTAAGACACCAGCTTTTGTCCTAAGAAAATAAACTTCACACCATCGCGAACTATCATCAATAAAGGTGACAAACCACCTTGTACCGTTCACTCCTCGAGTTCGCATTGGACCAACTTCATCTGTATGTACAATGCTTAATAGTTCGTTAGAAATCCTTCCACCTGTAGGAAACGGAGTAGAAGTCATCTTTCCACGTATGCAAATATCACAGGCTGATATTACTTCAGTACTATTTATATTCAACCCCTTTGAATATTTCTTTAATTGCATCATATCCCTTGCATTTAAATGACCTAAACGTCTGTGCCATAGCTTGGCTAATGAACCTGATTCTGCAATATTAACAGAGTTTACATTTTCTTTAATATAATACAAGTCACCTGTACGTTCTGCTTTCAAAATTATTCGGCCAGATTGGTTTTTCACTATTGCAGATTCCTTTGCAAATGTGACTGAATGTCCTTTGTTTGTGATCTTCACTACTGATATCAGGTTTGACCGAAGATCTGAGTACATATGAGTATTCTCCAGCGTAATTGTTTTTTCTCTGTAATTGTTTGATACTGGAATTTGTACAGCACCTTTCCCTATCACCTCACTAGACACGTGGCAGGCAAGGTTAATTTTTCCATAATTAGACATATCTATGGATTGAAAATTGTCCTTCGTTGCACATAAGTGCGTTGTACATCCACTATCTAAAATCCAGTTGCAATTCCCCGACACATGCTCGCTTGATGAATGACCTACAGAATTCTCAGCTGTATATGTTACACAAAATATATCATCATCAACATTATGGGATGAATGTGTACTTCTAAATGTTCGTTTTGATCTGCATTGTGGGGATTTATGCCCTAATTTGCCACAATTGTAACATTTTATTATTGTACTTCCCTGTCGTTCTGTCCTTGCATTCCACTGAAGCTGATTCCTATTTTTCCACTTATTATTTTGGTTGCGTGGATTATACTTTGACTTGTGTCCATTGTCCGCTGCAAATGCTCCAGGAGAATCAACGACACTCGACTTACACCTCGCTTCACTTTCTTCAATAATTTTACTTTCAACATATCTGGACTAGGTAACTCGTCACGAGACTCGATTGCACATCGAAAATTCTCAAAGCTGCTTGGTAGGCTATATAACAAAAGAATAGCAGCCATATCTGCATGTATTGTTATATCCATGGCAGCTAGTTTATCGATTGCGTCGAAAAACTTGTTTAGGTGATTTCGAATATCATCACCCTCTGACATTCTAGACAATGCCAGTTGTTTAAGGAATATAGCTTTTCTCGCTGGCCCCTTGGATGCATATACCTCCTCGAGTTTCCTCCATACAGCATGTGAGGTATCACAGCCTCGAATTTGTTGCAACTCTTTTGGATGTATTAATAATGCTATTTCAGCGCGAGCCTTACGATCGTACTTCATCCATTTTTGCATCGCATCCATATCATCCAAGCCGGGCATTGGTATTTCCCCACTAACGTATTCCCATAAATCACCTTTGATTAGTACCGCTTCCGCGTGAACTCTCCAGGAGTCATAATTCTCCTTCGTTAACAATTCCATACGAGAACTGCTCATCATGGAAGACATCGTTATCTGTCTTGATTGGAAAGTTCAATAGGCAGTCTGAACCCGTGCTTTTTATTGGTTCGAGGTTATGACTCTGACTGGGCCCATAACCTGTAGAAAATATAAGGAATATGGTCCTAACTAATCGGTGAACGGTCTGTAGAAAATATAAGGAATATTCTAAACTGATTAAATAACTATATATTTAAATGTTGAACACAACCACTTTAATTATTTATTAGATATCACATAGTTTCACATGAACAACAGAGTAACGAACAAAAAGGTAACGAACCAAAAACGACGCGACTCACGCCGACCATGAGGCCACTCGGTTGTGTGCTTATTGAAGCGCGCGAATATGAATTCCTTAACACAAAATCCTATCCACTTTAGCAAAAAAATTTGAGAACGTGTGAAATGTTTCGACGGGAGAAAAAAATTTCGAATCGTTCTGAAAATATTATTTTCAGTTCCGAGGGTCGATTACAATAATTTTTGGTGACAAGACATACCCTCGAAATTCTGCGCATTTTCTAGAAAAAAATTCGAGCAGATGCTGAAATTTTTCGCGATAATTAAAAAACTTCAAATCGTCGTGGAAAAATTATTTTTAGTTGCAGGAGTCAATTACTATCATTTTTATTCATTAGACATACCCTCAAAATCCTATCCACTTTCGCGAAAAAAATTTGAGAATGTGTGAAATGTTTCGACGGGAGAAAAAAATTTCGAATCGTTCTGAAAAAATTATTTCCAATTCCGAGGGTCGATTACATTAATTTTTTGTGAATAGACATACCCTCGTAATCCTGCGCATTTTCTAGAAAAAAATTCGAGAAGATGCTGAAATTTTTCGAGAAAATTAAAAAATTTCGAATCGTTCTGAAAAAATTATTTCCAATTCCGAGGGTCGATTACAATAATTTTTGGTGAATAGACATACCCTCGAGATCCTGCGCATTTTCTAGAAAAAAATTCGAGCAGATGCTGAAATTTTTCGAGAAAATTAACAAATTTCGAATCGTTCTGAAAAAATTATTTTCAGATCCGAGGGTCAATTACTATAATTTTTGGTGAATAGACATACCCTCGAAATTCTGCGCATTTTCTAGAAAAAAATTCGAGAAGATGCTGAAATTCTTCGAGAAAATAAAAAAATTTCGAATCGTACAGAAAAGATTATTTTCAGTTCAGGGTCGATTACAATAATTTTTGGTGAATAGACATACCCTCGAAATCCTGCGCATTTTCTAGAAAAAAATTCGAGCAGATGCTGAAATTTTTCGCGATAATTAAAAAAATTCAAATCGTCGTGTAAAAATTATTTTTAGTTGCAGGAGTCAATTACTATCATTTTTTTACATTAGACATACCCTCAAAATCCTATCCACTTTCGCGAAAAAAAATTGAGAATGTGTGAAATGCTTCGACGGGAGAAAAAAATTTCGAATCGTTCTGAAAATATTATTTTCAGTTCCGAGGGTCGATTACAATAATTTTTGGTGACAAGACATACCCTCGCAATTCTGCGCATTTTCTAGAAAAAAATTCGAGAAAATGCTGAAATTTTACGAGAAAATTAAAAAATTTCAAATCGTTCCGGAAAAATTATTTTTACTTGCAGGAGTCAATTACTATCATTTTTTATCATTAGACATACCCTGAAAATCCTATCCACTTTCGCGAAAAAAATTTGAGAATGTGTGAAATGTTTCGACGAGAGAAAAAATTTTCGAATCGTTCTGAAAATATTATTTTCAGTTCCGAGGGTCGATTACAATAATTTTTGGTGACAAGACATACCCTCGAAATTCTGCGCATTTTCTAGAAAAAAATTCGAGAAATGCTGAAATTTTTCGAGAAAATTATAAAATTTCAAATCGTTCCGGAAAAATTATTTTTAGTTGCAGGAGTCAATTACTATCATTTTTTATCATTAGACATACCCTCAAAATCCTATCCACTTTCGAGAAAAAAATTTGAGAATGTGTGAAATGTTTCGACGGGAGAAAAAATTTCGAATCGTTCTGAAAATATTATTTTCAGTTCTGAGGGTCGATTACTATAATTTTGGTGAATAGACATACCCTCGAAATTCTGCGCATTTTCTAGAAAAAAATTCGAGAAAATGCTGAAATTTTACGAGAAAATTAAAAAATTTCAAATTGTTCCGGAAAAATTATTTTCGGTTGCAGTGGTCAATTACTGTCATTTTTTATCATTAGACATACCCTCAAAATCCTATCTGTTGATGAGGTCAGGATAATAAACATAGACACAAAAACGAACAAAACGTGAATTTATATAAAAGCAAAACTATGGCAGTACATAACCGTTCCGTAGGAGATGAGAATATATAATGCGACGGTCGCTCGTCGCAGCAAAACATTTGAGACAAAACAATTTGTTGTAACTGGATCACTCTCAGCAGGCACTGAATGTAAATGTATCCAGTGCCTAAGAAATATTATCGACCTTTTTCTTAACACTTCCCCTCGAAGGTACTGGACTACTGGATTTCTTCTGTAACATCCTAGTCAGTCCCAGATGACTGACGCAGCTCTCGTGCTTCGGTTTTCTGAGCGCCTTGGTTAGCACGTCGGCTGGCATGTTCTCAGAAGCGATGTGTTGAATATCCACCAGTCCTGAATCGACGGCCTCGCGAACGAAATGATGCCGGATGTCTATGTGTTTGGTCCGAGCGTGGAAAACTGGATTACCTGCAAGTTTCTGAGCTCCAAAATTATCATTTGACAATTTAATAACGTCCACTCTCTCGCCGAGCTCGCGTAGGAAACGGCGAAGATAGACAGCCTCTTTGGTTGCCTCGCTGAGTGCCATATACTCAGCTTCGGTTGAAGATAGAGCTACAGTCCGCTGCTTCTTCGAATCCCACGTTACGCACCCGCCATTCATAATGAATGCATACCCGGTAAATGACCTCCTGTCATCGGTACACCCAGCCCAATCCGCATCCACGAATCCTTCTATCGGCCGTTCGTCGCGCCGGTAGGTGATGCCCAGGTCTGCTGTTCTCTCGTAAATACCGCAGAACCCGCTTTGCTGCCATCCAGTGAGTCTTTCCAAACACTCGTTGAACTGGCTCAGCAAGCTCGCTGCATGGGCCACGTCCGGCCGCGTTGCTACGGAGAGATACAACAAAGCTCCGACTAACTCACGATAAGGCGGCTTCGGTCCATCGTATTGGGCCCAGACTTCCGTTTTCGTCAATTTTGTACCCACGTCAAGAGGGGTCGAAAGCGGATTCGCGTTCTCCATCCCGAAACGTCGCAAGATATCGCGAATATAGGTCTTCTGTTTCAGCCTGATACCGTCTTGGCTCCTCTCGAAATCTATACCTAGGCACCGGTTAAGATCACCAAGTTCCTTCATCTGAAAACTTTTATTCAACTCGATCCCAAAATTAGTGACTTTAGTCAGATTTCGAGACATGATGAGAATATCATCGACGTATACAACGATCATCAGCAGATCGTCTCCGTCGCCCTTCAAATAAAGACACGGATCTCCTTTTGAAGGAATAGCTCCAAGATTTCGAAGCTCCTTTTCCAGCCGCTTGTTCCAGGCACGTCCGGCCTGCTTAAGTCCGTATAAGGCCTTCCTCAGACGACACACCTTATCTCCGCTCATCAGTCTCTTCAAAGTGATCCTCGCATCGTTCGACGTTGACTCCTTCCTGAGAATGTATCGAAGAGTGTCTTCAACCTTCTCCGGAACTTCCATAAAGATTTCCTCTTCTAGTACACCATTCAAGTATGCAGTGGTCACGTCGCACTGCCTAATGTGCATTCCTCTGCGAGCCGCCAGAGCAATCGCCAAGCGAAACGTTCCCAGACGCGCTACGGGAGCATACGTCTCGTGAAAATCTCTTCCCGGCTGCTGGGAAAAACCTCTCGCAACAATCCTGGCTTTCCGTTTTTCCAGGGCTCCGTTGGTCCCGAACTTGTTTCGAAGCACGAAACGGCTCCCAACGACACTGCGCCCCTTCGGCCTATCTACAATCTCCCAGGTTTTGTTACATAAAACGGACTTCAACTCACTCGCCATGGCTTCCATCCATTCGTTCGACTCTGGACTCGACAACGCTTCTGTTAATGGAATCTCTCCGACCATCGCCTCTTCGACCATCGACTTCGATTCGACCATCTGTAAACTCTACATTCTGCGGCGTCGGCAGTAGTAGATTCGACCACTTCTTCTTCCTCTTCGTCCACGACGGTTGAATCGACCTCGATCATGTTGTAATCTTTTCTCGGTCTTCCTCGTCTCCCCGTCATTACTTTCGTGGCCTCCCTCTGCCTCGCCTCGAAGTCGATGGTTGCTGACGATTTACATCTCTACCCTCGATCGCTGAAACAGAAGACGTAGGAGAGTCATACCTCGTATTTGATTCGCGATCGATTGGCTCTTCCGGAATCTTCGTTAATTTGAAATCGTAACCCAAATACTCCGCAGTATCTTCGCAGTTCTCCATAAGAGTCGAATGCGGGCTAGTTTGAACACCAACTTTCTCCAAGAACTTTATGTCGCGGGATACCACGATTCTCCTTTCGTTAGAGATCCAGACTCGATAGCCCTTAGATTCCTCGCTGTATCCAACAAGAACGCCCTTCTTGGATCGAGACTCAAGCTTACTTTTGTTTTGGGTCCTATCCAAAACATGTACATCGCCAGCCGAAACGTCGCATGAAACCCACGTTAGGAGCCTTTCCGTACCATGCCTCGTACGGCGTTCTTCGTTGCAGTCTACTCGTGGGACATCGGTTCCGAATAAAATTCGCCGTATTCACGGCCTCTGCCCAAAAATATGGTGGCAAACCTGACTCGATAAGAAGACACCTTGCCATCTCCATTAGGGTTCGATTCCGTCTTTCGGCTACCCCGTTCTGTTCCGGGCTGTAAGGAACCGTCAAGCACCGCGTTATCCCGTGCTTTCGAAGAAGATCGTCAAACTTCGTGTTCACATATTCCAAGCCGTTGTCCGTTTGAAGAGTCTTCACTTTCTTCCCCTGCTGGGTTTCTACGAGTACCCTGTACTCTTCGAATTTCTGGAGCGCCTGGTTCTTGTGCTCGACGAATCTTATCTCACACCATCCTGTGCAGTCGTCGATAAACGTCACAAAGTAACGACTTCTTCCAATGGATACGTTCCTCATTGGACCACAAACATCCGAGTGATCCAGATCGCCCAGGCTGGACACCCTCTCAGACATCCTGGGGAAAGGAAGACGAGACATATTACCCATAATACATACCTCGCAGACAAATTTCTTGCTCAGGTCCCCCACTTGCACTCCCTGAATTGCGCCATTTTTGAGTGCATTGCGAAGCGACTCCTGGTTCAAGTGTCCGAGACGAATATGCCAATCTTCCAGCGAATCTGCTCTCGACGTACAAGCTGCTCTCCTTTGTTCGTTGACCACCTTGCAGTTGTCCTCGTTGCCACGGACGTAGTACAGGCCGTTCGTTCGTTCCTTGACCAGAATCACGCTTCCCGCGTCGTCGACCACCTTGGTTTCGTGCTTGTCAAAAATTACGCGATATCCCTTATCGGTGATTCGACCGACCGACACGAGATTTGTTCGAGATCCGGCACATATAGAGTCTCGTGAAAACGAATTGTTCTTTCACTCCCGTTTATGTTCGTCGCGAATGGAACGATTCCTTGCGCTTCTATTTCCGCGCACGCACTATTTGCCATATTTATGCGTCCACGCTTACAAGCGGCAACTTTCGTAAATGCACGGGCATCGTTACAAATATGGGATGTACACCCACTGTCGATACACCAATCGCCCCCATACGACCGTTCATACGTCTGTAAAACCTCGTCGCGTTCTTCCGCGCCCGACACGGCGTACAAACTCACGTCCTCGGCGCGTCTAACAGTCTGATTCGCGGACCGACCTTTCGCGTCACAGTCCCTCGCAAAATGTCCGTACTTGTGGCACCTAAAACACTTCACTTTACCCTTTGGATTTTGAGGCTGAGACTCCCTTTTCCAATTGTAACTGCTTTTCTTGTTTACGGATTTCCCGGCCACCATTGCATTTTGACTAGGAACACTTCGGCCTTCCTTGCGCGATTCGTACTCCTCCAATATTTTTATACGTAACGTTTCAGGCGATGGAAGATCGTCTCGCGACACAATTGCGCACCGAAAGTTTTCAAAACTATCAGGCAAGCTTCGAAGAAGCATTACCGTCAACAAATCTGGAACTATCCTTATGTCCATGTCAGCTAACTTATTTTCTAGAAAAAAATTCGAGAAGATGCTGAAATTTTTCGAGAAAATTAAAATATTTCGAATCGTTCTGAAAAAATTATTTCCAATTCCGAGGGTCGATTACAATAATTTTTGGTGAATAGACATACCCTCGAGATCCTGCGCATTTTCTAGAAAAAAATTCGAGCAGATGCTGAAATTTTTCGCGATAATTAAAAAACTTCAAATCGTCGTGAAAAAATTATTTTTAGTTGCAGGAGTCAATTACTATCATTTTTTTTCTTTAGACATACCCTCAAAATCCTATCCACTTTCTCGAAAAAAATTTGAGAATGTGTGAACTGTTTCGACGGGAGAAAAAAATTTCGAATCGTTCTGAAAATATTATTTTCAGTTCCGTAGGTCGATTTCAATAATTTTTGGTGAATAGACATACCCTCGAAATTCTGCGCATTTTCTAGACAGAAATTCGAGAAGTGCTGAAATTTTTCGAGAAAATTAAAAAATTTCGAATCGTACTGAAAAAATTATTTTCAGTTCTGGGCGTCGATTACAATAATTTGTGTTGAATAGACATACCAACGAAATTCTGCGCATTTTCTAGAAAAAATTCGAGCAGATGCTGAAATTTTTTGCGATAATTAAAAATTTCAAATCGTCGTGGAAAATTATTTTTAGTTGCAGGAGTCAATTACTATCATTTTTTCATTAGACATACCCTCAAAATCCTATCCACTTTCGCGAAAAAATTTGAGAATGTGTGAAATGTTTCGACGGGAGAAAAAAATTTCGAATCGTTCTGAAAATATTATTTTCAGTTCCGAGGGTCGATTTCAATAATTTTTGGTGAATAGACATACCCTCGAAATTCTGCGCATTTTCTAGAAAAAAATTCGAGAAAATGCTGAAATTTTTCGAGAAAATTAAAAAATTTCGAATCGTACTGAAAAAATTATTTTCAGTTCCGGGGGTCGATTACAATAATTTTTGGTGAATAGACATACCCTCGAAATCCTGCGCATTTTCTAGAAAAAAAATCGAGCATATGCTGAAATTTTTCGCGATAATTAAAAAATTTCAAATCGTCGTGGAAAAATTATTTTTAGTTGCAGGAGTCAATTACTATCATTTTTTTTCATTAGACATACCCTCAAAATCCTATCCACTTTCGCGAAAAAAATTTGAGAATGTGTGAAATGTTTCGACGGGGAAAAAAATTTCGAATCGTTCTGAAAATATTATTTTCAGTTCCGAGGGTCGATTACAATAATTTTTGGTGAATAGACATACACTCGAAATTCTGCGCATTTTCTAGAAAAAATTCGAGAAAATGCTGAAATTTTTCGAGAAAATTAAAAAATTTCGAATCGTACTGAAAAAATTATTTTCAGTTCCGGGAGTCGATTAAAATAAATTTTGGTGAATAGACCTACCCTCGAAATCCTGCGCATTTTCTAGAAAAATTGAGCAGATGCTGAAATTTTTCGCGATAATTAAAATTTCAAATAGTCGTGAAAAATTATTTTTAGTTTCATGAGTCAATTAATATCATTTTTTTCATTAGACATACCCTCAAAATCCTATCCACTTTCGCGAAAAAATTTCGAGAATGTGTGAAATGTTTCGACGGGAGAAAAAAATTTCGAATCGTTCTGAAAATACTATTTTCAGTTCCGAGGGTCGATTACAATAATTTTTGGTGAATACCCTCGAAATTCTGCGCATTTTCTAGAAAAAAATTCGAGAAGATGCTGAAATTTTTCGAGAAAATTAAAAAATTTCGAATCGTACTGAAAAAATTATTTTCAGTTCTGGGGGTCGATTACAATAATTTTTGGTGAATAGACATACCAACGAAATCCTGCGCATTTTCTAGAAAAAAATTCGAGCAAATGCTGAAATTTTTCGCGATAATTAAAAAATTTCAAATCGTCGTGGAAAAATTATTTTTAGTTGCAGGAGTCAATTACTATCATTTTTTTTCATTAGACATACCCTCAAAATCCTATCCACTTTCGCGAAAAAAATTTGAGAATGTGTGAAATGTTTCGACGGGATAAAAAAATTTCGAATCGTTCTGAAAATATTATTTTCAGTTCCGAGGGTCGATTACAATAATTTTTGGTGAATAGACATACCCTCGAAATTCTGCGCATTTTCTAGAAAAATTGAGAAGATGCTGAAATTTTTCGAAAATTAAAATTTCGAATCGTACTGAAAAAATTATTTTCAGTTCCGGGGTCGATTACAATAATTTTTGGTGAATAGACATACCCCCGAAATTCTGCGCATTTTCTAGAAAAAAATTCGAGCACATGCTGAAATTTTTCGCGATAATTAAAAAATTTCAAATCGTCGTGGAAAAATTATTTTTAGTTGCAGGAGTCAATTACTATCATTTTTTTTCATTAGACATAACCTCAAAATCCTATCCACTTTCGCGAAAAAAATTTGAGAATGTGTGAAATGTTTCGACCGGAGAAAAAAATTTCGAATCGTTCTGAAAATATTATTTTCAGTTCCGAGGGTCGATTACAATAATTTTTGGTGAATAGACATACCCTCGAAATTCTGCGCATTTTCTAGAAAAAAATTCGAGAAGATGCTGAAATTTTTAGAGAAAATTAAAACATTTCGAATCGTTCTGAAACAATTATTTCCAATTCCGAGGGTCGATTACAATAATTTTTTGTGAATAGACATACCCTCGAAATCCTGCGCATTTTCTAGAAAAAAATTCGAGCAGATGCTGAAATTTTTCGCGATAATTAAAATACTTCAAATCGTCGTGGAAAAATTATTTTTAGTTGCAGGAGTCAATTACTATCATTTTTTTTCTTTAGACATACCCTCAAAATCCTATCCACTTTCTCGAAAAAATTTGAGAATGTGTGAAATGTTTCGACAGGAGAAAAAAATTTCGAATCGTTCTGAAAATATTATTTTCAGTTCCGAGGGTCGATTACAATAATTTTTGGTGAATAGACATACCCTCGAAATTCTGCGCATTTTCTAGAATAAAATTCGAGAAGATGCTGAAATTTTTCGAGAAAATTAAAAAATTCCAAATTGTTCCGGATAAAATTATTTTCAGTTGCAGTGGTCGATTACAGTCATTTTGGCGAATAGACATACCCACGAAATCCCACGCACTTGTGATAGAAGAATTCAAGTATGTACTGAAATTTTTCGGCGAAATTAAAATTTCAAATCGTTCTAAAACAATTATTTTTAGTTGCAGGGTCAATTACAATCATTTTTGGTGAATATACATACCCTCGAAAGTCTGCGCATCTTATAGTAAAAAATTGCATTAGATGCTGAAATTTTTCGAGTTTATTAAAAAATTTCGAATCGTTCTGAAAATATTATTTCCAATTCCGAGGGTCGATTACAATAATTTTTGGTGAATAGACATACCCTCGAGATCCTGCGCATTTTCTAGAAAAAAATTCGAGCAGATGCTGAAATTTTTCGCGATAATTAAAAAAATTCAAATCGTCGTGGAAAAATTATTTTTAGTTGATGGAGTCAATTACTATCATTTTTTTTCATTAGACATACCCTCAAAATCCTATCCACTTTCGCTAAAAAAATTTGAGAATGTGTGAAATGTTTCGACGTTAGAAAAAAATTTCGAATCGTTCTGAAAATATTATTTTCAGTTCCGAGGGTCGATTACAATAATTTTTGGTGAATAGACATACCCTCGAAATTCTGCGCATTTTCTAGAAAAAAATTCGAGAAGATGCTGAAATTTTTCGAGAAAATTAAAAAAATTCTAATCGTTCTGAAAAAATTATTTTCATTTGTGGGGGTCGTTTACAGTCATTTTTGGGGAATAGAGATACCCACGAAATCTGCGCACTTGTGATAGAAGAATTCAAGTAGGTACTGAAATTTTTCGGCGAAATTAGAAACTTCAAATCGTTCTAAAACAATTATTTTTGCTTGCAGGGTCGATTACAATAATTTTTGGTGAATAGACATACCCTCGAAATCCTGCGCATTTTCTAGAAAAAAATTCGAGAAAATGCTGAAATTTTTCGAGATAATTAAAAAATTTCAAATCGTTCCGGAAAAATTATTTTTAGTTGCAGGAGTCAATTACTATCATTTTTTATCATTAGACATACCCTCAAAATCCTATCCACTTTCGCGAAAAAATTTGAGAATGTGTCAAATGTTTCGACGGGAGAAAAATATTTCGAATCGTTCTGAAAATATTATTTTCAGTTCCGAGGGTCGATTACAATAATTTTTGGTGAATAGACATACCCTCGAAATCCTGCGCATTTTCTAGAAAAAAATTCGAGCAAATGCTGAAATTTTTCGCGATAATTAAAAAATTTCAAATCGTCGTGGAAAAATTATTTTTAGTTGCAGGTGTCTATTACTATCATTTTTTTTGATTAGACATACCCTCAAAATCCTATCCACTTTCAAGTGAAAAAATTTGAGAATGTGTGAAATGTTTCGACGGGAGAAAAAAATTTCGAATCGTTCTGAAAATATTATTTTCAGTTCCGAGGGTCGATTACAATAATTTTTGGTGAATAGACATACCCTCGAAATTCTGCGCATTTTCTAGAAAAAAATTGGAGAAGATGCTGAAATGTTTCGAGAAAATTAAAAAATTTCGAATCGTACTGAAAAAATTATTTTCAGTTCCGGGGGTCGATTACAATAATTTTTGGTGAATAGACATACCCTCGAAATCCTGCGCATTTTCTAGAAAAAAATTCGAGCAGATGCTGAAATTTTTCGCGATAATTAAAAAATTTCGAATCGTACTGGAAAAATTATTTTTAGTTGCAGGAGTCAATTACTATCATTTTTTTTCATTAGACATACCCTCAAAATCCTCTCCACTTTCTAGAAAAAAATTTGAGAATGTGTGAAATGTTTCGACGGAGGAAAAAAATTTCGAATCGTTCTGAAAATATTATTTTCAGTTCCGAGGGTCGATTACAATAATTTTTGGTGAATAGACATACCCTCGAAATTCTGCGCATTTTCTAGAAAAAAATTCGAGAAGATGCTGAAATTTTTCGAGAAAATTAAAAAATTTCGAATCGTACTGAAAAAATTATTTTTAGTTGCAGGAGTCAATTACTATCATTTTTTTTCATTAGACATACCCTCAAAATCCTATCCACTTTCGCGAAAAAATTTGAGAATGTGTGAAATGTTTCGACGGGAGAAACAAATTTCGAATCGTTCTGAAAATATTATTTTCAGTTCCGAAGGTCGATTACAATAATTTTTGGTGAATAGACATACCCTCGAAATTCTGCGCATTTTCTAGAAAAAAATTCGAGAAGATGCTGAAATTTTCGAGAAAATTAAAAAATTTCGAATCGTACTGAAAAAATTATTTTCAGTTCCGGGGGTCGATTACAATAATTTTTGCTGAATAGACATACCCCCGAAATCCTGCGCATTTTGTAGATAAAAATTAGAGCAGATGCTGAAATTTCTCGCGATAATCAAAAAATTTCAAATCGTCGTGGAAAAATGATTTTGAGTTGCAGGAGTCAATTACTATCATTTTTCTTCATTAGACATACCCTCAAAATCCTATCCACTTTCGCGAAAAAAATTTGAGAATGTGTGAAATGTTTCGACGGGAGAAAAAAATTTCGAATCGTTCTGAAAATATTATTTTCAGTTCCGAGGGTCGATTTCAATAATTTTGGTGAATAGACATACCCTCGAAATTCTGCGCATTTTCTAGAAAAAAATTCGAGAATAGGCTGAAATTTTTCGAGAAAATTAAAAAATTTCGAATCGTACTGAAAATTTATTTTCAGTTCTGGGCGTCGATTACAATAATTTTTGGTGAATAGACATACCAACGAAATCCTGCGCATTTTCTAGAAAAAAATTCGAGCAGATGCTGAAATTTTTCGCGATAATTAACAAATATCACATCGTCGTGGAAAAAATATATTTATATTAAGGAGTCAATTACTATCATTTTTTTCATTAGACATACCCTCAAAATCCTATCCACTTTCGAGAAAAAAATTTGAGAATGTGTGAAATGTTTCGACGAGAGCTAAAAATTTCGAATCGTTCTGAAAATATTATTTTCAGTTCCGAGGGTCGATTTCAATAATTTTTGGTGAATAGACATACCCTCGAAATTCTGCGCATTTTCTAGAAAAAAATTCGAGAAGATGCTGAAATTTTTCGAGAAAATTAAAAAATTTCGAATCGTACTGAAAAAATTATTTTCAGTTCTGGGCGACGATTACAATAATTTTTGGTGAATAGACATACCAACGAAATCCTGCGCATTTTCTAGAAAAAATTCGAGCAGATGCTGAACATTTTCGCGATACTTACAAAACTTCCAATCGTCGTGGAAAAATTATTTTTAGTTGCAGGAGTCAATTACTATCATTTTTTTTCATTAGACATACCCTCAAAATCCTATCCACTTTCACGAAAAAAATTTGAGAATGTGTGAAATGTTTCGACGGGAGAAAAAAATTTGAATCGTTCTGAAAATATTATTTTCAGTTCCGAGGGTCGATTACAATAATTTTTGGTGAATAGACATACCCTCGAAATTCTGCGCATTTTCTAGAAAAAAATTCGAGAAGATGCTGAAATTTTTCGAGAAAATTAAAAAATTTCGAATCGTACTGAAAAAATTATTTTTAGTTGCAGGAGTCAATTACTATCATTTTTTTTCATTAGACATACCCTCAAAATCCTATCCACTTTCGCGAAAAAAATTTGAGAATGTGTGAAATGTTTCGACGGGAGAAACAAATTTCGAATCGTTCTGAAAATATTATTTTCAGTTCCGAGGGTCGATTACAATAATTTTTGGTGAATAGACATACCCTCGAAATTCTGCGCATTTTCTAGAAAAAAATTCGAGAAGATGCTGAAATTTTTCGAGATAATTAAAAAATTTCGAATCGTACTGAAAAAATTATTTTCAGTTCCGGGGGTCGATTACAATAATTTTTGCTGAATAGACATACCCCCGAAATCCTGCGCATTTTGTAGATAAAAATTAGAGCAGATGCTGAAATTTCTCGCGATAATCAAAAAATTTCAAATCGTCGTGGAAAAATTATTTTGAGTTGCAGGAGTCAATTACTATCATTTTTTTTCATTAGACATACCCTCAAAATCCTATCCACTTTCGCGAAAAAAATTTGAGAATGTGTGAAATGTTTCGACGGGAGAAAAAAATTTCGAATCGTTCTGAAAATATTATTTTCAGTTCCGAGGGTCGATTTCAATAATTTTTGGTGAATAGACATACCCTCGAAATTCTGCGCATTTTCTAGAAAAAATTCGAGAAGATGCTGAAATTTTTCGAGAAAATTTAAAAATTTCGAAACGTACTGAAAAAATTATTTTCAGTTCTGGGCGTCGATTACAATAATTTTTGGTGAATAGACATACCAACGAAATCCTGTGCCTTTTCTAGAAAAAATTCGAGCAGATGCTGAAATTTTCGCGATAATTAAAAATTTCACATCGTCGTGGAAAAATTATTTTTAGTTGCAGGAGTCAATTACTATCATTTTTTCATTAGACATACCCTCAAAATCCTATCCACTTTCGCGAGAAAAAATTTGAGAATGTGTGAAATGTTTCGACGGGGAGAAAAAATTTCGAATCGTTCTGAAAATATTATTTTCAGTTCCGAGGGTCGATTAAAAAAATTTTTTTTGAATAGAAGTACCCTCCAAATTCTGCGCATTTTCTAGAAAAAAATTCGAGAAGATGCTGAAATTTTTCGAAAAAATTAAAATTTCGAATCGTACTGAAAAAATTATTTTCAGTTCTGGGCGTCGATTACAATAATTTTTGGTGAATAGACATAACAACGAAATCCTGCGCATTTTCTAGAAAAAAATTCGAGCAGATGCTGAAATTTTTCGCGATAATTAAAAAATTTCCAATCGTCGTGGAAAAATTATTTTTAGTTGCAGGAGTCAATTACTATCATTTTTTTTCATTAGACATACCCTCAAAATCCTATCCACTTTCGCGAAAAAATTTGAGAATGTGTGAAATGTTTCGACGGGGGAAAAAAATTTCGAATCGTTCTGAAAATATTATTTTCAGTTCCGAGGGTCGATTTCAATAATTTTGGTGAATAGACATACCCTCGAAATTCTGCGCATTTTCTAGAAAAAAATTCGAGAAGATGCTGAAATTTTTCGAGAAAATTAAAAAATTTCGAATCGTACTGAAAAAATTATTTTCAGTTCTGGGCGTCGATTACAATAATTTTTGGTGAATAGACATACCAACGAAATCCTGCGCATTTTCTAGAAAAAAATTCGAGCAGATGCTGAAATTTTTCGCGATAATTATAAAATTTCAAATCGTTCCGGAAAAATTATTTTTAGTTGCAGGAGTCAATTACTATCTTTTTTTTCATTAGACATACCCTCAAAATCCTATCCACTTTCGCGAAAAAAATTTGAGAATGTGTGAAATGTTTCGACGGGAGAAACAAATTTCGAATCGTTCTGAAAATATTATTTTCAGTTCCGAGGGTCGATTACAATAATTTTTGGTGAATAGACATACCCTCGAAATTCTTGCGCATTTTCTAGAAAAAAATTGGAGAAGATGCTGAAATTTTTCGAGAAAATTAAAAAATTTCGAATCGTACTGAAAAAATTATTTTCAGTTCTGGGGGTCGATTACAATAATTTTTGGTGAATAGACATACCCTCGAAATTCTGCGCATTTTCTAGAAAAAAATTCGAGAAAATGCTGAAATTTTTCGAGAAAATTATAAAATTTCAAATCGATCCGGAAAAATTATTTTTAGTTGCAGGAGTCAATTACTATCATTTTTTAACATTAGACATACCCTCAAAATCCCATCCACTTTCGAGAAAAAAATTTGAGAATGTGTGAAATGTTTCGACGGGAGAAAAAAATTTCGAATCGTTCTGAAAATATTATTTTCAGTTCTGAGGGTCGATTACTATAATTTTTGGTGAATAGACATACCCTCGAAATTCTGCGCATTTTCTAGAAAAAAATTCGAGAAGATGCTGAAATTTTTCGAGAAAATTAAAAAATTTCGAATCGTACTGAAAAAATTATTTTTAGTTGCAGGAGTCAATTACTATCATTTTTTTTCATTAGACATACCCTCAAAATCCTATCCACTTTCGGGAAAAAAATTTGTGAAGGTGTGAAATGTTTCGACAGAAACAAATTTCGAATCGTACTGAAAATATTATTTTCAGTTCGGGGGGTCGATTACAATAATTTTTGGTGAATAGACATACCCTCGAAATTCTGCGCATTTTCTAGAAAAAAATTCGAGAATATGCTGAAATTTTTCGAGATATTTAAATAATTTCGAATCGTACTGAAAAAATTATTTTCAGTTCCGGGGGTCGATTACAATAATTTTTGGTGAATAGACATACCCTCGAAATCCTGCGCATTTTCTAGAAAAAAATTCGAGCAGATGCTGAAATTTTTCGCGATAATTAAAAAATTTCAAATCGTCGTGGAAAAATTATTTTGAGTTGCAGGAGTCAATTACTATCATTTTTTTTCATTAGACATACCCTCAAAATCCTATCCACTTTCGCGAAAAATTTGAGAATGTGTGAAATGTTTCGACGGGAGAAAAAAATTTCGAATCGTTCTGAAAATATTATTTTCAGTTCCGAGGGTCGATTTCAATAATTTTTGGTGAATAGACATACCCTCGAAATTCTGCGCATTTTCTAGAAAAAAATTCGAGAAGATGCTGAAATTTTTCGAGAAAATTAAAAAATTCGAATCGTACTGAAAAAATTATTTTCAGTTCTGGGCGTCGATTACAATAATTTTTGGTGAATAGACATACCAACGAAATCCTGCGCATTTTCTAGAAAAAATTCGAGCAGATGCTGAAATTTTTCGCGATAATTAAAAATTTCAAATCGTCGTGGAAAAATTATTTTTAGTTGCAGGAGTCAATTACTATCATTTTTTTTCATTAGACATACCCTCAAAATCCTATCCACTTTCGCGAGAAAAATTTGAGAATGTGTGAAATGTTTCGACGGGAGAAAAAAATTTCGAATCGTTCTGAAAATATTATTTTCAGTTCCGAGGGTCGATTACAATTATTTTTGATGAATAGACATACCCTCGAAATTCTGCGCATTTTCTAGAAAAAAATTCGAGAAGATGCTGAAATTTTATGAGAAAATTAAAATTTTTGAATCGTACTGAAAAAATTATTTTCAGTTCTGGGCGTCGATTACAATAATTTTGTGAATAGACATACCAACGAAATCCTGCGCATTTTCTAGAAAAAATTCGAGCAGATGCTGAAATTTTTCGCGATAATTAAAAAATTTCAAATCGTCGTGGAAAAATTATTTTTAGTTGCAGGAGTCAATTACTATCATTTTTTTTCATTAGACATACCCTCAAAATCCTATCCACTTTCGCGAAAAAATTTGGGAATGTGTGAAATGTTTCGACGGGAGAAAAAAATTTCGAATCGTTCTGAAAATATTATTTTCAGTTCCGAGGGTCGATTTCAATAATTTTTGGTGAATAGACATACCCTCGAAATTCTGCGCATTTTCTAGACGAAAATTCGAGAAGATGCTGAAATTTTTCGAGAAAATTAAAAAATTTCGAATCGTACTGAAAAAATTATTTTCAGTTCTGGGCGTCGATTACAATAATTTTGGCGAATAGACATACCAACGAAATCCTGCGCATTTTCTAGAAAAAAATTCGAGCAGATGCTGAAATTTTTCGCGATAATTATAAAATTTCAAATCGTCGTGGAAAAATTATTTTTAGTTGCAGGAGTCAATTACTATCATTTTTTTTCATTAGACATACCCTCAAAATCCTATCCACTTTCGCGAAAAAAATTTGAGAATGTGTGAAATGTTTCGACGGGAGAAACAAATTTCGAATCGTTCTGAAAATATTATTTTCAGTTCCGAGGGTCGATTACAATAATTTTTGGTGAATAGACATACCCTCGAAATTCTGCGCATTTTCTAGAAAAAATTCGAGAAGATGCTGAAATTTTTCGAGAAAATTAAAAAATTTCGAATCGTACTGAAAAAATTATTTTCAATTCCGGGGGTCGATTACAATAATTTTTGGTGAATAGACATACCCTCGAAATCCTGCGCATTTTCTAGAAAAAATTCGAGTAGATGCTGAAATTTTTCGAGAAAATTATAAAATTTCAAATCGTTCCGGAAAAATTATTTTTAGTTGCAGGAGTCAATTACTATCATTTTTTATCATTAGACATACCCTCAAAATCCTATCCACTTTAGCGAAAAAAATTTGAGAATGTGTGATATGTTTCTACGGGAGAGAAAAATTTCGAATCGTTCTGAAAATATTATTTTCAGTTCCGAGGGTCGATTACAATAATTTTTGATGAATAGACATACCCTCGAAATTCTGCGCATTTTCTAGAAAAAAATTCGAGCAGATGCTGAAATTTTTCGCGAAAATTAAAAAATTTCAAATCGTCGTGGAAAAATTATTTTTAGTTGCAGGAGTCAATTACTATCATTTTTTTTCATTAGACATACCCTCAAAATCCTATCCACTTTCGCGAAAAAATTTGAGAATGTGTGAAATGTTTCGACAGGAGAAACAAATTTCGAATCGTTCTGAAAATATTATTTTCAGTTCCGAGGGTCGATTACAATAATTTTTGGTGAATAGACATACCCTCGAAATTCTGCGCATTTTCTAGAAAAAAATTCGAGAAGATGCTGAAATTTTTCGAGAAAATTAAAAAATTTCGAATCGTACTGAAAAAATTATTTTCAGTTCCGGGGTCGATTACAATAATTTTTTGTGAACAGACATTCCCCTAAATCCTGCGCATTTTCTAGAAAAAAATTCGAGCAGATGCTGAAATTTTTCGCGATAATTAAAAAATTTCAAATCGTCGTGGAAAAATTATTTTTAGTTGCAGGAGTCAATTACTATCATTTTTTTTCATTAGACATACCCTCAAAATCCTATCCACTTTCGCGAAAAAAATTTGAGAATGTGTGAAATGTTTCGACGGGAGAAAAAATTTCGAATCGTTCTGAAAATATTATTTTCAGTTCCGAGGGTCGATTTCAATAATTTTTGGTGAATAGACATACCCTCGAAATTCTGCGCATTTTCTAGAAAAAATTCGAGAAGATGCTGAAATTTTTCGAGAAAAATAAAAAATTTCGAATCGTACTGAAAAAATTATTTTCAGTTCTGGGCGTCGATTACAATAATTTTTGGTGAATAGACATACCAACGAAATCCTGCGCATTTTCTAGAAAAAATTCGAGCAGATGCTGAAATTTTCGCTATAATTAAAAATTTCAAATCGTCGTGGAAAAATTATTTTTAGTTGCAGGAGTCAATTACTATCACTTTTTTTCATTAGACATACCCTCAAAATCCTATCCACTTTCGCGAAAAAAATTTGAGAATGTGTGAAATGTTTCGACGGGAGAAAAAAATTTCGAATCGTTCTGAAAATATTATTTTCAGTTCCGAGGGTCGATTTCAATAATTTTTGGTGAATAGACATAACCTCGAAATTATGCGCATTTTCTAGAAAAAATTCGAGAAGATGCTGAAATTTTCGAGAAAATTAAAAATTTCGAATCGTACTGAAAAAATTATTTTCAGTTCTGGGCGTCGATTACAATAATTTTTGGTGAATAGACATACCAACGAAATCCTGCGCATTTTCTAGAAAAAAATTCGAGCAGATGCTGAAATTTTTCGCGATAATTAAAAAATTTCAAATCGTTCCGGAAAAATTATTTTTAGTTGCAGGAGTCAATTACTATCATTTTTTTCATTAGACATACCCTCAAAATCCTATCCACTTTCGCGAAAAATTTGAGAATGTGTTAAATGTTTCGTCGGGAGAAAAATATTTCGAATCGTTCTGAAAATATTATTTTCAGTTCCGAGGGTCGATTACAATAATTTTTGGTGAATAGACATACCCTCGAAATTCTGCGCATTTTCTAGAAAAAAATTCGAGAAGATGCTGAAATTTTTCGAGAAAATTAAAAAATTTCGAATCGTACTGAAAAAATTATTTTCAGTTCTGGGGGTCGATTACAATAATTTTTGGTGAATAGACATACCCTCGAAATCCTGCGCATTTTCTAGAAAAAAATTCGAGAAGATGCTGAAATTTTTCGAGAAAATTATAAAATTTCAAATCGTTCCGGAAAAATTATTTTTAGTTGCAGGAGTCAATTACTATCATTTTTTATCATTAGACATACCCTCAAAATCCTATCCACTTTCTCGAAAAAAATTTGAGAATGTGTGAAATGTTTCGACGGGAGAAAAAAATTTCGAATCGTTCTGAAAATATTATTTTCAGTTCTGAGGGTCAATTACTATAATTTTTGGTGAATAGACATACCCTCGAAATTCTGCGCATTTTCTAGAAAAAAATTCGAGAAGATGCTGAAATTTTTCGAGAAAATTAAAAAATTTCGAATCGTACTGAAAAAATTATTTTCAGTTCTGGGGGTCGTTTACATTTTTTTTTGGTGAATAGACATACCCTCGAAATCCTGCGCATTTTCTAGAAAAAAATTCGAGCAAATGCTGAAATTTTTCGCGATAATTGAAAATTTCAAATCGTTCTGAAAATATTAGTTTCAGTTAAGAGGGTCGATTACTATAATTTTTGGTGAATAGACATACCCTCGAAATTCTGCGCATTTTCTAGAAAAAAATTCGAGAAGATGCTGAAATGTTTCGACGGGAGAAAAAAATTTCGAATCGTTCTGAAAATATTATTTTCAGTTCCGAGGGTCGATTACAATAATTTTTGGTGAATAGACATACCCTCGAAATTCTGCGCATTTTCTAGAAAAAAATTCGAGAAGATGCTGAAAATTTTCGAGAAAATTAAAAAATTTCGAATCGTACTGAAAAAATTATTTTCAGTTCCGGGGGTCGATTACAATAATTTTTGGTGAATAGACATACCCACGAAATCCTGCGCATTTTCTAGAAAAAATTTGAGCAGATGCTGATATTTTTCGCGATAATTAAAAATTTCAAATCGTCGTGGAAAAATTATTTTAGTTGCAGGAGTCAATTACTATCATTTTTTTCATTAGACATACCCTCAAAATCCTATCCACTTTCGCGAAAAAAATTTGAGAATGTGTGAAATGTTTCGACGGGGAAAAAAATTTCGAATCGTTCTGAAAATATTATTTTCAGTTCCGAGGGTCGATTACAATAATTTTTGGTGAATAGACATACCCTCGAAATTCTGCGCATTTTCTAGAAAAAAATTCGAGAAGATGCTGAAATTTTTCGAGAAAATTAAATATTTCGAATCGTACTGAAAAAAATTATTTTCAGTTCTGGGCGTCGATTACCATAATTTTTGGTGAATAGACATACCAACGAAATCCTGCGCATTTTCTAGAAAAAATTCGAGTAGATGCTGAAATTTTTCGCTATAATTAAAAAATTTCAAATCGTCGTGGAAAAATTATTTTTAGTTGCAGGAGTCAATTACTATCATTTTTTCAAGAGACGTACCCACAAACTCCTATCCAATTTCGCTAAAAAAAAGTGAGACTGTTTGACATGTTTCGACGGGTTAAAAAAATTTCGAATCGTTCTGAAAATATTATTTTCAGTTCCGAGGGTCGATTTCAATAATTTTTGGTGAATAGACATACCCTCGAAATTCTGCGCATTTTCTAGAAAAAATTCGAGAAGATGCTGAAATTTTTCGAGAAAATTAAAAAATTTCGAATCGTACTGAAAAAATTATTTTTAGTTGCAGGAGTCAATTACTATCATTTTTTTTCATTAGACATACCCTCAAAATCCTATCCACTTTCGCGAAAAATTTGAGAATGTGTGAAATGTTTCGACGGGAGAAACAAATTTCGAATCGTTCTGAAAATATTATTTTCAGTTCCGAGGGTCGATTACAATAATTTTTGGTGAATAGACATACCCTCGAAATCCTGCGCATTTTCTAAGAAAAATTCGAGAAGATGCTGAAATTTTTCGAGAAAATTAAAAAACTTCGAATCGTACTGAAAAAATTATTTTCAGTTCTGGGGGTCGATTACAATAATTTTTGGTGAATAGACATACCCTCGAAATTCTGCGCATTTTCTAGAAAAAAATTCGAGAAAATGCTGAAATTTTTCGAGAAAATTATAAAATTTCAAATCGTTCCGGAAAAATTATTTTTAGTTGCAGGAGTCAATTACTATCATTTTTTTTCATTAGACATACCCTCAAAATCCTATCCACTTTCGCGAAAAAAATTTGAGAATGTGTGAAATGTTTCGACGGGAGAAACAAATTTCGAATCGTTCTGAAAATATTATTTTCAGTTCCGAGGGTCGATTACAATAATTTTTGGTGAATAGACATACCCTCGAAATTCTGCGCATTTTCTAGAAAAAAATTCGAGAAGATGCTGAAATTTTTCGAGAAAATTAAAAAATTTCTAATCGTAGTGAAAAAATTATTTAAAGTTCCAGGGGTCAATTACAATAATTTTTGGTTAATAGACATACCTACGAATTCCTGCGCATTTTGTAGATAAAAATTCGAGAAGATTCTGAAATTTTTCGCGATAATTACACAATTTCAATTCGTCGTGGAAAAATTATTTTTAGTTGCAGGAGTCAATTACTATCATTTTTTTTCATTAGACATACCCTCAAAATCCTATCCACTTTCTAGAAAAAAATTCGAGAAGATGCTGAAATTTTTCGAGCAAATTAAAAAATTTCGAATCGTTCTGAAAAAATTATTTCCAATTCCGTTGGTCGATTACAATAATTTTTGGTGAATAGACATACCCTCGAAATTCTGCGCATTTTCTAGAAATAAATTCGAGAAGATGCTGGAAATGTTTCGAGAAAATTAAAAATTTCGAATCGTACAGAAAAAATTATTTTCATTTCTGGGCGTCGATTACAATAATTTTTGGTGAATAGACATACCCTCGAAATCCTGCGCATTTTCTAGAAAAAATTCGAGCAGATGCTGAAATTTTTCGCGATAATTAAAAAATTTCAAATCGTCGTGGAAAAATTATTTTTAGTTGCAGGAGTCAATTACTATCATTTTTTTTCATTAGACATACCCTCAAAATCCTATCCACTTTCGCGAGAAAAATTTGAGAATGTGTGAAATGTTTCGACGGGAGAACAAAATTTCGAATCGTTCTGAAAATATTATTTTCAGTTCCGAGGGTCGATTTCAATAATTTTTGGTGAATAGACATACCCTCGAAATTCTGCGCATTTTCTAGAAAAAAATTCGAGAAGATGCTGAAATTTTCGAGAAAATTAAAAAATTTCGAATTGTTCCGGAAAAATTATTTTCAGTTCTAGGCGTCGATTACAATAATTTTTGGTGAATAGACATACCAACGAAATCCTGCGCATTTTCTAGAAAAAATTCGAGCAGATGCTGAAATTTTTCGCGATAATTAAAAAATTTCAAATCGTCGTGGAAAAATTATTTTTAGTTGCAGGAGTCAATTACTATCATTTTTTCATTAGACATACCCTCAAAATCCTATCCACTTTCGCGAAAAAAATTTGAGAATGTGTGAAATGTTTCGACGGGAGAAAAAAATTTCGAATCGTTCTGAAAATATTATTTTCAGTTCCGAGGCTCGATTTCAATAATTTTTGGTGAATAGACATACCCTCGAAATTCTGCGCATTTTCTAGAAAAAAATCGAGAAGATGCTGAAATTTTCGAGAAAATTAAAAATTTCGAATCGTACTGAAAAATTATTTTCAGTTCTGGGCGTCGATTACAATAATTTTTGGTGAATAGACATACCAACGAAATCCTGCGCATTTTCTAGAAAAAAATTCGAGCAGATGCTGAAATTTTTCGCGATAATTATAAAATTTCAAATCGTTCCGGAAAAATTATTTTTAGTTGCAGGAGTCAATTACTATCATTTTTTATCATTAGACATACCCTCAAAATCCTATCCACTTTCGCGAAAAAATTTGAGAATGTGTGAAATGTTTCGACGGGAGAAAAAAATTTCGAATCGTTCTGAAAATATTATTTTCAGTTCCGAGGGTCAATTACAATAATTTTTGGTGAATAGACATACCCTCGAAATTCTGCGCATTTTCTAGAAAAAAATTCGAGAAGATGCTGAAATTTTTCGAGAAAATTAAAAAATTTCGAATCGTTCTGAAAAAATTATTTCCAATTCCGAGGGTCGATTACAATAATTTTTGGTGAATAGACATACCCTCGAAATCCTGCGCATTTTCTAGAAAAAAATTCGAGCAGATGCTGAAATTTTTCGCGATAATTAATAAATTTCAAATCGTCGTGGAAAAATTATTTTTAGTTGCAGGAGTCGATTACTATCATTTTTTTTCATTAGACATACCCTCAAAATCCTATCCACTTTCGCGAAAAAAATTTGAGAATGTGTGAAATGTTTCGACTGGTGTAAAAAATTTCGAATCGTTCTGAAAATATTATTTTCAGTTCCGAGGGTCGATTTCAATAATTTTTGGTGAATAGACATACCCTCGAAATTCTGCGCATTTTCTAGAAAAAAATTCGAGAAGATGCTGAAATTTTTCGAGAAAATTAAAAAATTTCGAATCGTACTGAAAAAATTATTTTTAGTTGCAGGAGTCAATTACTATCATTTTTTTTCATTAGACATACCCTCAAAATCCTATCCACTTTCGCGAAAAAAATTTGAGAATGTGTGAAATGTTTCGACGGGAGAAACAAATTTCGAATCGTTCTGAAAATATTATTTTCAGTTCGGTGAATAGACATACCCTCGAAATCCTTCGCACTTTCTAGAAAAACATTAGAGAATATGCTGAAATTTTTCGAGAAAATTAAAAACTTCGAATCGTTCTGAAAATATTATTTTCAGTTCTGGGGGTCGATTACAATAATTTTTGGTGAATAGACATACCTTCGAAATTCTGCGCATTTTCTAGAAAAAAATTCGAGAAAATGCTGAAATTTTTCGAGAAAATTATAAAATTTCAAATCGATCCGGAAAAATTATTTTTAGTTGCAGGAGTCAATTACTATCATTTTTTAACATTAGACATACCCTCAAAATCCTATCCACTTTCGAGAAAAAAATTTGAGAATGTGTGAAATGTTTCGACGGGAGAAAAAAATTTCGAATCGTTCTGAAAATATTATTTTCAGTTCTGAGGGTCGATTACAATAATTTTTGGTGAATAGACATACCCTCGAAATTCTGCGCATTTTCTAGAAAAAAATTCGAGAAGATGCTGAAATTTTTCGAGAAAATTAAAAAATTTCGAATCGTACTGAAAAAATTATTTTCAGTTCTGAGCGTCGATTAC
This sequence comes from Colletes collaris, assembly GCA_030068185.1. Lineage (NCBI taxonomy): Eukaryota > Metazoa > Arthropoda > Insecta > Hymenoptera > Colletidae > Colletes > Colletes collaris. The sequence goes on along the minus strand of JASGYR010000007.1, from coordinate 11,733 downwards.
AATAATTTTTGGTGAATAGACATACCAACGAAATCCTGCGCATTTTCTAGAAAAAAATTCGAGCAAATGCTGAAATTTTTCGCGATAATTAAAAAATTTCAAATCGTCTTGGTAAAATTATTTTTAGTTGCAGGAGTCAATTACTATCATTTTTTTTCATTAGACATACACTCAAAATCCTATCCACTTTCGCGAAAAAAATTTGAGAATGTGTGAAATGTTTCGACGGGAGAAAAGAATTTCGAATCGTTCTGAAAATATTATTTTCAGTTCCGAGGGTCGATTTCAATAATTTTTGGTGAATAGACATACCCTCGAAATTCTGCGCATTTTCTAGAAAAAATTCGAGAAGATGCTGAAATTTATAGAGAAAATTAAAAATTTCGAATCGTACTGAAAAATTATTTTCAGTTCCGGGGGTCGATTACAATAATTTTTGGTGAATAGACATACCCGAAATCCTGCGCATTATCTAGAAAAATTCGAGCAGATGCTGAAATTTTTCGCGATAATTAAAAATTTCAAATCGTCGTGGAAAAATTATATTTAGTTGCAGGAGTCAATTACTATCATGTTTTTTCATTAGACATACCCTCAAAATCCTATCCACTTTCGCGAAAAAAATTTGAGAATGTGTGAAATGTTTCGACGGGTGAAAAGAATTTCGAATCGTTCTGAAAATATTATTTTCAGTTCCGAGGGTCGATTTCAATAATTTTTGGTGAATAGACATACCCTCGAAATTCTGCGCATTTTCTAGAAAAAAATTCGAGAAGATGCTGAAATTTTTCGAGAAAATTAAAAAATTTAGAATCGTACTGAAAAAATTATTTTCAGTTCTGGGCGTCGATTACAATAATTTTTGGTGAATAGACATACCAACGAAATCCTGCGCATTTTCTAGAAAAAAATTCGAGCAGATGCTGAAATTTTTCGCGATAATTATAAAATTTCAAATCGTTCCGGAAAAATTATTTTTAGTTGCAGGAGTCAATTACTATCATTTTTTATCATTAGACATACCCTCAAAATCCTATCCACTTTCGAGAAAAAAATTTGAGAATGTGTGAAATGTTTCGACGGGAGAAAAAATTTCGAATCGTTCTGAAAATATTATTTTCAGTTCCGAGGGTCGATTACAATAATTTTTGGTGAATAGACATACCCTCGAAATTCTGCGCATTTTCTAGAAAAAAATTCGAGAATATGCTGAAATTTTCGAGAAAATTAAAAAATTTCGAATCGTTCTGAAAAAATTATTTCCAATTCCGAGGGTCGATTACAATAATTTTTTGTGAATAGACATACCAACGAAATCCTGCGCATTTTCTAGAAAAAAATTCGAGCAGATGCTGAAATTTTTCGCGATAATTAAAAAATTTCAAATCGTCGTGGAAAAATTATTTTTAGTTGCAGGAGTCAATTACTATCATTTTTTTCATTAGACATACCCTCAAAATCCTATCCACTTTCGCGAAAAAAATTTGAGAATGTGTGAAATGTTTCGACGGGAGAAAAAATTTCGAATCGTTCTGAAAATATTATTATCAGGTACTAGAGTCGATTTCAATAATTTTTGGTGAATAGACATACCCTCGAAATTCTGCGCATTTTCTAGAAAAAAATTGGAGAAGATGCTGAAATTTTTCGAGAAAATTAAAAAATTTCGAATCGTACTGAAAAATTATTTTTAGTTGCAGAAGTCAATTACTATCATTTTTTTTCATTAGACATACCCTCAAAATCCTATCCACTTTCGCGAAAAAAATTTGAGAATGTGTGAAATGTTTCGACGGGAGAAAAAAATTTCGAATCGTTCTGAAAATATTATTTTCAGTTCCGGGGGTCGATTACAATAATTTTTGGTGAATAGACATACCCTCGAAATCCTGCGCATTTTCTAGAAAAAAATTCGAGAAGATGCTGAAATTTTTCGAGAAAATTATAAAATTTCAAATCGTCGTGGAAAAATTATTTTTAGTTGCAGGAGTCGATTACTATCATTTTTTTTCATTAGACATACCCTCAAAATCCTATCCACTTTCGCGAAAAAAATTTGAGAATGTGTGAAATGTTTCGACGGGAGGAAAAAATTTCGAATCGTTCTGAAAATATTATTTTCAGTTCCGAGGGTCGATTTCAATAATTTTTGGTGAATAGACATACCCTCGAAATTCTGCGCATTTTCTAGAAAAAAATTGGAGAAGATGCTGAAATTTTTCGAGAAAATTAAAAAATTTCGAATCGTACTGAAAAATTATTTTTAGTTGCAGGAGTCAATTACTATCTTTTTTTTCATAAGACATACCCTCAAAATCCTATCCACTTTCGCGAAAAAAATTTGAGAATGTGTGAAATGTTTCGACGGGAGAAACAAATTTCGAATCGTTCTGAAAATATTATTTTCAGTTCCGAGGGTCGATTACAATAATTTTTGGTGAATAGACATACCCTCGAAATCCTGCGCATTTTCTAGAAAAAAATTCGAGAAGATGCTGAAATTTTTCGAGAAAATTAGAAAATTTCGAATCGTACTGAAAAAATTATTTTCAGTTCAGGGGGTCGATTACAATAATTTTTGGTGAATAGACATACCCTCGAAATCCTGCGCATTTTCTAGAAAAAAATTCGAGCAGATGCTGAAATTTTTCGCGATAATTAAAAAATTTCAAATCGTTCCGGAAAAATTATTTTTAGTTGCAGGAGAAAAATACTATCATTTATTTACATTAGACATACCCTCAAAATCCCAGCCACTTGCGCGAACAATATTTGAGAACGTCTGAAATGTTTCGACCCGAGACAAAAATTTCGAATCGTACTGAAAAAATTATTTTCAGTTCCGGGGGTCGAATTACAATAATTTTTGGTGAATAGACATACTCCGAAATTCTGCGCATTTTCTAGAAAAAAATTCGAGAAGATGCTGAAATTTTCGAGAAAATTAAAAATTTCGAATCGTACTGAAAAATTATTTTCAGTTCTGGGCGTCGATTACAATAATTTTGGTGAATAGACATACCAACGAAATCCTGCGCATTTTCTAGAAAAAATTCGAGCAGATGCTGAAATTTTCGCGATAATTAAAAATTTCACAACGTCGTGGAAAAATTATTTTTAGTTGCAGGAGTCAATTACTATCATTTTTTTTCATTAGACATACACTCAAAATCCTATCCACTTTCGCGAGAAAAATTTGAGAATGTGTGAAATGTTTCGACGGGAGAAAAAAATTTCGAATCGTTCTGAAAATATTATTTTCAGTTGCGAGGGTCGATTTCAATAATTTTTGGTGAATAGACATACCCTGGAAATTCTGTGCATTTTCTAGAAAAAAATTCGAGAAAATGCTGAAATTTTTCGAGAAAATTAAAAAATTTCGAATCGTACTGAAAAAATTATTTTCAGTTCCGGGGGTCGATTACAATAATTTTTGGTGAATAGACATACCAACGAAATCCTGCGCATTTTCTAGAAAAAAATTCGAGCACATGCTGAAATTTTTCGCGATAATTAAAAAATTTCAAATCGTCGTGGAAAAATTATTTTCAGTTGCAGGAGTCGATTACTATCATTTTTTTTCATTAGACATACCCTCAAAATCCTATCCACTTTTGCGAAAAAAATTTGAGAATGTGTGAAATGTTTCGACGGGAGAAAAAATTTCGAATCGTTCTGAAAATATTATTTTCAGTTCCGAGGGTCGATTACAATAATTTTTGGTGAATAGACATACCCTCGAAATTCTGCGCATTTTCTAGAAAAAAATTCGAGAAGATGCTGAAATTTTTCGAGAAAATTAAAAAATTTCGAATCGTACTGAAAAAATTATTTTTAGTTGCAGGAGTCAATTACTATCTTTTTTTTCATTAGACATACCCTCAAAATCCTATCCACTTTCGCGAAAAAAATTTGAGAATGTGTGAAATGTTTCGACGGGAGAAACAAATTTCGAATCGTTCAGAAAATATTATTTTCAGTTCCGAGGGTCGATTACAATAATTTTTGGTGAATAGACATACCCTCGAAATTCTGCGCATTTTCTAGAAAAAAATTCGTGAAGATGCTGAAATTTTTCGAGAAAATTAAAAAATTTCGAATCGTACTGAAAAAATTATGTTCAGTTCCGGGGGTCGATTACAATAATTTTTGGTGAATAGACATACCCTCGAAATCCTGCGCATTTTCTAGAAAAAAATTCGAGAAGATGCTGAAATTTTTCGAGAAAATTAAAAAACTTCGAATCGTACTGAAAAAATTATTTTCAGTTCTGTGGGTCGATTACAATAATTTTGGTGAATAGACATACCAACGAAATCCTGCGCATTTTCTAGAAAAATTCGAGCAGATGCTGAAATTTTTGCGATAAATAAAAAACTTCAAATCGTCGTGGAAAAATTATTTTTAGTTGCAGGAGTCAATTACTATCATTTTTTTTCATTAGACATAACCTCAAAATCCTATCCACTTTCGCGAAAAAAATTTGAGAATGTGTGAAATGTTTCGACGGGAGAAAAAAATTTCGAATCGTTCTGAAAATATTATTTTCAGTTCCGAGGGTCGATTTCAATAATTTTTGGTGAATAGACATACCCTCGAAATTCTGCGCATTTTCTAGAAAAAAATTCGAGAAGATGCTGAAATTTTTCGAGAAAATTAAAAAATTTCGAATCGTACTGAAAAAATTATGTTCAGTTCCGGGGGTCGATTACAATAATTTTTGGTGAATAGACATACCCTCGAAATCCTGCGCATTTTCTAGAAAAAAATTCGAGAAGATGCTGAAATTTTTCGAGAAAATTAAAAAACTTCGAATCGTACTGAAAAAATTATTTTCAGTTCTGGGGGTCGATTACAATAATTTTTGGTGAATAGACATACCAACGAAATCCTGCGCATTTTCTAGAAAAAAATTCGAGCAGATGCTGAAATTTTTCGCGATAATTAAAAAATTTCACATCGTTGTGGAAAAATTATTTTTAGTTGCAGGAGTCAATTACTATCATTTTTTTTCATTAGACATCCCTCAAAATCCTGTCCACTAAAGCGAGAAAAAATTGAGAATGTGTGAAATGTTTCGACGGGAGAAACAAATTTCGAATCGTTCTGAAAATATTATTTTCAGTTCCGAGGGTCGATTACAATAATTTTTGGTGAATAGACATACCCTCGAAATTCTGCGCATTTTCTAGAAAAAAATTCGAGAAGATGCTGAAACTTTCGAGAAAATTAAAAAATTTCGAATCGTACTGAAAAAATTATTTTCAGTTCCGGGGGTCGATTACAATAATTTTTGGTGAATAGACATACCCTCGAAATCCTGCGCATTTTCTAGAAAAAAATTCGAGAAGATGCTGAAATTTTTCGAGAAAATTAAAAAATTTCGAATCGTACTGAAAAAATTATTTTCAGTTCTGGGGGTCGATTACAATAATTTTTGGTGAATAGACATACCAACGAAATCCAGCGCATTTTCTAGAAAAAATTCGAGCAAATGTTGAAATTTTTCGCGATAATTAAAAAATTTCAAATCGTTGTGGATAAATTATTTTTAGTTGCAGGATTCAATTACTATCATGGTTTTTCATTAGACATACCCTCAAAATCCTATCCACTTTCGCGAAAAAAATTTGAGAATGTGTGAAATGTTTCGACGGGAGAAAAAAATTTCGAAACGTTCTGAAAATATTATTTTCAGTTCCGAGGGTCGATTACAATAATTTTTGGTGAATAGACAAAACCACGAAAATCAGCGCATTTTCAATAAAAAAAATCCAGAAGAAGCTGAAAATTTTAGAGAAAAATAAAAAATTTCGAATCGTACTGAAAAAATTATGTTCAGTTCCGGGGTCGATTACAATAATTTTGGTGAATAGACATACCCTCCCAAAATCCTGCGCATTTTCTAGAAAAAATTCGAGAAGATGCTGAAATTTTCGAGAAAATTAAAAAACTTCGAATCGTACTGAAAAAATTATTTTCAGTTCTGGGGGTCGATTACAATAATTTTTGGTGAATAGACATACCAACGAAATCCTGCGCATTTTCTAGAAAAAAATTCGAGCAGATGCTGAAATTTTTCGCGATAATTAAAAAATTTCACATCGTCGTGGAAAAATTATTTTTAGTTGCAGGAGTCAATTACTATCATTTTTTTTCATTAGACATACACTCAAAATCCTATCCACTTTCGCGAGAAAAATTTGAGAATGTGTGAAATGTTTCGACGGGAGAAAAAAATTTCGAATCGTTCTGAAAATATTATTTTCAGTTCCGAGGGTCGATTTCAATAATTTTTGGTGAATAGACATACCCCCGAAATCCTGCGCATTTTCTAGAAAAAAATTCGTGCAGATGCTGAAATTTTCGAGAAAATTAAAAAATTTCGAATCGTACTGAAAAAATTATTTTCAGTTCCGGGGGTCGATTACAATAATTTTTGGTGAATAGACATACCCTCGAAATCCTGCGCATTTTCTAGAAAAAAATTCGAGAAGATGCTGAAATTTTTCGAGAAAATTAAAAAATTTCAAATCGTACTGAAAAAATTATTTTCAGTTCTGGGCGTCGATTACAATAATTTTTGGTGAATAGACATACCAACGAAATCCTGCGCATTTTATAGAAAAAAATTCGTGCAAATGCTGAAATTTTTCGCGATAATTTAAAAATTTCAAATCGTCGTGGAAAAAATTATTTTTAGTTGCAGGAATCAATTACTATCATTTTTTTTCATTAGACATACACTCAAAATCCTATCCACTTTCGCGAGAAAAATTTGAGAATGTGTGAAATGTTTCGACGGGAGAAAAAAATTTCGAATCGTTCTGAAAATATTATTTTCAGTTCCGAGGGTCGATTACAATAATTTTTGGTGAATAGACATACCCTCGAAATTCTGCGCATTTTCTAGAAAAAAATTCGTGAAGATGCTGAAATTTTTCTAGAAAATTAAAAAATTTCGAATCGTACTGAAAAAATTATTTTCAGTTCCGGGTGTCGATTACAATAATTTTGGTGAATAGACATACCCTCGAAATCCTGCGCATTTTCTAGAAAAAAAATTCGAGAAGATGATGAAATTTTTCGAGAAAATTAAAAAACTTCGAATCGTACTGAAAAAATTATTTTCAGTTCTGGGGTCGATTACAATAATTTTTGGTGAATAGACATACCCTCGAAATCCTGCGCATTTTCTAGAAAAAAATTCGAGCAGATGCTGAAATTTTTCGCGATAATTAAAAAACTTCAAATCGTCGTGGAAAAATTATTTTAGTTGCAGGAGTCAATTACTATCAATTTTTTTCATTAGACATACACTCAAAATACTATACACTTTCGAGAAAAAATTTGAGAATGTGTGAAATGTTTCGACGGAGAAAAAATTTCGAATCGTTCTGAAAATATTATTTTCAGTTCGAGGTCGATTACAATAATTTTGGTGAATAGACATACCCTCGAAATTCTGCGCATTTTCTAGAAAAAATTCGAGAAGATGCTGAAATTTTTCGAGAAAATTAAAAATTTCGAGATCGTTCTGAAAAAATTATTTCAGTTCCGAGGGTCGATTACAATAATTTTTGTGAATAGACATACGCCACCAACGAAATCCTGCGCATTTTCTAGAAAAAATTCGAGCAAATGCTGAGAATTTTTCGCGATAATTAAAAATTTCAAATCGTCGTTGGAAAAATTATTTTTAGTTGCAGGAGTCAATTACTATCATTTTTTCATTAGACATACCCTCAAAATCCTATCCACTTTCGCGAAAAAAATTTGAGAATGTGACAAATGTTTCGACGATGGAAAAAAATTTCGAATCTTTCAGATAATATTATTTTCAGTTGAGTTGTTCGATTTGAATATTTTTTGGTGAATAGACATACCCTCGAAATTCTGCGCATTTTCTAGAAAAAAATTCGAGAAATGCTGAAATTTTTCGAGAAAATTAAAAAATTTCGAATCGTACTGAAAAAATTATTTTCAGTTGCAGGAGTCAATTACTATCATTTTTTTTCATTAGACATACCCTCAAAATCCTATCCACTTTCGAGAAAAAAATTTGAGAATGTGTGAAATGTTTCGACGGGAGACAAAAATTTCGAATCGTTCTGAAAATATTATTTTCAGTTCCGAGAGTCGATTACAATAATTTTTGGTGAATAGACATACCCTCGAAATCCTGCGCATTTTCTAGAAAAAATTCGACCATATGCTGAAATGTTTCGAGAAAATTAAAAAATTTCGAATCGTACTGAAAAAATTATTTTCAGTTCCGGGGGTCGATTACAATAATTTTTGGTGAATAGACATACCCTCGAAATCCTGCGCATTTTCTAGAAAAAAATTCGAGAAGATGCTGAAATTTTTCGAGAAAATTAAAAAACTTCGAATCGTACTGAAAAAATTATTTTCAGTTCTGGGGGTCGATTACAATAATTTTTGTTGAATAGACATACCCTCGAAATTCTGCGCATTTTCTAGAAAAAAATTCGAGAAAATGCTGAAATTTTTCGAGATAATTATAAAATTTCAAATCGTTCCGGAAAAATTATTTTTAGTTGCAGGAGTCAATTACTATCATTTTTTTTCATTAGACATACCCTCAAAATCCTATCCACTTTCGCTAAAAAAATTTGAGAATGTGTGAAATGTTTCGACGGGAGAAAAAAATTTCGAATCGTTCTGAAAATATTATTTTCAGTTCTGAGGGTCGACTACAATAATTTTTGGTGAATAGACATACCCTCGAAATTCTGCGCATTTTCTAGAAAAAAATTCGAGAAGATGCTGAAATTTTTCGAGAAAATTAAAAAATTTCGAATCGTACTGAAAAAATTATTTTCAGTTCCGGGGGTCGATTACAATAATTTTTGGTGAATAGACATACCCTCGAAATCCTGCGCATTTTCTAGAAAAAAATTCGATCACATGCTGAAATTTTTCGCGATAATTAAAAAATTTCAAATCGTCGTGGAAAAATTATTTTTAGTTGCAGGAGTCAATTACTATCATTTTTTTTCATTAGACATACCCTCAAAATCCTATCCACTTTCGCGAACAAAATTTGAGAATGTGTGAAATGTTTCGACGGGAGGAAAAAATTTCGAATCGTTCTGAAAATATTATTTTCAGTTCCGAGGGTCGATTTCAATAATTTTTGGTGAATAGACATACCCTCGAAATTCTGCGCATTTTCTAGAAAAAAATTCGAGAAGATGCTGAAATTTTTCGAGAAAATTAAAAATTTTCGAATCGTACTGAAAAAATTATTTTCAGTTCCGGGGGTCGATTACAATAATTTTTGGTGAATAGACATACCCTCCAGATCCTGCGCATTTTCTAGAAAAAAATTCGAGCAAATGCTGAAATTTTTCGCGATAATTAAAAAACTTCAAATCGTCGTGGAAAAATTATTTTTAGTTGCAGGAGTCAATTACTATCATTTTTTCTTTAGACATGCCCTCAAAATCCTATCCACTTTCTCGAAAAAATTTGAGAATGTGTGAAATGTTTCGACGGGAGAAAAAATTTCGAATCGTTCTGAAAATATTATTTTCAGTTCCGAGGGTCGATTACAATAATTTTTGGTGAATAGACATACACTCGAAATTCTGCGCATTTTCTAGAAAAAAATTCGAGAAGATGCTGAAATTTTTCGAGAAAATTAAAAAATTTCGAATCGTACTGAAAAAATTATTTTTAGTTGCAGGAGTCAATTACTATCTTTTTTTTTCATTAGACATACCCTCAAAATCCTATCCACTTTCGCGAAAAAAATTTGAGAATGTGTGAAATGATTCGACTGGAGAAATAAATTTAGAATCGTTCAGAAAATATTATTTTCAGTTCCGAGGGTCGATTACAATAATTTTTGGTGAATAGACATACCCTCGAAATTCTGCGCATTTTCTAGAAAAAAATTCGTGAAGATGCTGAAATTTTTCGAGAAAATTAAAAAATTTCGAATCGTACTGAAAAAATTATTTTCAGTTCTGGGGGTCGATTACAATAATTTTTGGTGAATAGAAATACCCTCGAAATCCTGCGCATTTTCTAGAAAAAAATTCGAGAAGATGCTGAAATTTTTCGAAAAAATTAAAAAACTTCGAATCGTACTGAAAAAATTATTTTCATTTCTGTGAGTAGATTAAATTAATTTTTGGTTAATAGACATACCAACCTAATCCTGCGCATTTTCTAGAAAAAATTCGAGCAGATGCTCAAATTTTTCGCGATAATTAAAAATTTCAAATCGTTGTGGAAAAAATTATTTTTAGTTGCAGGAGTCAATTACTATCATTTTTTCATTAGACATACCCTCAAAATCCTATCCACTTTCGCGAGAAAAATTTGAGAATGTGTGAAATGTTTCGACAGGAGAGAGAAAAAATTTCCGAAATCGTTCTGAAAATATTATTTTCAGTTCCGAGGGTCGATTTCAATAATTTTTGGTGAATAGACATACCCTCGAGATTCTGCGCACTTTATAGAAAAAATTTGTGTAAATTCTGAAATTTTTAAAGAAAATTAAAAAATTTCTAATCGTACTTAAAAAATTATTTTCAGTTCCGGGGGTCGATTACAATAATTTTTGGTGAATAGACATACCCTCGAAATCCTGCGCATTTTCTAGAAAAAAATTCGAGAAGATGCTGAAATTTTTCGAGAAAATTAAAAAACTTCGAATCGTACTGAAAAAATTATTTTCAGTTCTGGGGTCGATTACAATAATTTTTGGTGAATAGACATACCAACGAAATCCTGCGCATTTTCTAGAAAAAAATTCGGGCAGATGCTGAAATTTTTCGCGATAATTAAAAATTTCAAATCGTCGTGGAAAAATTATTTTTAGTTGCAGGAGTCAATTACTATCATTTTTTTTCATTAGACATACCCTCAAAATCCTATCCACTTTCGCGAGAAAAATTTGAGAATGTGTGAAATGTTTCGACGGGAGAAAAAAATTTCGAAACGTTCTGAAAATATTATTTTCAGTTCCGAGGGTCGATTACAATAATTTTTGGTGAATAGACATACCCTCGAAATTCTGCGCATTTTCTAGAAAAAAATTCTAGAAGATTGTGTAATTTTTCTAGAAAATTAAATATTTTCGAATCGTTCTGAAAAAATTATGGCCAATTCCGAGGGCCGATTACAATAATTTTGGTGAATAGACATACCCTCGAAATCCTGCGCATTTTCTAGAAAAAATTCGAGAAGATGCTGAAATTTTCGAGAAGAAAATTAAAAAACTTCGAATCGTACTGAAAAAATTATTTTCAGTTCCGAGGGTCGATTTCAATAATTTTTGGTGAATAGACATACCCTCGAAATTCTGCGCATTTTCTAGAAACAATTCGAGAAGATGCTGACATTTTTAGAGACAATTAAAAAATTTCGAATCGTACTGAAAAAATTATTTTTAGTTGCAGGAGTCAATTACTATCATTTTTTTTCATTAGACATACCCTCAAAATCCTATCCACTTTCACGAAAAAAATTTGAGAATGTGTGAAATGTTTCGACGGGAGAAACAAATTTCGAATCGTTCTGAAAATATTATTTTCAGTTCCGAGGGTCGATTACAATAATTTTTGGTGAATAGACATACCCTCGAAATTCTGCGCATTTTCTAGAAAAAAATTCGAGAAGATGCTGAAATTTTTCGAGAAAATTAAAAATTTCGAATCGTACTGAAAAAATTATTTTCAGTTCCGGGGGTCGATTACA